>LR749795.1:959805-1030857 GCA_902729485.2 Mus minutoides
AACCAGAGACACTGAAACTTATAGAGGAGAAAGTGGGGAAAAGCCTCGATGATATGGGCACTGGGGAAAAATTCCTGAACAAAACAGCAAAGGCTTGTGCTGTAAGATCAAGAATTGACAAATGGGACCTCATAAAGTTGCAAAGCTTCTGTAAGACAAAAGATACTGTCAACAGGACAAAAGGGCCACCAACGGATTGAGATGAGATTTTCAAGATGACCATCAGGGGTCACCCCAAATGCTTCAACTCTGCTGTGGTTACCTATTAGAATAAATGCAAAAGCCAAGATGGCACCCTCACCATCCTTAATAGCTCCTGGCCTAAATGTCTGCAATTCTTTAAACACAAAGCAACCACCATTTTAAATGGATATTTTGAATATTCATAACAAAGCAGACACCTTCCTTGCCTCAGAGAGTCCGGCCCAGGGGGTTCTGTGTGCTACGGTTGTGTGTCCTTGGACCAACCTGGATTGCAGCACTCTGGTTTGGGGAATATTCCAGGCCCTCTCTGTGGAACAGAAAGTATGTCATGGGAAACAACAGAGCTTTCTGGATTTTCCTATAGGCTCCAGCACGTAGTGACACTCACGTAGGGCCTGTGACACAGTGGTTACTCAGTTATTGGCAATGTCCTTGGTTCTACCTGTGGGGAGGAGACAGGCCACAGGAAAGGCTGTGTGGCACAGGCCTCCAATCAGGAAGACCTAGGTAGAAACAATTAGTTTTCTATGTGACTCAGAACAAATGGCTTCCAACCTGAGAGGCTCTCCCTTCACCTATAGAATGGGACTATTGATGTCTACCTATATCAAAGGCCATCACAAGGAGTCAACTTGGTAATGATAGTCATGCAGCCAGTAGGAGCTCAGTAGATGGTATCTGATCTCAGCAAACTGTCGTTCCCCCCACCCCCCTTAGCTATAGCTTTGAGGAGCTGAAATGTTTCTCTTCTGGAATAGCTGTGTTTATTGTAAGGACCAAATTAGGTGCAAAAGATCACCTCTGCCCATGTCAACAAAGCCAGAGAGCAGGAGGCAGTGGAGTTCCCAATGCCTGCTCCCAGCCTCGCCTCGCCTTGCCTCACCTGATCTCCGGTGTTGATGCAAAACCAAACAGCTCATCTATGGCTCTTGGATCCTGGAAATGGAACCCAGCTTGGGACAGGGATGGGAAGGAGTTTGACTTGTCCTTTTGGCATCTCCCCAGCCTGCGGAGCCCAAGCCTCTTGGAGCATCTTTGGGGTTGACACAGCAGAGGTTCCAGGCACGCACAGCCACTCCAACCAGGCGGCTGCCATGCCCCACATTCCTGAGGATGAGGAGCCCCCCGGAGAGCCACAGGCAGCCCAGACCCAAGTAAGTGCCCCTTCCTGCCCATGGCTAGCCTGGGTGGGGGCCAAATAAGCATTCTGTCTGAGGCCACAGCTTACAGACTGGCCACAGCGGGTGACTAGTGTAGGCTGCAGAGGGTGCCTAGGGAAGGTGTGTGGCTTTCCCTCTGAAGAATTTGCTACCCTGAGTTCATCTAAGTGGCCAGGGTCCTGGGAATCCCGAGTGTGAAACCATCTAGAGAGTAAACGCCTAAGGCTTTATGAGAAGTCAGATCACCTTGGCCCAGAATGCTTTCTTGTACACTTGAGGAAGATGTAGAAAGTACAGGGTAGGAGGGTAGGAGACAGCCAAGGGCTGCTTTGAAACAATCTGCTTAAAATGAATACCAAAAGTTCATAGTTAAGGATAGGAATTAAAAATGAGTTTTAAAATGTGCATTAAGAGTACCCTTAATGAAGCAGGCATGGTGGCCTGCAGTCCCAGCTTTCAGGAATCTGAGGTGGCAGGTCACAATGAGTTCCAGACCAGCCTCGGCTACAGCCTATCTCAAAAACAAAACAAAACAAAACAAAACAAAACAAAACAAAAGCAAGCAAACAAGCAAGCAAACAAAAAACCCCAGACAAATGACAGGAAAGAAGGTATCGTTAATGCTTTGTTTTGCAAATGATATTGAGTAATTTTTTAGCTCTCTCTATAGATCATAAAGTATAGATTATGTTAATTTTCAAATTGAATGAAGAGTCAATCATTTTGCTGTTGATATATTACTTGTTTTGTTTTAATTTTGTATATGTAGTGTACACATGTGTATTTATGCCAGAGGTTGATGTTGAATGTTTTCTACTGTTCTCCACTTTATTTTTTTGAGGTAGGATCTCTCTCTGAACCTGGAGCTCATCAATTTAGTAAGACTGGCTGGCCAGAAATCCCTAGGGTCTTCCTGACTGTTTCTCATGTTACCCCTGTCCTCTTTTGTGTGGGTGCTAAAGGATAAAACCTCAAGTTCTCACGCTTACACAATAGGGACTTTCTGATTGGACCTTCTCCCAAGCCTCTGCTCATTTTTTTCTGTTAACCAAACAATGCGATCGCACGATCCCACATTCTTTACATCTTGTTTTATAGCAACATCATCAAGAGAATGTTTAAAGTGTAAGTCTATCTCCTCAAGATGCTGAAGTCATTCCCTTCTGAAGAACCTATCTTTCCATCACTATCATATTTTCTTTATCTGGTCACTGGCCCAGCTCCATTTGATCCTCTCAGATTAAAGGCCGTGCTTATGAAGGTCACCAACATTATTTACTTTGACTTGAACTTTAGAGTTGGTTTGTACTGAGCTTGTGCTATCCTATTGCATCTGACCATGGTCCCACGCTGACCAGAGCCAGATGAAACAGGCTTGCTAAGCAAGAGAAGAGCGTGTGAGTGAGTGCCATTTTTCCAGATGGGCAGATTCCTAGTGAAGGCTTTTCTGTTGTGACGGCGTTTACTTTCTTACATATTAAAATGGTGGGGACTAAACAATCATTTAGAAACGAATAGTTACTTGTATTCCAAGGTTCATGAGCTCAAGATGTGAACTTGGCAGCTTAGGGGTGGGGGACTGTCTTTTCCTTGAACATCTAAAAAACAACGAATTAAACTCCCATCTCTCTATCTGCAGACCATAGCTCCAGGTTCTAGGGCAAGCTCTACAACCATCCTGGGGCATATTGAGCCATAGTGGGTGCTGTTCATTAGCAACCCTCAAGGCAGCTGAGGGCTGGGGGTTTGGGGGAAGGAAAAGGGGGTCACAGCAGAAGGCAGACACTGGTGAGCAGATTCAAATGTGGCTGCTCCAATCCGGCTTTCTTTAACTCTGTCATTTCTGTGCTCTTCCCATAGTGGTCGTCTCTTGCCTCCTCACAAACAATGGTAACACGTTAAACTCACATTCTCGTGCAAAAACCTGGATCCAAAATCCTGGGCAATTTTCCCAGTTAAATGTGGGTTTTGGTGACCACCAAGGCCATCAGAATAACCATGTGTGGGCAGCAAAAAGGTAGTTCAGTTGAACATGACTAAGTAGCTATGTTGGTTCAAACTTCAGAGTCTGACCTGGAGTGGTTTATTCTGGGCATATTTAAGCACAGCACAATTTGGTGAAAACTTCCCTAGTGATAATAACTCAACCCTGTGTGTGCAATAAAGCACAAATGAAGCTAAATAAAGTTCAGATGTGACTATACAGAAACTCTTTGTACAGTACATGTGACACCATCCATTAAATGGGTTTATAGATTGAGAAAAACAAGATTTCAGTAAGGGTCTAGGGGAGATTCTAGTGTTGTCTAGGGCATACATATAACTCAAAGGCTATTAACCATGTCTGCTCCCAGCCTTTGTGTTCAGATAACAGGTCATACATCCCTTCTTTCAAAGGAACAACCCTATGTATTTGACATTCCAGGTTCCCCTAGTGCTTGTCTGTGAGTACAGAGACTTCCGACCTCCTACAAACAAAAGCACTCCTAAATTGAGTATAAGAAAGATTAGCAAAGAAACAGCCTCATCCCTAGATGAAGAATAGGAGGAGTCCTATTCTTCCTACATCTGTAGCCCTCAGCATTTAAGAGAGGGTGCTGCTCTTATAAAGGACTTGAGTTCAGTTCCTAGCATCCACCCAGAACTGTCTGCAAATCCTGCTTCAAGATATCTGATGCCCTCTTCTGGTCTACATATTCACGTGCACGTGTGCGCGCGCGTGTGTGCGCGCGCGCGCGCGCGCGCGCGCACACACACACACACACTTAAAAAGAAAAGTAAATATATCTTAAAGTACTTTCAAACCATATTAAGCCCCCCCTTTGTTACCTCCGAGGCTATTACCTGCTTGTTGGTCCAGCTGCATGAGAACCAGGGCCTGGGTGAAGCTTCTTAGAGGTACAGCATTGTGAGGAACCCATGAGCTAACTGTAGAGTCAATGGTTAAGTCCCTTGATTGGCCAGGAGGAGCCCACAAGCTATGCCTACCTGTGACCTGGAGTCAGAACTAATATTTACAGAATAATGAGGTGGGTTCTGATGGTCTCCGAAGGCTTTTCAGGTGCTGGGATTCTGTCTCTGGGCTTGTAGGAATCTGAAGCCATCCTGACATTTTTTGCAAGTTGCAATGGCTGAGACGGCACTGGAACCTGGAGAAGGATGCTTGAGGGACTCAAGCCAAATGGGATCCAGGAGGCCCAGGTCCCTCAGAGAAGACAGAACAGGGTTTAAGACTATGATCTCTGTGGTCTGACCACATTGACCTTGAATTCCAGCTCCTCTGCATCCTCATCCAAAGACCTGGAAGCCAAGTCTGTTCCATTTCTGAGTGTTAGATTTGCTGTAGTTCCCTGTATGCTACTTTGAACAAGGGTTAGCTTTTGCCACTTCTGTTCAGCCTGCTCAGCTCAGCCCTGAGGCAACTTATACCCTTGCACAGAGGTTCAAGGTCCACATGAGATTTTCATTCTTTTACTTTCTGGTCTTGCTACCAGGCTCTGGGCCTCTCTGAGTTCTCCGGAAGCCAGATAGGCATGGTTCATAAAGAGCCTCTGCTCACACTGGGCTCCTGAGGTAGCATGGCCACAGGGGAGGTTCAGATCTCCCAAGCTAGCTGGAGCCTCCAGGGGCAGAAGCCTGACTCCCTGAGAGTACAGAAGTCAGGCAGCCAGGAAAGCAAGGCTGGCCAGGGTTCAGCCGGAAGTCCCCATTCTGTGTAAATTCCCACTCTGTAAAACAGGCAAGGAACAGAGCATCCTTCCAAGTTTATAGCTCCCTGGGGTCCAGCCCTAGTTTTGAATACTCCAGTGTTTCCCACCACTATCCTGAGTGTTAGCTGAGTCCCCACAGCAAAACCCCTGAAGTCTGAGAGCTAGATTGTTCTCCTCACTGCAACTGCTAATTGGAATTCGTAATCTATCCCTACAGTGAGGTGAAGCCTTCTGGCAATGAGTCTGCAGTGCATTCTCAGCAGCATGTGTTCTCTGGGGCCAGGCCCAGGCAAGGACACACAGTGCTGGCTGAACTGAAGCTACTGGGACACATACCTTAGACCTTTGGGGACCACAGAGTGACAGGCTGTCAGCAGGAAGAACCCTATGTCTTAGTTTACTTTTTGTTGTTGTGATAAACTTCACAACAAAATGTAGCCTGAGGAAAGAAAGGGTTTATTTTATGTTTCACTTCCAAGTATCAGTACATTACTGAGGGAAGTCTGGCAGGGACCTGGAGCAGAATGCATGGAGAATGCATGCAGGCCTGTCCCTTCTTCACTGTGCAGCCGCAGACCCCAGATGCACTGTGACCAAGTCATCAGTAGTTTCCTGAGCTGTGACCAGAAACCACTTAGGAAGCTGATTCACCTCGACAGCATGCATCCTCAGAGGTGTTTGGCACACTTGGGGTGTAGGGACCCATGTCAGTAAGACCCTGGGTTCCACTTGTCCAAGTTCTTTTCCCCTTTGATGGTTTCAACGAGTCTCTAGGAACAGGTTGCTCTAGCTCATGGACAGAGCATCTGGCTTCCCGTTGTCAGCGCCAGCATTCACCACTCCACCTTTGTCTTCCACCTCCCTGCACACAAAGCCACTTGATAACAATAGGCATCCAGGCACCAGAAACTATTCAACTGTATTAATACATTTAACTTTAGATTAAAAAATTGCTCTTTGGAAAACTTCCTACATTTATATAATGTATTTTGATCCTACCCACCCACCACTCCCTCCCTCAGTTCTCCATAGTGCCCACGTCTCTCTCCCCCACTTGTCCCCTTTTGTAATTAATAACTACCCAAGTTACTTAGTGATGCTCGTTCCATATGCACAAGAAGGCATGGCCAACCTGCTAGCAGCTACTTTCCAGATGGAGAATGACTCTTCCATAGCTATCAACTCACAGTAGTTCCTCTGCTAAAGGTGAGGGAGTCCCTCTCTAACCATGTTGGAATTTTGATTGGCTTGATCTTATGAAGGTCTTGTGCAGATAAGCACAGCTGCTGTGCGTTGGTGTATTCAACAACCATGTCATGCTGAAGGTTAGCATTTTATAGCTCCCCTTCCCACCTACTGATTCTTACATTCTCTTTGCCCCCTCTTCTGAGATGTTCCCTGAGCCTTGGATGGTGGGAGGTTGACAAGATGACCCCTCGACAGCTGAGCACTCACAGTTACTTATACTCAGCACCTTGACCAATTATGAATCTCTGCATTAACCACCACCCACTGTGAAAAGAAGCTTCTCTGTAAAATTGAGAGCAGCACAAATCTATGGACATAAACATACATATTTAGAAGGCAGTTATAGGTATGACCATTTAGCAAAATAACAGTAAGTTCTATTCTGTGACCTATGATCCATCTCCCTCAGTCATGGACTTTTTTGATCAGGTTTATAGCACCAGACATGAAATTCATCCTGGAGATCGGGGCTCACATCAATCAGGAAGGATTGTTACCCTCATAATCATTATACTACTATTCCATCAGTGGGCACATCTTGCCAGGCAGGCCAGTATTGTAGTGTGCAGGGTACATTACTGGGTAAGATGGTTGGTGTCTTTTCTCCCCCAGTATCCTGCATAGCATCATCTGGCAATATGTAAGTCCGAAGGCAGAAGAGGGTTTTCTGGGCATGTGCTGCGGCTTGTGGCAGAGAGGTTTACTAAACTCCCTCTACAACTGTCCCCTCAGGAGCACAAGCTCAGGTCAAAAACCTTTTCAAGATATTTGCTGGGCTGGAGAGATGGCTCAGAGGTAAAGAGCACTAACTACTCTTCTAGAGGTCCTGAGTTCAAATCCCAGCAACCATCTGTAATGGGATCTGATGCACACTTCTAGTGTGTGTCTGAAGACAGCTGCAGTATACTCATATAAATAAAAAGAAATCAATCTTAAAAAAGAGAAGATATTTGGTGACTTCACTCTCCTTTAGCCAGATGATAAAATAGCATAATATGGCTCTCTGGCTCCCTCAAACACACTCTGCCAAACTAAACCTAGCCTAGGCCACAGTTCTGAGGCACTCCAGCGCTCCTAAAGCATCTGTTGTGTGCTTCAGGTTTTGATGCTCCAACAGCCATTACTGTCCAGTCACACAGAAGCTCTTGTGGTTGAAGATCGGCTATTCAGGGGTATTACCTCTCTTTCCACGTCCCCAGTTTATAAATAATTGAGGTGAGGTTCTGGAGAAGCAGGCCTCTGGGTGTGGCCCTATGATGGTCAACCTTAACCATCAACTTGTTGGGACTTAGAGTCCCCTGGGAAACATACTTCTGGATGTGTCTGTGAGGTGCTTCCAGAATGTTTAACTGATGTGAGAGATGTGCTTGAATGTAGGCGGCACCATCCCATGGGCTGGGCTCCCAGAATGAATCTAAGGAGAAGGTGAGTGGGGCACCAGCATCCACCACTCTCTGCTTTCTGACAATCTGTGCAGTATGACCAGTCAGCGCACACTCTGCCACCATGCTTCTCAGCCGTGACAGACTGCACCCCCAAGCCATGAATCAAAGTCACCCCTTCCTTCTTTAAGCTACTTCTGTTTGGGACTTTTGGAACAGTAGTGACAAATGTAACTGATATAGGCTCTAAGGAGGTAATCCCTTCGTGGAGACTTGCCTCTTCTTGGGATCAGAATTGGCATCACCGTAGTATCATCAGAAGTTCTTTCTCTTTGTTGGGGTCAATGTAGTCCTTACCCTCGGGCAGTTGGAGCTCTTAACCCATCACACTGGTCTGGCCTCTTGTAAGATGAGATGACAAAGTAACACCCCCTATGCAGCCAGAAAGTTCCATAAAAGACCAAGAATGCTTCTGGGTCCAGGCTTATAGGTGTAAGCAGCATAGCAGAGTACCTGGGCCTAACATTCAGGTGATTCCAGATGATCCTCAATTATGTCAGGTTGACAATTAATACTAACTCTTACAAGACTTAAATAACCAGTCCTCTGTCAGAATAAAGTAGAGATGAAATTAGTGATGCGTATGTAATCCTTGTAATCTTGTAAGGACCCCCTGGAGCAGAGATGTCCGTCCACAATCACCCAGTGAGAATCCTCATCCCATTTTCCTCCAAACCAGCACTGTTGTATGTCCTCAGCACAGGTAGATTCACAATACCAGGGGACGGGTGTTGTTCATTTATAGCTGTGAGCACCCAGGTGAGTCATGTACAGGTCCACCTCTAGAACTGGAAGGAAGTACCTTTGCCATCCACCTGGGATGTCGGCATCATCTTCCTTGAGATGCCTCAGTGCCATAATTTGTCTTCTGTGTCTATGATTAAAATACCTGAGACCAACTTAGAGAAAGTATTCTTCTTCATCTCATGGTTCTAGAAGTTTCAACCTATGATATATTGTTTCTGTTATTCCTGGGATCAGAGTGAGAGTGAGAGAGAGCATCACAGCAGGGAGAATGTGGTGGAGCAAGGCCACTCATCCCATGATGGACAGGAGGTGGGAAGCTTGACAGGAAAAGGGTGGTGACAGGTAGATTCTTCTAGGACACTGGTGAGCTAACCTAACTTCCTCTAGTTAGGCTCCACTCCCCTGAAGTCTGCAATACCCACCAAAACAGTGCCATCAACTAGGGACCTAGACATCAACCTGTGAGCCACCCGTGAGGGCCGTTTTATATTTGAACTGTAGCATCTACATAGGTCATCACATCCTTTTAAGGTGTCTCAGTTAAGATCTAAAATGAAATATCTTCACAGACGTTTAAATAAAGCATTAGGATCTGTTGTAGGAGTTAATGGTAACAGTTGTTGGCACCTGCTATTCATGGGTCCAAGCTCGATATTATCATCTCCACTTTAATATAGATGAAGGTTCCAGACCTAAGATATTATATATTTGTCAAAGGTCATATAGCCATGCCACAATTAAGTGTAGATTCAAACTGAAGATTCCTTGCATATGCATATATCCTGCCTTCTTTGTCCCTTCTTGCCAGTAAAGACACTGTACTGAGCACCAGTGGCCTCAGGTGTGTGGAGCTCCTACTGACCTTACATCTTCTAGGGTTAGATGGAGAGAAGGCTTGTGAAAGAAGAGTCAAGACGACTCTCACAGCACAAAAGCTATGAGAGAAGCTGTAGGGGTGCTTCAATTAAAGTAGAATGCATTTCAGAAATGGTGGTCACAGTCAGGAATGTATATCATAGTGGCTCATCCTCAGTACCTATTGTGAGCAATAGAGTGACTTGTGCTGTTTCTGTCTCTCCTTAAATGGTATGTGAGCAGCCTAGGGTCAGGGGTCACATTGGTTGCACATCTATATCTACTCTTAGCACAGACCTAGAGTATGGTAAGATATTAGGGAAGGAAGATAGGAAGGAAGGAAGGAAGGAAGGAAGGAAGGAAGGAAGGAAGGAAGGAAGGGGGGAAGGGAAGGGAAGGGAAGGGAAGGGAAGGGAAAGAGAGGGGGGGGACAGGAGGGAGAGGGAGAGAGAGAGAATGGAAGAAGGAATGAAGATTGATTCTGGCTGGATGATTGGATATATAGATGGATGATGCATGGATGGATCCCTGAGTGGATGTCTGGATGGACGGACGGATGGATGTCTGGATGGACGGATGGATGGATGGTAGTGTTACAGTTTCGGTAGCTGAATATTTAGGTTGAGGGGAGGAAGAAGGAATAGCATCCAGAAGGGAGGGCAGAAGATGATGCAGGATTAGAGGCTGGCTGGCTGGCTGGCTGAGCAATATTTTATAAAGCATGGTCAATTCCCTTTGTGTACTGATCCACATGTGATAGCCCGAGAGTAAGACCAAGGCTAAGCAGAGCAGGAAAATCTGATGACTATTGATCTCTGCCTTCTGGGAGCTGAGTGGACACTGACAGAGACTGATAGAGCCAGAATGAGTGCATATGTTAGGCTGCAAGCCTTTAGAATTGTGGGGCAAAAAATGTTCCTCCTGCTTTACACGGAGGAGCTAAATGCCCCACAGAAGCCCTTACCCTCTCTCCCATGGCCTTGGGACTTGACACTAGAATGATCATTTACTTGTAAGTCCCCCGAGAATCTTTTTATTTTGTCTTAAGTGCACAAATTCCCCTCCCAAGAGAGTCGCTGCCTGCCTTCCAGGCTATAACAGATAGACTGCGGATGTGGTCACTGTGCGTCCTCCTCCCAGCTCTGCCCTGCCATCATTCTTACTACTTTATCTGTGTTTATTCTAAAGCCAGTCTAGGGGAGCATTAGCTCCATTTGATGTTCATAAACACCAAGATCAGAGAAATGAAATGCCTCCCTGGGGGTCACCCAGCTGAGCTTTCATTATACGTCCATCTAGCTTCTCTCCTGTTCACACGGCTGCAGTAGGGTCCCTGTCTCATGGTCACCCAAGGCCATTACAGCCACCACACTCCCCACACTTGCCTGGGCTAGACCTGGAGCTGATCCTAAAGAGTCACATGATATTGAGGATGTGAAGCTCATATTCCCATCTATGACAGTGTTCTATATTTATCCCTCGTGCTCAGGAGCATAGGAAACGATCATGTACCCTTGGGAACTTATGAGTGAAATAAACATTTAAATGTTTCTATAAGATTTATTAGAGGGAAATGCAGTGTGACCTGCTGCTTATGACCGGGGTGAGCTAGCTGGAGGTGTCACAGCCCCACAGAGCTTGGCTCACCCCCAGAGAAGAGAGACAGATCCCTGGAGAGACTGAGTCCACAAACCAGGAAGAGGGACAGGAGCCCCAAAGCAATGCTGTTCCATCTTGCTTCTCTCCTGCTGTGTGTTCTGCTCATCTGGAGTCAGGGCTCCCCCCTGACCCCTGGGAGGAAGTGTGTAGTGTAGAGGGCTAAGAGAAGATTGTCTGAAGGACATCAGAAACCAGGGGAGGTGTCAACAAAGGCAAAGTGACCAATGGAGAAGCACCGAAGCACAGTGGGAAGTGTGTCTTCCAGTGTCTGGTGTGGCCCTGGGGCAAAGTGATATTTTCAATGGACAGATCTTCCATCTTCTCATTTTCTTTTCATGATTATCGGAGGATAGTGGGAATTATTGCCTGTCTTAGTTAGGGTTTTACTGCTGTGAACAGACACCATGACCAAGGCAACTCTTATAAGGTCAACATTAGAGGTTCCATCCATTATTATCAAGGTGGGAACATGGCAGCATCCAGGCAGGCATGGTTCAGGAAGAACTGAGAGCTCTACATCTTCATCTAAAGGCTGCTGGCAGAATACTGACTTTCAGGAAGCTAGGATGAGGGTCTTATAACCCACACCCACAGTGACACACCTACTCCCACAAGGCCATACCTACTCCAACAGGGCCACACCTCCAAATAGAACCACTCCCTGGAGCTCCTGTATTCAAACCATCACATGACCCCTAGTGTGCTGCTGAATAACATGTGGAATTGATGGGCCGAACGAGAAAACATGAGGGTTTGGAACAATGCTAAGGTGCAAGAGGTCTGAGGAGTTGACCTTTTCCACTGTGTCTGTGACCCACATGGGACATCTCTTGTTTGAGAAGTTGGTGAGAGAGGAGTGGAGCCAGGTGAAGATGACTAACAGAGCTTTTGTGACCAAATGTCCTGATTGGTGATGATGGGGTGGTATGCTTGTTGGCTCTGTTAGCAGAAGGGCCAATCTGATGCCTTAATGAACTCCTGATTTAGCTCTGAATTGTCAACCAGGCCCAAGATCAGGAATATCACTTTCCCAGAAATCAAATTCCAAAGTGATAAATTCAGCTGTGAAGGAAATACTGAGCCTTGCTCTGTGCCAAGGGTGGGTCCATGGCCTTTCCATCTGGGGCTAAGATTTGGTGAATGAAACTAGTTAGGTCTATGTAATATTAGGACACAACCCCAAGATCTGTCCTCTATGCATTTGAAATTTGAAATTTAAATATAACTAGGAATCTTGTATTTTATTTGGAAACTATTTCCATATCAATTTGTTTAATTTTTAAGCATTTATTTTCTCTCTCTCTCTCTCTCTCTCTCTCTCTCTGTGTGTGTGTGTGTGTGTGTGTGTGTGTGTGTGTGTGTGTGTGTCTGTGTCTGTGTGTGTCTGTGTGTATATTTGTGCAGAGTGCTTTTGGAGACCAGAGGAAGGCATCAGATTTATTGGAGCTGAAGTTACAGGCAGTTGTGAACTGTTAGACAGGAGTTCTGGGAACTGAACTCAGGTCCTCTGGAAGAGTGGCGAACACTCAACGCCGAGCTCCACTCAACCTGTTTAATTTTCATAGAAACTCTGTAAGCTAGACAAGGTGATCAAGACACCAAGACACAAGGTTACTTGTTAAGGTCACATACCTGGTAAGAAGAAATTATGGCCCAATGTGGTGACCCTTGAGTCTAAGGCTCTTACCGTCCCCAAGCCAGGAGTTTGCCCATATTCTATATAATATATCCTGTATTCTGTATTCAATAACATATTGCCAGAATCAAGCTCTCTGGATCCTTCCCTTCCCTTAAGAGCTACAAGTGGGAGAATGATTGGTATTTGCACTACACAAAGCTTGGCAAACTTTTCCTGAGTGCCCTCTGGCAATGTACCCTACACTCATTTCCAGTCTAGAGTGAAGAAAAGCAAACAGTCTGTATTCCTCAGGAATGGCCCTACAATACAGCTTGGCAGAAAGCTACAAGTTCCCAGTCTGTTCAACCATTCTGTAAGCCAATTAATGAAAGAACACTTCTATTTTATGACTTATATATTTTAAATACAATGACAGGAGAGAGAGAGGATCTTTCTAGAATGTCTACCAGGATATTAGAAGGATTTTCTACTGCTGATCTCAATCCTTTTGGGTTGTGAGAAGCTTGATAGTATGTATATGTTCATGATTATATGTGTAGCACTTGTCAGTTCTGGCTTGGTTTTGCCTGCCAGGATAGTCACTCCTGCTCTGTACCCTCTCCAAGTAAGAGCACCTGTGGTCCCAGCAAGTCCCAGAAGGAAGAGAAAATGCCAGCCAGAAATCAGCTCCCTCCAGTGTCTCAAAGGCTGCTAATCTTATAGATGTCAGCTTACAGGGAATGGGCCTTCCACCCCTTCCTCTGCATCCCATCTGCTAGCAGAAAGTATCTCAGATTTGCTTACATCATCTGTGTCTCCCAAGTCAAGGCATAGACCCACAGTGGGCATTCCAGAAATGTTTGCTGGATAGATGGATAGAGTAGCAGGTAGGGTGTCTACGTGCTCACAAACTTCATGAGCACGAAGAGAATCTTGCCACTCCCAGCATAGGCAACCTCTCACCTCAGAAAAGGCCTTTCTTACAACACTTGTTTGTAAACTGGTGCAAGTCAGATATAAAGCAGGCATTAAGACAGCCTGCAGACGATGACTAAGAGGAGCTGCAGGGAGAATGGGGGATAGATGTGGGAGAGAGAGAGAGAAATAAATGGTTAGGTTGGTGATAGATTGGGGGGAAGCATATGGACGAATGGATGGATAGTAGAGAAAGAAGTGAAGAGAGATGGATTGCTAGATTTATTGATGAAAGAGAAATAGAGGAATAGATGAATGGGCAGAATGGGAGAGATTAATGGATAAATGGATGGTTAATTGATGAGTAGATAGGGAGACAGAAAGGGATGGACAGATGGATAAATGGATAAGAGATGTATGAATGGATAAATCAATGGATAGCCAGGGAAAGAGTTTACGGATGAATTTACTGATGGATAAAGAAGATATTTAGAGAGAGGGATGGATGAATGTGTGGGAGAGACAGGGATATGGATAAATAGGTGGACAGGGGAAGAGACGTGAATGAACACAAGCATTTATGTAGATCCATAGAGATGGGTGGATGGGAAGAGACACAAATAAATGCGTGCATTGGTGGATAGATGGATGAATGGCTACGTGGAGAGATAAAGTGATGGCTAAGGAGGGTTTGGGCAGGAAGGTACACAAGTGGATGTTCAGAGTGTGTGATGTGTGAAGTAAAGGCCAGGAAAGGGGACAAGAGGTGGAGAAAGAAGTTAACTCAGTTTTTCCTCTCTTTCTGTAAAATTTAGTTTTATGTGTATGGGTGTCCAGTCTCAAGATTCATTCTCTTTTTCTGTCCTTGGAGAGGTGAAATGAATGGAGCTCTGGAACAGCCCTTTAAGCCAGCACTTCTCAAAGCCAGTCCTAGAGGGGTCACAGTTCCACAGGGTGTGATGACAAACAGCTTAGCCTAGTGCCAACCATAGGCCACTAGAGGGAGGACGTGCTTACTTTATCTCATAGGGGCACTCACAGCCATCAGCTCCGCATTTTTATGCTTTCAGGTTTCTCTAGCTGAATTTTCTTGTTGATTGATTTGGAAAGTAGCCAGAGTGTCAATGAATTAAAATAAAGTCTCCCTTTCAGCACCAGTGCATGCTGGGAGTTTGTGAAAGCTCCGCCACAGGCATGGTAGAAACTGTGATACATAGGCAGAAAAATGAATTTTAGCCTTCCTGTGGCAAGAGTCCCATGTGAGCGAGAACAAGAGAGTCAGAGAGATTCCAAAGCTCAATGTCTTGTACTCCAGTAAGGCAGGCCAGGCTGAACCACCAGAGAGGCCATAGCAGAAGTGTTTGGGTCCATAGGCCTGAATGAGTGGAACAGGCCAGGCTAGAATCCTTTGGACCACAGTTCCTATGCAGAAACGTGAACCTGGGATTTCTTATTACTCAGTTGTAAGAAAATGAGTAGGAGCCAAGCACTTGGTTCTTGTTGATTGCTTTGGAAAGTAGTCAAGAGTGTCAATGAATTAAAATAAATTTCAGCACCAGTGTATGCTGGGAATTTGTTAAAGCTTCACCATGGGCTCTAAGAAGTACTGGTATAAAGGGCTGTTCCAAAAGCAGGAAACAAGGGGCTGGGGAGATGGCTCAGCAGTTGAGAGCATGGCTTTGATTCCCGACACCCACATGGCAGCACATACCCCCACATGTAGGGAGAGAGGCTGGGAGGGATGGGGAGAGAGAGAGAGAGACAGAGAGAGAGACAGAGAGAGAGAGAGACAGAGAGAGAGACAGAGAGAGAGAGACAGAGAGAGACAGAGAGAGAGACAGAGAGAGAGATACAGAGACAGAGGGAGAGGGAGAGAGAGAGAGCTGAGTTAGTCAGTATGTTCATTAATTCATCTGTAGCCATGTCATACTCTATACTCACAGCAAACATCACACTTTGAATATATGTGATTTCTATTTCTGAGTTATATCTTAATGAAGCTGAAACAGACAAACCAACATACAGAGTTGGTGACCTGTGACAATGGCCTTGGGAGTCACACTGTTGGGAAATGCCGCAGTTCCAGGCCCTGCATGTTCCCCCCGCTGCCCAGGCCTAACTCCATTTGTGTTTTGCTCGAAACCACCAGGACTCTCCCTCTGCAGGACCATTTCCCAGCCCTCCCACAATCATCCTGACGGGGGATGCCAGTTCACCTGAAGGCGAGACTGACAAAAACCTAGTCAACAGGTAAGCAGCCCAGGCGGGCGAGCAATGCTTTGTGGGGATCAAATAGCTGCATTTCTAGAAATACTTTCTTCTTTCTTTTTCTCTGAATCCCTTTATCGATGAAGATGCTGTCAGAGAGGGCTGGGAATGGTCCTGGGGATATGGTCCTGGGGATATGGTCCTGGGGATATGGTCCTGGGGATATGGTCCTGGGGATATGGTCCTGGGGATATGGCTTAGTTTGTAGAGTACTTGCCAAGTTTGTGTTAGGTCTTGGGTTTGATTCTCAGTATCACATAACCTGGGCATGGTGGGGGCACACCTGTCACCCCAGAAATGATGAGGAAGCAAGAGGATCAGAAATGCAAGGTCATCCTTGGTTACATGAGGGGTTCAAATCCACCCTGGGATATAAGAAACTTTATCTCAAAAATAAAAGTACACATTATCAAGTACACATTTTCAAAATGGGAAAGAGAAGCCAGGATTTTTTTTTCACCATTATCTTCTTTCCCTAAATGGTGTTCTTACTCTTGGATTTGGCCCTGTACACACTGCTAGATTTTAAGAAAAGCAAAGACACCACAGCATGAAAACATTCCATAATATCAGCCCAGGGATTCCCACAGAAGCCTGGAAGGTGTGGATCTTTAACTATAGAATCCTGTTGTGGCCAAAGCAGGTCCCTCATGGAACCTTTGGGAGGGACACTGGATTACCATCACAGAGATGCCACTGCCCCTGTTCCTCTCACTGGGGGTCTGTGAATTGATCTAGCTGGAATAAGGTTGTCTAGATATCACTTTTAATAAGTTTAAAAGATAATCCTTAGGGCTGGGGTTACAGGTCAGTGGGAAGGTGCCTGCCTAGCAAGGCCTGGGTTTGACAGGCAATACCACATGTAAGAAGGTAATTATCATAGGACAGAGTGAGTGTCTTCATTCATTAATTAAGGGTAGAGGCAAAAGAGGAGACTGAATACCAAGGAGGATATAAGAAATGAATATACTTGCATAGTCAATGTGAGAGGGGGTGGAAAAAGCCAAATAAAATGGTTAAGTCAGACATAAGACAGCTTCATGGGGCTGGAGAGTTGACTCAGTAGTCAAGAGCACACACTGTTCTTGCAGAGGACCTGAGACTGGTTCTCACTATCCAAATCAGGTGGCTCACAAGAACCTGTAACTCCAGTCCCAGAAGAACCTGATGCCTCCCACCTCCATATGCATCTACACACACAGGCACACACATATATAATTAAAATATGCCTTTAAAAAGAGCTCCATGTTTTGCAGTGAAACTGTGCTTTTATTTTCTCTTTCAAAAACAGATGATCTGTGTCTCTACCAGACCCCATGTAGGTTTGGTAAGGCTCGCACAAGATAGCTCCAGCATAAAGTCAGGGTCCTTATAGAGAGTGACTACTGTAGTAAGTAAAGTTCCATCTCTCTCTCTCTCTCTCTCTCTCTCTCTCTCTCTCTCTCTCTCTTTTTTTTTTTCGAGACAGGGTTTCTCTGTGTAGCCCTGGCTGTCCTGGAACTCACTCTGTAGACCAGGCTGGCCTCTAACTCAGAAATCCACCTGCCTCTGCCTCAAGTTTCATCTCTTGAGAGTGGGTTTGGATAGCTTGAGTGGGCAGCAGAATGGCGTAGAGACTTGCTGAGCCATTGGTCCTCCCAGGGTCTCTGAAGTGGGAGACTGGGGTACAGCCTGGGAATTCATCCATCTAACATGCTCCCAAGGTGACAGTCAGAGGACCCTTGTGTGTGTGCCATAGATGATGCTCTGGGGTGATTAGTCATCTCATTTGTCCATCTCTGAGTAGATTTCCTAACAGGATGACCATGGTCTGTCTTTCAGGGCTCCCAGCCCTCACCGGAGGCTCTCCCACCGACACCTGAAGGTCTCCACTGCTGCGCTGACCTCTGTGGGTAAGGGCTGGGTCAGTAGGAGCACGTGCTTGAGCAGCAAGCAGGAGTTGCCTGAGCATAGTTGTACTCGGCCTGTTTCTCTCTCCCCAAGTCCACATGGTAGAGGAGATCAGCCTCTCCATGTTTGGGTCCAGAAGAAATTATGTCTAGTTTCAGTGTCAGAAAGACGAGGAAGATGAAGTCAGAGCAGAAATAATGCTCATTCATCAGCTGAGTGATGTTCAGCACTGGGCTCAGAGATCAGAGTCCTGCGGCTGTATGGGCAGGAGTGCACAGCCAGGTGGGAGTGTGTCCAGCCAGGTGAGAGGGTGTGCCCAGCCAGGAGGGAGTGTGCCCAGCCAGGTGAGAGGGTGTGCCCAGCCAGGAGGGAGTGTGCCCAGCCAGGTGAGAGGATGTGCCCAGCCAGGTGGGAGTGTGCCCAGCCAGGAGGAAGTGTGCCCAGCCAGGTGGGAGTGTGACCAGCCAGGTGGGAGTGCACACAGCCTGGAGGGAGTGCACACAGCCAGGAGGGAGTGTGCCCATGTGAGAGGCTGGCAGCTAGGATCCCTGAAGGTTCCTACTCAAAGTCTTTCACACCTTTTCCGACCACTGAAGGATAGGGGTCACATAGACTTGGACTTTATATTTGGTGTTGATTACACTTTATAAGAAGGTTGGGAAGGGAGTAGATAGAATTGATAAAGGGTCTTCATGAAAGAACTTAGGAAGCCAAGGTAAGAAGGGGTCCACTTCTCCCTAGAGAAGAGTCAAGATGTACAGGATTCCAGGGGAAGTGGTATTTGAGTTTCGCCTTAAAGAGACAGACACACAGGAGGGAGGGATGGCACTCTCGGTGGAAGAAGAGACTTGGTGGGAAGCAGGAACCACCTGCAGTACTGTAGCAACCAATCCTGTGCTGTGTGTATGCATCATAACCACTGAAAACTATGGAGCCCCAATTCATATTAGCTTACTCCAAAATAATAGAATTCTTCCCCCATCCCTGCCTTCTGGTAGTCTTCCTCCATCATTGTCTGCTCCTCCTTCAGAGTCAATGGTTTCAGGTATTGAGGGGTCTGGGTACTTAATTTGGGTTATTAGTTATTGTACCGTTCCATCTCTCATCTCATTTCATATAGGGGCTCTCTTCGTGGGAAGACCTTCTATTCATGGGAACAAATGGTCGGCTGCACCTCCAAGCCTCTGTCTTATCTGTGACGCCCTTCTTCCCTCTCATTTCCCAAAACTGCTTTTCACTAGCCTCATGTGGTCATCCCTATCTGATGGCAAGATGGCATTGCTCAACTGGCCAAAGCTGGCTTGGGACCCACTACCACTCAGCCTTGCTTCCTGAAGCAGAGTTGTGAGTGGGAATAGCTCGCTCCCCCTGAGTCACTTAATGGTGATTCAGAGGGTTCCCCCAGTGAAAATGAAGAGCTACTTCTGGAAGAGCCTCTGAGATGAGGTGCTTCTCACTGGGACCTCATTCTCACTCTGCAGACCCCTCGGGGCATGTCATTGACCTGGTGAATGACCAGCTGCCGGACATCAGCATCTCAGAAGAGGACAAGAAGAAAAACCTGGCACTTCTGGAAGAAGCTAAGCTGGTGAGTGAGCGGTTCCTCACCCGCCGCGGGAGGAAATCAAGGAGCAGCCTCGGAGACTCCCCATCAGGTAGGGGAGGACCAGCAGTAGGAAGATAGCTATCCTGAGCCCCTCTGAGGCTGGGCTGGGGTGGGGAGGGAGGGAAGGACCAAGCTTTAGCTGCAGAACAACCTTGTTTCCAAGAGGACAGGCTTCAGGTGGCCTGTCCCCTTGGCCTCCAGGTTCTAAAAGGCCCAAGCTTTGCAGAGGTGACCCCTTCAAGAAGCCTTTGTGCTCAGCTTCCAGAGTTCTAAAATACCTACTCAACTCTACCCCTGAGAACTCTCCCATGTTTTGCTTTCGGGCCCTGTGCATGACCGTTTGGGACTTGCCTATGTATGGACAAATGCCACCCACATGATGCCCATGTTATTAATTGAACTGCTATGTCCTTAGCTCTAGTGCAGAGAAACCCTGTGCAATTCCCATCCACACTGACCCTTGCATAACCTTGCATGACAGAGTCTGTCTAACATCCTCATCCTCCCTATGATGACCCTGTCTGTGGTGGGCATCTCCCCAGCCAAGGTCTGAGGAGGCCATTCTAGGCTCCCTTGGCCTGGAATCCAAGGACCCAGGAACTCTGGAGGAGAGACAAGGAAGGATCCTTTGCCACCCTCTTCTTCCTGAGTGCAAAGATGAAGCAGGTTTTAAAGAAGTTTAAATGGCCTTGGAGGACAAGGAGAGTGTTGGAAATCAGACTGGCCCCATGGCATCTACAAAGTACAGCCTTGCATGCACTTCCTGTCAGGCAGTGCCAGGTCCTCAGATTCTGGAAAGTTCTTTGAGGTCAGGCCCAGCAGGTTAAGGAATGTGACCCCATGTCTTGGAAATTACCTGAGAATCGCTCTGCTGAGCTGGCTGCATCAAAAGTTGGGTTGGAATAAGAATCTTATATGATGGTTCAGACCAGCCCCTGATCTTGACAAGGCAGTCTAGGTTCCTAGGGGTGAAATCTCCCTGAGAGAATGATCCATTTGGTGGCAGAAGTCCTAGCTCTTCACGAATGCCAGCCAATTGGTGTTTGTTTCCACAGCTGTTTCTCCAAACCTCAGCTCTGGGACTTCTCCTGCATCCTCCAGGGGCTGCTCCCTCACCATCTCCACACCCCCAGGTGAGGCTGACCCTGCCCCTCCTGGCAGGGAGTGGGCAGATGGACAGACTGAGCGAGGATAGGGCCTAGGTCATGGGAAGCAGACTCTATTGGCTGCTCTTTCCTCGGAGAGAAGTCATCACATTTATTTTGAATCCTTTTGTCTGGAACACTTTGAGTTTTGTTTGTTCTGTAGTGCTGGGATTTGAACTTAGGTCCACACACGCTAGGTAAGAACTCAACCACTGAACTACATCTCCAAGCCCAGTATGCATGTTGGCCTCTTCCTTTCTGGGCTGTGTCCAGAGCCACACCCTCAGGCAATGGAGTAGCATAGTCTGTCTTTGTCAGTGCTGGAAGGTAAGCCCAGGATCCAACACTCACAGATGCTTCCTGATTATCAGACCTCAAGGTCCCCATGACTCAGTGTCCTTATTTGTTTTCTATGGTGTTTCAGTGCTGGCATGTGAGCAACAACAGTGTTTCTGGCTGCCAGATCCCGGAGAGCCTGTGTGTTTGTGTGTGTGTATTGGTGTGTGTGTTGGTGTGTGTATATGTGTGTGTGTGTATATGTGTGTGTTGGTGTGTGTTTTTCATGTGTGTGTGTACTGGTGTGTGTGTGTGCTGGTGTTGGTGTGTGTGTGTTGGTGTATGTGTGTGTTGGTGTGTGTGTATGCGTGTGTTGGTGTGTGTGTATGTGTATGTGTGTTGTGTGTATGTGTGTGTGTGTGTGTGTGTGTGTGTGTGTGTGTGTGCTGTTAAAGTGACAAGCAGGGGACTAGGCAGGTGATGAGCCTCACTCACCTGCCCTGGCCCATTGCAGGTTTGGACATATGCAGTGGCCCTCAGTCCCCTCTGCCGGGAGCACCACCACAGGTAACAGCATTCGGGCATGTCATTTCTCTGCCATTGGATCTCTTGTCCCTAACATGTCTGGACCCTATGTAACCCCTAAATTAGGGAGGCATGGGGAGGCATTTACACCCTGCTAAGCTTCAAGAGGGTGCAGGTCTCTTCCCACTGTTACCAATCTGTGTTTTTCTTCTTCAGCAAAAGGGACATGAGGACGGTGTCTCCTCACCTTGCCCCGGAGAGCCTGTGAGTTTGTGCTTTGCTCACTTTGCCATGTTTTGAATGTGGGGAATGTGGTCTCAGAAGCCTAGCAGGACCTGGATGTGAGTAGAGGGTGGGTTCTGGTGTCAGCAGAAGCCTCGTCTGTCTTATGAAATGGAGCTCTGAGGGGGAAAGAGGTATGGCAGGTCCTATTGCATACTCATAAATGGGCTGTTATTAAGGTCTGCGTCTCCTCAGCCTACCTCCAGGGTCCGAACTCTATCTCATCTCTTTCAGAATGTCTCCAAAGGGCTAGCTGACCGGAAGCAGAATGACCAGAGAAAAGTGTCTCAAGGCAGACTGGCTCCTCGCTCTCCCACAGTGGAGAAATCCAAAGAACTTACAGTAGAACAAAAGGAAAACTTTGATCCCCTTCAGCACGTGGAGGCCACGCCCATGGCTCAGGCTTCTGGAGCAAGCGTCAGTGGGAAAATGGCGCTGAACAGCCCCCAGCCTGGCCCTGCTGAGATGGAGCTGGGGAGGCAGCTCCTGAAGACAGCCCGGGAAGGCAACCCTCTGCCCAGAACCACAGTCCAGGGCTCAGGAGGAACGGTCTCCCCACATTCCCTGGGACAGGGCTCTGCTGGAGAGCCTATGGGGCTCAAGGATGGCTCCAAGGCTGGCTCCAAGGCTGAGCTGAGGTCCCCTGTGTCCCGGGCCCCCCTGATTCGGGGGGTCTCCTGGGACAGCAGCCCTGAAGAACCCGGTCCTCTGCTGCAGAAGGTGCTCGCTAAGCTGCCTCTGGCAGAGGAAGAGAAGCGGTTTCCAGGCAAGGCCAAACCAGCCAAGCCACCTGGGCTCAAAGACTTCCAGATACAAGTTCAGCCAGTGCGCATGCAGAAGCTGACCAAGCTCCGGGAGGTGGGTTCCTGCCCTGAGGATCAGTGTGTGCATGCCGGAGCCCCCTGAGCTACAGGCGTTGGCACTCATGCTGGGCCCCTGGACAAGACAGCTCTGACCTCATGAAGTCCCAGACTTTTTGACCCCAAGAAGCCAGTCCCATCAGTGTTACACCCCCATAGCACCAGCTTCAGGCACCTTTTGCTCCTGTTAATGTATAGAAGTCCCCTGAAATACAGTGATCACAGTTCAAGAGAAGTTAGCCACGTGGACTCCTTATCCTGAGCTGTCTTCCTCCTCCCACTAGACCTGGTGAAGGGACTTCTGATGGACTATCTGGTCATGCCTAGAATTGGGCAAAACCAGGATAAGTGAGCTTTCCCTTTGTAATGTCATCCATCCTGCCCTCTTGGTACCTGTTAACCAAGGGCCTTAGACCCAAGTACCACTATGACAATAGCCATTGGGGATGCTCCTCCATGGTGAATTTCTTCAAGTGTTCATGGTGTCCCCAACATCCATTGGTCATCAAACTAGGAATCATATTCAGTCAGGGGGCTGCCCTGCTATATAATGTGCGATTGAGAATATCCAGATGTGGAGGGATAGAGGAGAGATCAGAGTGTAAAATAGAAGGGGACTTAACTGGATCGAAGGTCCTGATCCATTCCCTTCTCCCTTAGGTGGCCAACCTCAATCCATGTCAAGGAGATCGGGGGTCTGGGGATTAGGATCTGGGATAGGACAAAGTCCCTAGGTTCTTCTATTGAGACAGTAAAAGCAAGGTAGGAAGTGAGGAGCAGTAATACTCCAGCTCCAATAGAGTATCTAGTGAGAGTATCTACTAGCAAGGACACATTGTAACACACCACTGGGCTGTCCAGAGTGCTTCGGAGAGGAAGTGGCTCAGTCACTAACATGCACAAATCTCTAGGTTCTCAGAGTCACATAAAATCATGTGTGGTGGTAACTGTAATTCCTGGACCAGAGAGGTAGAGGCAGGAGGATCAGAAATTCAAAGTCATGTTCAGCTATAGTGGAAATTTGAAGTCAGTCAGAGATAGATAGATGATAGATTGACATATAGATATATAGATAGATGATAACTTGATATATAGATGATAGGTAGATGATAGATAGATAGATAGATAGATAGATAGATAGATAGATAGATAGATGATAGTCTTGATCTTCTGTGATGTTCGGGGCTGGAGGCTTAGAAAGATGAACAATTTACACAGAACTCCCACCCTCCAATACAAGGCCCAAGGTACCTGGTAGCTTAAAACAAGGCTGGGCAGAGCCACCTAAAGTGGTCCACATCTCACATCCCTGGAGGCCAGTGAAGACAAAGAGGGCAGACAACTGGAGATTCAGCTTCATGGACTTTAGAGGCAAGGAGAGTAGGCCACTCCCTCAGAACTTGCCACATCCCTGCAGGTCACTCACTCTCTCCCAGCAAGGGAAGTCACAGAGAACCTGGAAGTTCATGCTACCAGCTGGTGTGGCACCGAGACCTGCTCTGTACCCTGCCCAGTGTGCTGGCAGCTGAGGGACTGTGGACCTTCGGCTTGCCAAGTATATAGCGAGGGCATGGCCTGGATTCTGTTGCCATGGCCTGGGCACTCTTTGTTATCCCCTTTCTTTCCCCTAGCCCAGAGGCCAGTCACTCAAGTGGCTTTTGTCACTTGGGAGACTGAGAACCCTTGGATGTCACCAGGAGCCAGGATCTCACCCAGACATCCCGAGAGGGTCCTAGTCTGACATGGATTGGCTTGGAGCAAGGGTAGCTTATTGGGTCCTCCAGCACCCCCAACCTTGCTCTGCATGCTCAGTCAGTCCCCCAGGCAGTGACTCTCAGGCTTCATTTGTCTGGAGGTGCCACAAAGATCATTGAGGAAGGACTGTCACTTACACAGAAGGTCAGGGCATAAAGCTGATTCCAGCAGTGAGACCATCAAGAATTACTTCCAGAACAGCTGCATGTGTATCCAGGGGACCTTAATGCCCCCTAAGCTCTTAGTACCCAAGGGTTCTGCCCTGTGCCGTCACATGAACTTTGTTCCTTCTTCCTCTCACCAAGGAACACATCCTGATGAGAAACCAGAACCTGGTGGGGTTCAAGCTCCCTGAACTGAGTGAGGCTGTGGAGCAGGACAAAGGTAGGTGGGGGTAGGGGGGACCTGTGTGCCCCCCCAGGGCTGGTTAGGCTGCTGGCGTTCTATGTGTGAACACTCGATTTTCCATCAGTCTTTGTGCATGAGTGAAGGAAACAGATTGTATAGCCCACTGTGGCAGAGCACGCTCAAGTCTGTCTCCTTCCTACCACCCCGCCCTATCTCTGTTAGTGGTGTTGGGTCTGGAAGGCTCCCTGGGCCTGAACTTTTCACATTGCTTTTCCCTCACACCCAGGAAGCTACCCAAATAGATCAATTCCTCTTTTCAAGACACCAGAGCTCTCTCTTTTCAATCTGCTGTCATCACAAAGTCCATAACCCAGCCCTGCCCTACTGGGTGTCTGCGTATCCCTTCCTCTAAGCCTTCTGCTCTCCCCCACGCCACACACTCTGCCACACTTCTCTGAAAATACGGACAGAGGCTGGACCCTCCCTGTTCCTGCCTTCGTGCATCCTTCCTCTGAGTTCTCTGATGTCCCGGGGTGAGCCACAGCTGTCCATCCTGGCTCTGTTACTGAGTGAACAAGCTCTGAGGTCTCAATGGGCCTCATCCCCACATCCCACCTTGTTACACAGGGCTATCATAGTTGCCTCGAACATTATCAAGAAGAGTATACAAATAAAACTCTATTTACAGTGTGCCTAGAGCAGCATCCGGTACATAGTGAGTATTGTCTAGGTGCTAGCCGTTAAGATCCCCAGAGATGCTACTGGGCCCCAAGAGCCAGTATCTCTCTCTGGGGGTATGTCCATGTGTGTACATGTGTGTCTGTACATAAACTGTAAGCTATATGCTTACATTCACAGTGCTGCCTGGTAAGGATAAGCTCTGAGTAAATACTTAACTGAACAAATGGTGCACAGGGGAGATCCCGAGATAGCCGCTTAAAAGCAACCGATAACCAGAATGCTTCATGATGGCCAGAGAAGAAAGAACATGCTTTTAAGGATGCTTCTAGAAGGGCAGGCTCTCTGTTCTTCCCTCTTCCTCAGGCCTGTGGACACTCACTCTCTTGTCTCTATGTGTTCTCTTGAATCATTGCACCTGTCTCTTAAAGGAGCCGGTCTGCGTTCTGTCCATCTACTCTAAAATCACCCTCATTCCTTATTTTGTATTTATGGATATATATATATATATATATATATATATATATATATATATATATATATATATATATGTGTGTGTGTGTGTGTGTGTGTGTGTGTGTGTGTGTGTGTGTGTGTGTGTATGTATATATGTGTGTGTGTATATATATATATATATATATATATATATATATATATATATATATATGTATATATATCTTGTCTTTTGTTGGTATTTGTTAATTTAAGTGGTGATATGTACAATATTATATGTAACTATATATATGGCGCTAATGTTACCATTTTAATCATTTCCAGCATGTGGGGCAGTTTCCTTAGGTCCCGTCTTGCTGTATTGTGCAGCCATCAGCCATCCACAGACCCTGTTCATCTCCCTCAGTTGCAGCCACACCCGTGAGGCACAGCTGTCCGTGCCCCTCCCCCAGCCCCTTGCACCTCCATTCCACTTCCTGTTTCTGTGGATTATGTCTCCTCTAAATCCCTCACTTAAACAAAGCCATACAATATTTTACTGTCTCCTTCTAATATCATCTCAATAAATCTTCTCTAGTGTTTTGCAGACTCTAAGTCATTGGCAACTCAGAATTAGTCTCCCCCCAGGAAACTAAGTGGCAGGGGCTTCTGCTCTCACCTTATTGTTAGGGAATCTGAGGCCCAAAGGACTGCTGATTCCATCACATGGCTTTGCCATCCCAGGAGCAGTTCTGAAACATGGTTTAGCTTTATTTTATTTTAGATAAACTAATCCAGAGGAGGCTGGCTTGTGGGGAGCAGGGCAGTGAGTGCAAAGCCAGTTTCCCAAAACTTCTGAAACTTCCACCTTTCTCCTGTGGGCACCGGTGCGCATCAGGCTTCACAGAACACCTCTGGAAGGACACACCCCCCTCCCACACTGTCTATGGCTGGTGTCGTCATCTTATGAATCACCGTGGGAGGTTATTCTGGATGTCATCAGGGAGTGGACAATTCTGGGCTGACATACAATAACCATCACCTTCTCAGTTAACAAGGTTTCGGAGGTCCTTTTTTAAAGGATTGAATTATTTTTAAAAAATTAACCATCTCTAGCTGGGTATGGTGGCACATGCCTATAATACCAGCACTCTAGGGGCAGAGGCAGGAGGCTCTCTGTGAGTTCGAGGCCAGGCTTTAACTACATACTGAGTTACAGAGAGTCAGGGCTATGTATCTAGACCCTGTCTCAATAGGTCAAAGCAAGCAAACAAACAAATAAATAAACCACCTTAGAGATGGGGAGATGGCTCTGGGTAAGAATGCTTGCTCTACAAGCACGAGGATCTAGGTTTGAGTCCCCAGCACCCACATACAAAGCCAGTCACATGCATAGCGACAATGTATGCCTGTAGCACCAGAGCTGTGAGGAGTGGAAACAGGAGGATTGCTATGGTTTGCTGGCTGCCAGCCTATCTCCAGATCCCTCAAGGCAACGAATGACAGAGCAAGAGCAGCCGACATCTCCCTCTGTGTACACACACACACACACACACACACACACACACACACACACGGCATAAATCACATATATTTATAAATATACACAAAGCATTAAAATATTTAGAAATATCCTTTTAAGTGTATACTTCTTCACTTTTAATTGTTTTATTAAAACACTAGAAAAACCTCCTAATAGTTTATATACATGAGGCTGGAGAGGTGGCTCAGCAGTTAAGAGCACTTGCTGCTCTTGCAGAGGACCTGGGTGTACTTCCCAGCACCCACATGGCAGCTCACAACTGTCTGTAATTCTGGTTCCAGGGAGCTAACACCCTCTTCCAGCCTCCTGCAGCACTGGCACCCATATGCTGAAGATGCATGCAACCTCTCATACACATAAAAATAATAAATCTTTTTAAAAAGCTCTTATCCATAGCCCCATCAAAGCTTGATTCTTCCAATAGTTATCATTTCCTAAGTTGGTTTGATGGTATAGACACAACTTCCTTTTAAAGATTTGTCTCACTGAAGTCATCATAACTAATTACATGTATTTAGATTTCATATTTATGGCTGAGTGGGTTCATATTTCCTCCTGTATGACTGTCTCTATTGTAAAATATTCCAGATGTTTATAGTTTTCCGTCTGTTATAAACAGTTTTGTCTTTGCGCTTGTGAGGTTTTTCTTTTTTCTTTTTTTTTTTTTTAAAGTAATTCCCTTAGGATACATTCTCAGACATGGGAGTCTCTGGGTCAGAGTGTAGAAATACTTGCCTCTCATAGAATGGAACCCAGATCCTCTCCAAGTGCAGCTAGTGCTCTCAACTGCTGAACATCTCTCCAGACCCCAATTATTTTTAACAAAGAAACAACATATTTTATTTGTGACATTGTGATAACAACAAACCCTGCTATATACAGTAGTTAAAAAGCAAGAAAGATCAAAATCTCCTGAAAGAAGCCAGTGCTATGTGTCATGCAGCCCACAATTTTTAAAACTTTTTAGTTTATTATTTGTATGTGTGTGTACATTCATGGGCATGCATGTACATATGGTGTGTATTTTCTTTCACAGGCATACATGTACACATGATGTGTGTGTGTGTGTGTGTGTGTGTGTGTGTGTGTGTGTGTGTGTGTATGGGTACATGTACACATGGTGTGTATGTGTTCATGCACGACCATGTATGTACATATGATGTGTGGGTGTATGCACATACCATGCTCCACATATTTATAGTTTGATTTATCTGTGTTTATTTTGCTAATATCTCTTCATCTTGTTAGTAAGAACTTCATCTTTTTTGTTGTATTTTAGTTTTTGACATGGAGTTTTCCATATAGCCTGGAACTCACTATTTAGAGCAAGCTGGTCATGAATGCATAGGGCTCTAACTTCCTGTCTCCCAAGTGCTGGGATTGATGGTGCACCACCACACCTGGCTCTCTGTGCTTCATTTTAAGATACAGGTATATTAAGACTTAAGAGCTCATTATTACAATAACATTTTGATAGTGTTTCTATTTCTTTGTGACAGTCATATGTTACATTCATAAATATTTATGGAGAGCAGGGTTTGCTGTTGTTATTAATTCTGCTTGCTTTATTTTCTTTTGTTTTATAGTATTTTAGTTGTTTTTGGGGGGGTGGCTTTTTCTTGTTTAGTTGTTTTGTTTCTGTTTGTTTGTTTGTTTGTTGAGACAAAGTCTCATTCTGTAGCCTGAACTGGCCTAGAAGTAGCAATCCTTGTGCCTCAGCCTTCTGAGTGCTGGGATTACAGATATGTCCCACCATACCCAGCTTGGCTCTGTTTCATTCTGGCCAAGATGTCTCTTTTGAGTCATGACTTTAATGAGAATATGTTCTCATGTGTAGTGGGATTAGCCCTCTCTCAGTACTTTTCTTCTGAAACATATCTGTGCATATTTTACATAGATTCAAGTCAAGATTGCAGAATGAGCAATGAGCGAGAGGCCAGAGGCCAGGAGACAGGAATCTGTCTCAGCAGAAGTGAACAGAGGTTTAGGCTTCCTGACATCTGCTTGTCCCCTTCACACTTGAGAATCACACCATCCTGTGCGCCTTGCAGCCTGGATTCAGAAGGGTTGCCCACGCTTTATTTGCCGTGAAGTTTGTAAGCCTTTAATTTACTCACCTTGCAGACACTCTCGTCTCAGTAGGACACATTTAGGTATTTCTGTTTTCTCTTGCAGAGCATTTAATGTTCTTTGCACACTCTGTGTAACCTAATTTATTGGTAACCAGGACTTTTAGTTTACTGGATTTCCTGACCAATCAATCACTAGTAGTGGAGATGAGTGTGGCCCCGTGTCACATGCTTCCTGCATTTTAAATATTGCTCTTAAACAGTAGAGTGCTGACTCTGGGGACCGGGACAAGGACTGCAACCAGAGTGACTACTGCATGCCAGATGCTGTGCTGAGTGTTTGACCCTGGTAGACTCAGTGCTCACACGAACCATGAGAAGCAAGCAGGTCTGCTGTAGTCACGTGACACGCAAAGCCAGAGAGGCTTGTGAAGGCCTTGGTGATGTATGGTGATGTGTCTCTTAACCGCAGGAGTCTGAATGTGTGTAACCTCTCAGACCTTTGACCCCTCGGCAGAACATCTTTCTTTCTGAATTTACAACTCTACCTCCTGTTACTTTTATTTTATCTGGCTCAGCATTATCTCAGTTATCCTGCCTGTATCTGTGTGTGCTTTATCACTTCGGTACCATGATCTAACCCGAAAATGGTGAGGAGAACATCTGCCTTGCTTTTCTTTTGGAGTGAAGTTTAGTGTGTGTGTTTTTTTTCTTCCAAGAGTCATGCATCTTATTAAATAAATGCACTATTTAAAATTATATTTATATGATTTGATATAAAATATAAGTAGCAATTATAAAACATTTTTATTGTCTAGTTAGGTCTCTCTGTTAACTGTGATAAAACACTAAACAAACCAAATTGTGGGCAGAAACGGTTTATTTGGCTTACAAGTCCTGATCACAGGCCATCATGGAGAAAGAACTGGGCAGGAACTCAAGTAGGAGCAGAGGCAGGAACCATGGAGGAGAGCTGCTTGATGGTTTGCTCATCTTGCTTTCTTATACCAACCAGGACCACAGTGGGCTGGACCCTTCTAAGCCTATCATTAGTCAAGAAAATGCCCCACAGAGATGTCTAAAAGAAAGACTGATAGAGGCAACTCCTCTTCCTAGATGTGTCTTATTTGTGTCAAGTTGACAAAACTAACCAACACAATATTATTTAACCTTTTATCATTATATATTTACATATAGTTATATATATTTAAATTATACATTTATAATTACTGTATAATTAAAAACATTTTATATGTTTTTCTTTCCCAAGTTTCAAAGTTGGTGTTGAAGTCTATCAAGTATATTTTTTGAAAAGAGTACATATTATTCTATTAATTTAGTAACTTTCTTCTTTCTTTTATTTATTTGTATGAGTACTTGGTATAGTTTCTTTTACAGTCACCATCCAAGCCTGAACCTGTGTTTGTTTTGGCGTATCTGCAATGTTTTTGGATTAGGAAAATTAAAATCTAAATTGTTGGGACCCAGGGACTCCAGACACACTGTGTTACCGTTTGCCCTTCAGTTCCAGTCCCAGAGTAAGCTATTCAGGTGCTGGCTGGCTCTGCTCCACCCAGGCATCCAGGGACCCTCATGTCCTTTTTGTTCTTTCAACAGACTCTTGGAGTCCCACAGCTTAGAACAGGACAGGGTGGAGGTAGTAGGAGGGGGTGTGTGTAGATTCCAGAGCAGGGTGTGGACTAAAACTCCTCTTTCACTAGCATGGCTTCACAAACTGCAAGAGAAGCTGGGAGTTGCTAGCCTAAGAGCTGGCCTTACACCGTGTTCAAACCCCATTCATGTGATAGACTGTACTTGTCAGCTAGGTTCCTTTTCAATTTAACAATATACCTAGGCAGTTTCCCATTTAATACCTATGGAACCTTAATTTTTTAAGATTAAAAACTAAGCTGATACATAGGTATTTCCCCACATGTCTCTCTACTATAAATAATGGTATGATGAACTCTCTCACATGTTATATAATGCTAATTTTCTAAGTGATGCCATCCTACAGGTAAAATGGGTGGATTAAACGGTATTTACATACATGTGTGTTTTTATTGTGTGTAGATTGTCAAACTTTTCTACAAAATTATGCTAATGTAGCTATACCTCTATATTGATAGATGGTCACCGAGTTTTATGAGTAGGTAAGTGAATCGGGCTCCTATGAGCTCTCAGTGTTAAAGGGAAATTATACTGGAGGGCTGGCTCAGTGGGTGAAGTGCTTGCTGCACAAGCATGAAGAATGTGGATCCCAGAACCCGTGGGAAGCCAACACTGCAGCACACATCTATAATCACAGTACTTCTGTGGTTAGGTGGGGTGAAGACAGGGGCCAGCAGGCCTGGCATCCACAGGGGCAGACATGACACAGGGTCTCAAGTGAAGTGGAAGGCAAGAGCTGGTCCTTCAGGTTGTCATTTGACATCCACACATCACTATGGTGTGTGTGGGTTCCTCCACTCATGAACAATACACACACACACACACACACACACACACACACACACACACGCACACACACACATTCACAAACAAAATGAACCCAGGGTGTTCAATAAGTGAACACTTCCTCCTATGTTCTTTCAGGTCTAGGGTGTGGATGATTAATAACTTGGGTTTCATCATTTACTGGTTGCTGAGCTTTGGGCAAGTTTCTTGGTCTTGGCACCTCAGTTTAACCAGCTCTTTAATGGGGATAATTATGGCACCTAAAGTCTTCATTAACCTGATGTAATGTTTTGTGTGACCCTAGTGTTAAGTTCAGTTAGATTCTTTCAATGACAGTTGCTGAACTGTGGAACTCTATCTAGGCAACCAAGTGTGACAGGACAGGATTGGGCTGCAGTCATCCACAGGACCCTTCCCATCATGAATCCAGAGCAAAAGACCTGGGAGCCCTCCAAGCTCTAACTCAGAGAGTATGTCCAGGCTCTAAACCAGCAGTTCACAACCTGTGGCTTTAGCAAACCTCAATCTTAAAAAAATTTACATCACAATTCATAACAGTAGCAAAATCACGGTTATAAAGTAGCAACGAAAATAACATTATGTTTGGGGGTCACCACAGCATGAGGGTGTATTAAAGGGTTGCCCGCATTAGGAAGGTTGAGAACCACTGCTCTAAATTCAACAGCTCACAGGAAAAAATGAATCTCTGATGATGGTTTTATGAGAAAACTCTAATCGTGTTGGCTGTTCCTCGGGGAGACAGGAAAGGCCCTTATCAGGGTGTCCTGGAGTCTCCAGAGCCTTGCCTCTCAGTTTCCCCAATAAATCTGACCTTCCCAACAATTCAACCTGTTCCCTTCCAGGGAACGTTCTGCACAGTCTTTGGTCATTGTTTGAAGACAAAGATGTGAGGCTGATAAGGGCCACTCTCCCAGTTGTTTTCTGGGAATGTGATGGGGACTAAGGGAGTGGGGCTCGGACCATACCATCAAGGAGATGGCTTTGTCCCAACAGCCATTAGCGTTTCATCCATCTCCCAGTTAGACCTTTGGCCCACATTCTTGACAGCTCACACAGCACCCAGAGTCTCTACAGTGCACTTTTGTCTCAGAGGCTTCATTCTGTTCTCAGGAGGAACACTGGAACCTTGGAGGACCCTCAGAGGCTCTGTGGCCAGCCCCACTCACCTCCCAGCATCACCTCTGAGGCTCTGTGGCCAGGCCCACTCACCTCCCAGCATCACCCAAAACCACTCTCTCTCAGCTGTCAACATCTGCCTTTCCTTCTGCAGCTCCTTCGTCCTCCATTTCCCAATTTCCCCTCTACACAGAGGGTTTTCTCCTCTCTTCTTTGCCCAGTGAACTCCTGTTGCAGATTTCCTCTGATTAATCTCTGTCCTCTTAAACACTAATTTCTGAAAAGGAAACTTGTGTGAAAGTTTTGCTCAGTAGAGCATCTATCCTTGGCATCCATCCCCCTTGCCTGGGACATAGTAAGTACTCAATAATTAGGGAAATAATTCATGAATGAATGGACTCACCTGCATTATCTGTGAGAGGAAACCCAAGGGCAGACAGAGTCACTGTAATGCATTATAACGCAACTTTGACTGAGCAGAGGTCCTTGGGAACAAGGAAGAAGAAGCAGCTGGCTTAGTGGGTGAGTCAAGGAAGGCTGGGGGCTGCTTTGCTCTGGAAGAGAAAGGCACACCAGACAGGGCAAGCAGAGGGGGCAAAAGCACATCTCTGAATTTCAGCTGAATCCATCATGTAATGTGTGTCTCAGGGAGATGGGCTGTGTGACCCTGAGGCTGAAGCAGTGGTATTGGGTGGGGGAGGGTGAAGGCCTCAAGGGCCAAGTAATGAGTTAAGACACATGGTGAGCCAGAGAAGCCTACAGGAAAAGGAACTACATCCCAGCCCAATTCTTCTGAAGAGATTACAACATCTGGCCTGAGATGGGAGATAGTCAGAATTTATAAAGGCCCAGGCCCTGCCATTGAGAGAATGCCTCATTCTAAATACTGTCATTGGAGACATCCATTTGTAAAAGACACCATGTAAAACAATATGGAAATGGTCTGGTGAGGTACAAGGAATGACAGGACTGTGGAAGAATAGTTTGAAAGCCATTTGGAGGTGAGGAAAGTGGGACATGGTGAGAAAGGCATCAGAAAACTACCAGGAATCTGCATGCATGGCCTTGTGGGTAATGGTGATAGCACCGGGTCTCAGATCTCAGTAGGGAGAAGTCCCTTGAGAAGACCAAGTATCTGGATTTGAACATATTAAGTGCCCACAGGACACAGCTGAGATGCAACAGTTTGACAGAATCATGTTTACATCCTGGTTCTACTGTAGATGAGTTTGGCTCTCTGGGAATCTATAAGCCCTAACTGGTCTTCAGTTTCCCCGACTTAGCAGAACAACTGTAGACAGCCAACAAGAAAGAGTATGGGGTATGTGGCTGATGCTCTATGAATGGTGGTGTTGGAACGATTCTTATTCTCTGTATCTAGTTGGTGATGTCTACAGGGTCGTTGGAGATCTGGACCAGGTTTCCAAGGAAGGTGGATGGTTCTTCTACACAGCTCAAGGCTGGGCCACAGTCTCATGTCTCACACAGGGAAAATGCTTTCCTGAGAATATAGACACAAAGAAATGTATTCTAACTGGTGTCTCTGGCCTTGGAGGAAAGTAAAAACCTCCTTGTTGCACTAAAATGTCCACAAATACAGAAGAGGATAGGGAGGAAGGAGAGACGTTAGACTAGATGTACCCTTCAAGATAAAAACATCACGGTTTAATTGAGTTTGAGTTGAAGTGAAGTGAAAGTGTAGGACTTGCTGAATCTCTGCTATTACTTCCTCCACAGAGGAGAAATTAGTTTTGACAATGTATTAGGAAATGTATTAAGGGTTTAGAGTTGTGGATTTTTCTGGCATTGATGCTTTGATTTGGAGTAATTGTTCTAAATTCTTAACCCAGCATAACGTTGATCACGTATGGCAAGACACAGAACTAGTTGTCATGAGAGAAGTTCATACTCACAGATTCCCTAACACAGGGGGCACAGGATACCCTCTGGGCCAAATAGAAAAACACCAGAGTCAGCTAGGAGGTAGAAGGTGGGTGGGAAGGATCTTTACTGGGGTTTTCATGGCAAGGAGTGAGCTGAGCAGAGTAGGTACCTTAGGAACCTTAGAGTCAGATAGTTTGAGTAATGTTAGCAGGCTCTGAAAAGGAGAGAGATGTCCAATTGTTGGGTGCTTGATGATGTGGAGCAAGGATGGACATCGCCTTGGTATGTGAGAGATGGGTAAAGGAGAGGGTTGGAAATACAGGTTCTAGGTGGATTGGGTTGGTTTAGATGTCAAAGGTGCACTCAGAGGAGAGTTTTCTCCTATCTCCTGCAATGAGCTAGCCCCGAAGAGTCAGATTGAAGACCCTAAGGCTGGACTATCAAGAAAACAGAAAAAGCAGAACATCTCATTATATATTTTCTTTGCCAGCGATTTCTTCCAGCTTTCTTGCCTCTGACTGGCCAGCTGCTGAATTCTCCTCTGTGTGTTGTCAAGGTTATAACATTTCCATTCTACTTTGTAACCAGCTTTCACAGTTGTCCAGTTGTGCACCCGAATAAAAGGGTTTCACCCTTACTGCCAGTTCCCTCCTTGTGGCTTGTCATCCTTAAGCATTTTTATTTTGATTTATGTTTTATTTAGCTGGACTTCATTATCTAGTAGTTTTCCTGGGAAGCACTAGAAGTATTCTGTATCCTGAGTTCTAGCATTATTTGAAAACATCTTATTTATCAATAACCTGCATAATTATAAAATTCTTGGCTAATTCATTTATATGAAATGTTACCCAATTTTGTTCAGCATTGTAGACATGCCCCAAACCTCTGGTTTACTGTGTCCCTTAACCTTCATATTCCCTGCATGTGTATTTTCTTTCCTGTTAGGAATAAGAACAGTAGCATTTCTTTATAGACATGTCTTTAAAAGAAAAGAAGAGAAAAGAAAAAAAATGAAAAGAAAAGCCTCATATGTATAGTCAACCTCCGAGTTCAACTCTCCCCTCCACTAAGGAAAAGTTTTCTTCTATTATGTCTTTGAATATATTATTTGTTCAATGAAAGGGTCAATAGAGCTCAACTTAGAACCTGCCTTCTTCAATCTTTCTTTTCCTCTTTACATTCTTTATTCAATATATCCTGTCCACCTTACTAATTCATGTAAAACTGTGCATGTTATATGTCCTCATTTTTTTAAAACACCCTGACCAGTTCTGTTTTTTCAATCTCTTATTCATTCCACTCTTGGTCTTTATTTTTTTTCCTTAAATAGAATCCTTGTCCATTATGTGTGATCTTCTTTTCTTGTCCTGATTTCTTATTCTCATTTTTTTCAGATTCTAGTTTCCCCTAGAGTTAAGCAGTTACTGTATATATTTTGCACAGAAATGCAGTTTTTCTTTTTCCCCTATGTTCCCTGCATCTATGTGTCCATCCTGACATCTGCCTCCTGTGTTTCCATTCTTCCTTCCTTTCTACCTTCCGTCTTTCCTTCCTCTTTTCACTCTAGTATTTTTGTCTAGCTGCCATGTCATTGGTTTCCATTTCATCTGTTTGTGACTGGACATTTCCACTGGGATCTCCTCCTCCCTTGAATGTGTCTGGGGAGGAGGGTTGGTTTTCATTCACTCCCTCCTGCCCCGACTGAGATCTCTTTGTCCTCTTTGCTCAATACTGAGGACTGAGTGCTCATGGGTACTTCTTTGCTGCTTGAGTGGGAGGAAAGAGGAAGTTCAGACAAAGCTGTTAACAGCAGCATTTGTAGGCTTTCTGCTTCTTTTCTATAACTTTGTTCAGAGTCCAAAACTGGAGTTTATTATGCCAAATTGAGATATTTCTGTTCCTCCAGCTGGGGATTAGTAAGATTTGGAGCACCAGTTTAGGATGGAATTGTAGCGAGAGTCTGTCCAGATGTTTATTGTCTAGACTTGACCCACCCCTTCCCAAGAGCCATTCATTCTTCAGCCAGGCAAAGGAAGAAAAGGTAGACGAAACCAAGGACTTTAGCCACTGTGCTATTCTCTAACGTGCTTCATGTGGAGCTTCAGTTGGAGCTCTCCTTATGGCTCCTGCTACATCCGAAGAGCTTGCTTTATTTGTTTAGTTGTTTTAAATCTTCCCTTCCGGCAAGCTCCTACATATTATACAAGCAATTCTGATACAATACCAGATACCCATTCCTCCTTTCTTCTCTCCTCCTTCTTGACAGGGAAAGCTAAATGCCAATACATGCAGCACTTTCTCTTTCTCTTCTTTGCAGTGTTGGTATGGTAGAGCGTAGGACTTTCTAGAGAAACTTTCTTTCTCATGTTCCTCTACAGGCTGCCTACTCATTCTGTATACTCTTTCTTGTTCTGTGCTCTTATATTCTTAGAAGCTTCCTTATCCAGAATCCATTTTTTTTAAAATACAGGGCTTCTCAGTGTAACCCTGGCTGTCCTGGAACTCATTCTGTAGACTAGGCTGGCACTGAACTCAGAGATCCCTCCTGGGTGCTGGGATTAAAGGTGTGCACCATCACCTCCTGTCAACAGTTATTTTAAAAAATATTTTGTTTGTATGAGTGTTTTGTCTGCATGTGTGTCTGTGTACTACATGCACACCCGATGCTTGAGGAGGTGGTGAGCCCCCACGTGGGTGCTGAGAATCGAACCCAGTTTCTTTGCAAGAATAAATGATCTAAACCACTGAGCCAACTCTCCACCCCCAGAATCCACTCTTAGGCCAGGTGTTGAGATGCATGCTTGTAATCCCAGAATGCAGGAGGCTGAGACAAGAGGATCAATACAAGCTAAAAGCTGGCCTGGACAATATAGTGGCACCCTGACCAAAAGCAAACAAACTCAACAAAACCCCTGTTCTTTGAAGGAGGAAGAAAGAGGAATCAAAGGTGGGGACACCCCATTTATTTCTAGGAAATTCTGTCTTTATCCATTATTATTATTATTTTCAATACTTTATTTTTCTGTATTTAAATCATTGTTGGTACATATATAATTGATAATATGATTTTTGGTTGTTAATTTAGTTGCATTCAGGGAAAGGGTATTTGGTTCTGGTATCCACTTATACATGGAGCTGCTATTTTCTAAGAGCTGGTAGCCCGAATTAGCTTCTTTTCTCCTTTCTGTTTTTGTTCCTCCTTCTTTCCCTCATTTTCTCTCAACTAAGAGGGATGTTTTAGGCAGAAGCCCCTGGTGTGTCCTATATCTGGCATTAGATTTCATGTTTCAGACACACATACAGCATCCTCAGGAGTTCCCCCCACACACACACACTTAGCTGGCTCTCTGCTAAGTGTGGCAGAGGTCCATAGATATAGAGCAAGGTCACAGACGACACACGGAGCTATCCCTGAGCAACAAATGCCAGCAGAAAGCAAGAGCTGACGGGTAGCTACAGGAACTTCTGGTCTAATGGTACACTTAGAGATGTAGTGTCGGCTGTCCTGTCCATGGCGGATGGCCCTGTAGCCTTCATTTGAATAACTGACATATCAAGGAGCCTGTAATACTCTTCTGTTATTGAACAGGGCCAAACTGTTAAAAACCTGTTTACTGTGAACCCAACTGTGTTCCTTCTCCTCTCTGCTTTGTCTCCCTTGGTGATAGGAATTCCACTCTTAATTCCAGCCAGATGATTGGTACAACATCTGTACCTTCTGTCCTGACCTCTAGTCTAGCCTGGCCTGCAATTCTGGAAAACGGACAAGCAGATTGGATCACTGCTAGGTCAAAAGCCATGGCAAACAGTTAAAAATGGGGATAGACAGCTGTGTGTAAATGCAGCACCCTTCACTGGTTAGGATCAGTGGGATCCTGAGGTGGCTTGAATGAAAGATGTCTAAGATGTCTGAGGTTGATGCTTCACCTTAAATATGCTGTGAGTGAGAACACGGTAAGGCACAGCAAGTCTATCTTGCATGGATGTGGTAGGTGCCCAAGGTATTGGCCAGCAGTCTGGGTTACACTTGCTAGAGAACATCTGGGGTCTCTCAAACAGCAACAAGGCAGAGTATGTATAAGCATGGGATGGGTCTAGAGACCATGAACCATAGGATTCCTCAAAGAGCCACTGGGAACTAGGTGACAGATCCAGGAAAGAGCTGCTCAAGCAGAAGAGAGATTTACAGCCTGCTCTCTCTGTTTCCCGGTTACAACCCTGCATCATTTGGGGAGGCAGCACATGCTGTTTGTTGGCTCTGTTGACTAGCAGACATCCGTATTTCTGAGACCTGTGACGGGGCTCATGACCTTAGCTTTATCCTGGAAAATACCTGCTTCTGTTACTATCTAGTGGCAAACAAGATGCTGATTTCTAGGTAGGAGCTAGGAGATGGTGCTTTTGGATTTATTTGGGAAAAATTATCAGTCAAGAGATCCCATTAAGAGCCTGACAAATAGAGAGGTTTTCCCCCAAACACCCATAATCAAAGGGTCAACCAGCTTCCAGTTGCCAGAAACCAACATCTAAATGGTGACACAGGATTATACTTGACACTGGGGATTATGGGAAGAAACGACTGGAGCCAGATAGATGTTGGTTTGCCATCAAGCTGTGCCATTTGCTATGCCTGTAATCTTCAGCAAGCTACCAACTTTATTGAGCCTTATACTATCCACCTGTAATAAGAGATGGTTAAGAAGCAGCTCTTCAGGCCACTCTGAGAGTAAAGTAAGATAGAAAACAATTAATAAGGTCTCTGGCATGTAACAACATGCTTACAAGTGTTGACAGCTCTCCTGAGACCTGAAGCCAGCTGCCAATAGTACTAGTATGATTTGAAACAGGAATTCTATAAGGAAAACTCTTGTTTTCCAGGAGTCTCACCTGAACTCGCCCCAGCAGCTGAGGAAGAAGAGTCCAAGAGTGGTCTGGATGTGATGCCCAACATTTCTGACATATTGCTGCGCAAACTTAGGGTTCACAAGTCACTCACTGGAAGGTAAATCAGGACATAAACTTTTGAAGATCTTTCAGGGGGTCCCCATGTTAGACCATGGGTGGAACACAGCAGAGTATCAGTCTTGGATTTCATCCTGAAACGGATGCAGTCCAGTGGTCCAGGCAGGGCTGATGCAGCCAAAACACAAAGCACAGGGTGGGCCATGTTGGTATTTTCAACTCCAAGAGTATATGAAGTTCACAGGCAAGAACCTTTGAGGACACAAGGATCACCAGAAGTGAAAGTGGTGGGCTTTGGGCCAGGAGACATACATTTCAAACTACTTGCCAGGGAACTCACATTTCAATCCATATAAGCCACTTACCTGTGGGACAGACGGTATATGGAGAAATGCACAACATCCAAAATCATGTGAAGAACTGACCAGAAAGTCCCCCAGACTCCTGCTTACAGGGAGAAGGTTCCTTTCCTTTCTGAGTTTTGGCTTCATTGCCTGTAGAAGAGTGATCTGCCACTGGCAGGATGCACTAAATGAGACCATCTGTGGGCAGGACTTGGGACAGTGTCAGCCCAGAATGCATCCTTGATAGCTGGATTAGAAAGTAAAGAGTGGGGATTGGAGAAGTTTCTAGGAGGACCATGAGATAGGGTAACCCAGAGAATAATCTAAGTGAAACACTTGGAAGTGAGTCAAAGAAGATCTTTATGACAGGGTAGTCAGGAATCCAGGTCATAGTGACAAGAAGCCACACATGCGAAGACTTTGGTGAATAGCTTTCCAAAGAAAAAGAAGTGGTTTTAATAAATGTCAGGGAGACAACTGGCGAATCACATGCAAAAGAGCAAAGCTAGGGTCTGGAGAGGTGGCTCAGAGAATAAGAGCACTGGTTGTTCTTTCTGAGGTACTGAGTTCAGTTCCCAGCATCCAATACACAAACACCAGCTCAAAATGGACCACAGACCTTAATGTCATGGAATGCTTAGAGGAAAAAACAAGAGACAAGCAATCTTCATGAGCTATGAGCTTGGGTTAGCCCACAGCTCCAGATAAAACAGGAAGCACACGCAGAAGGTTTAAGAAAAACGGGTGAAAAATAAGTCATCATCACCATAATGCTAATAAAACACCTGTGACATCAACGCTGCCCAGAAAGTGGAAAGCGGCTCACAGAATGGGAGGAAATGTTCATGGATCATTTACCTGGTAAGGTGCATGGTTCTATAAAGAATTCTTGTGATTTGATCAAATTTAGATTTCAAAGAGAGAGCACACAGGGTACCTGAGAAGATACGCCATTACTCTGCATTGTCTTGGAGGCCCATGGGTCTGCCTCCTTCCAGAGCTCTGCCTTAAGAACTGGCTGTGTCATGTGACCACTTGACCCACACCACACCACACTACCCTGTTCCTTACTGTATGTGTTCTGTAGTTCAAAGTAGAATGTGAATCACCGAAGTAGAAAAATAAGCTTGCCTAATTATTTCTGGAAAGATATAAATTTTCATTTAATAGCCAAATGAACCTAGGTGACAGAACCACATTCTAAGCACTTGATATACCTCCCAGATAGTATGTGCCTGTTCTGTATTAAAGCGAGAAAGAAAGCATGTTGACCCTGAGAGGACAGGGCCTATGACAAGAATTTTAAGCAGGAGACATCTTTGTCATTGTTTGTCCCCATACTCTGTTTTCTGCTGGCTTGATGGCCACAGGGCCTTGCTGTCTCATCCTGACAGGAAGGCTTTTGCCGTCCTTGGTCAAGGGTGAGAATCAGCCCTTCCCAGAGATGGCTGACCCCTCTCCCTTTGCTCTCAGGGTCTCTCCATACCGTACAAGGGAGGAAAATTGTGTTTCCTGAGAAGTTTATTGATGGCGTGCTTACTGGCCAAGTCCTGTGACGCTAGTTGGACCCCCTCCTGACCTCCCCACCCAGCACAGGAAAGCGCCTGTGTGGTATTTATGTTGTTATCTGGGCTTCAAATGGGGCCAACTTTAGTTACTAAGGGCTGCACAGGCAGCCACATGGAGTGGCTGTGCAGATAAGGAATCTGTTGACTGGGACAAGCTGTGGGAACTGCTCAGGAACCTCTCAGAAGGTCACCTATATGCCACCCCGATTCCAGAGTTCGGAGGCTCTTGTTGCAATGAGCTCTACTAACCCCTTTCTTACCAAATAGATGTTTCTGAACCAAATAGATGTTTGTCACAGTCTTCGGAGTCTAAGAAGGAAGGATCAGTCTTTACAGATCTAGGGAAGCCCTTGAAAGCTACAGTTTATGTCAGACATAGTTTGAAAATGACAAATGCATGCGTGTTTTCTGATTTCTCACAGCCTATGGGTGAACAGTAATAATAGCCAAGGTGCCATATACAGCTAACCTGCAGTGGGCATTGGTTACAGGATGCACACATACGCACACCACACAGATAGCAAAATCCAAATGCTCAAGACCTTGTATAAAATGGCATAGTACTTTCATATAGTCTCAACAACCCTCTGACACTTTTAATAATCTCTACATGATGTATAATACCCAATATAGTGTAAGTTTTATTTAAATAGGTGCTATTCTGTGTTGCTTAGAGAATATGGCCAAAAGAAGTCTGAATAAATTCTGTATAGGTACAGTTAGTTGTAACATTTTCAATATAGAGTGGTTGCTTAAAGGAATATGGAACATGTGGCTGAGAAAGGCTGAATGTATTTACACACACAGTTCATGTATATATATGTGTATGTGTAAATATGACTATATATGTATATATATATATATATATATATATATATATATATATATATATGTATATATATTCCTATAAGACTTATACAATATTCTGATTTTGCATATGGGCAAGCTGGAACTTAGAGGGGTTGTAGTGGCTGTTCTTGGGTGCTGACCCCAACATCTAATATTCCACACGCCCTCTATAAAGGTCAGTGGTCACAGATGACAGGGAGGACACAAAGGACTGTATCTTTTCATCTCACCAGCTCTGCTCACTTCTGGAAGTGCATGACCTGCTGGTCATTTGAAGTCACCTTCTGCTTTATCTAGTAGGCTGGATAAAGTTCACCTGTACTTTTTTCTTCTCCACAGCGCCCCTCCGCTCACTGAAAAGGAAGTCGAGGTAAGTGGCTCACGGGCTCTGTGACCTGTTCTGACTGTCTCTGATGAGGTTCATCCACACATTCCTTCCTGCAGCCTGTGGCCCTAACGTTTCTATACAAGAGTGATAACGGTGACTGTGGGATGTTCTGAATACTTGTTCCCGGCCACTGCTGAGTTTCCCAAGCCTGCCTCCATTCATTTTGACAAATCTGGTGAGAGGTGAGAAGGTTGCTGGAGCTGCCACCTTCAAAGACTGTTGTTGTCCCTTGATGGATGAGTTTCCAAAACAAAGCTAGCCAGGAGACTTTATAAATATACTAAATTTATATAAATATATTTATATAAATTTAGTAATTTAGTTCAAAAAATTAAAATGTGGCCATATTTGAAGCTTCAGAGTTTGGCATGGAGGACAAAGGTACTGGCCTCCTGAGAGTTTGTGTTGCAAGAAGGCCAGCTCAGCAGACAGTATGAAAGCTCTTGGTGCTGCCTTCTCTGATTTGACCTCCTTGTCCCAGTGCTGAGTGATGGGTGAGCTGAGAATTTTCATTCTGGTGAAGGGACAAATGGACAAGACATGTAGCAGAGGTGAGTCAGGGAGGGCTGGAGAAGTGGAGCAGATGAGCAAGGGAAGATAGACAACCTGCGGCAAATGTTCCCCACCCCCACCAGGTAACACAGTGCCCTTGAACCAGATGTTCCCACTGAAGCACGTTCACAGCCCCCACCCCTAATCAGGTGATCTCCCAGTAGCTCTGCAAAGTAGGCAGAGCAGGACTTAAAGCAGAAGAGAAGCTGGGCAATAAAACAGCTCACCCAAGCTCCCAGACTCAGGAGTTAACAAGATTGAGTTGGATACGAATATTCCAACTAGCCTCAGGACCCTTCGTGTCAGGTATAGAGAGCTAAGCACTGAGAACTGCTCATAGACGGAAGCTGGGTAGGAGAGAGAACCCTCATGACTGGGCTGTCATTTATGGAGACTGATCATGCCAGCTCGGTTAAAGCCAGACCCTGTCCTCAGGTATGTGCTCCCACAGCCATCAGCATGGCAGAAGTAAAACAGACTTGGGAATCAGATGTTGTAAAGCCAAGTCCTCACTCTGCTAGTCATGTGTCACCTTGAACAAGTTAATGATGTCTCTAGTCTTGGTCTCTTCACCTGTAAAATGGGTATAAGAGTCCTCACTCCAGAGAGTTGTTGTGGGGTTAAATGTAACAAGGTTTATAATTCACAATCACGATGATCACTAAGGGATAATTTTCAATAGAACCACCACTGTCGTCTAGGAGGCAGCTCTTGTCTGGAGATAGCTGCCATTAAGGTGAACCTCAGAAGCCGGGCAGGGGTCAGTGACCACGGAGGTGAGACAGCTTAGTGACTAAAAGTTCTATGCAAGGCTGACAACATTATGACCCCACAGTAGACAAAACCAACTCCCGGACGCTGTTCTCTGGCCTGTACAAACATACCGTTCACAGACAGACAGACAGACACACACACACATACCCCAAAGGAAGAAAGAAAGCTGCTCCTACTTGCTTCAGGCAGGGCAGATGAAGCAATTGGAACACCTCCTTCCCTTCTTATTTCTTGTGTGGAGTCCACTTGTCTATTTTTCCTCCCCAGTAATTATGTGTTATGGTGAGTGCTAACTCCACATCTGATCACCTGCACCTTTAAAAAGTTCATTCTTGCAGGGATGGAAATGGCTCAGTAGTTAAGAGCACTGGCTGCTCTTCCAGAGGACCTGGGCTCCATTCCCAGAACCATCATGGTGGCTCCTGTTCCAGGAGATTCAACCCCCTCTTCTGGCTTCTGCACTTGTTGTGTGCAGGCATACATGCAGGCAAAACATCTATACACACAAAAACTTTAAAAAAATAATTTAAAAAATTATTCCTGTATGGCGTGCTTTATTTTGGGCTGGAATATTTATTCCAGGACACTTATTATAACTGATTCATACCTGATCTTGTCTAATCTCTGGGAAGTTACTTAAAGGTGACATAGAAATGTGAGATAAGAGGGTTAGAAACGGAAGCTTGCTTTAAATTCACAAGCCTGCTGCTGAGCTGGCTATTCTTCAGATACAGAGGTTTGATGCAGACCTCCCCAACCCCCTGCAATAGGTCCTAGTGTGAGTCCAAACTGCTTACACAGCTCTGGCCTAGGCCTATCTCAACTCAAATGTGGGAGCTCTTGATTCAGGGAAAGGCAGAATGCTATTGTCTCCTGGTTACATTTGGTCCTGGGAAAGACATGGCCTGGACCTCAAGGATTACCATTTGTCCGTTTTGGCGTGTTTCACCATCAAGGGAAGTTCACCTGCACATGGGGGCCTTGGGGACTAGTTCCTGGTAAAAGGTCTTGAGCAAGAATCCCACCCGCAGCCTTGCTGGTGGCAGTCACTCCTTCCAGCACCTCTACCACACTCTTGTTCCCAACAGAACGTGTTTGTACAACTGTCCTTGGCCTTTAGAAATGACAGCTACACCTTGGAGTCTAGAATTAACCAGGCTGAAAGGGAGCGCAACCTGACAGAAGAGAACACGGAGAAGGAACTGGAAAACTTCAAAGCCTCCATTACGGTAATTGAAGAGCAACTGTCTCTAAAGGCTGGGCTCACTTCTCTCACTAGCAAAGTAGTCTCCGGGAATGAGAAGGGATCCAAGGTCCTGACAGAGTCTTCCTCAAAGGACTTGGAGGGGCTGAGGCAGAGGTCCTGTGGGCTTGGGATCAGGCGTACTGGTTGGCTCAGACATGACTTCTTTCAGGCCAGCCAGATGTAGTGTGTCTCCACTGGGCTTCTCCTGTATCTGGAAGACACTGTGGCCTGGGCTTGTCTCATGAAAATGGATTCAGGGTTGGTATGCTTTCTTAGTCAGCTCAAGCTACTATAATGCATTAACACAGGCTGGTGGTTTAAACAACAAACCCGTTGTTTCTCTTAGCTCCCAGGGACTAGAAGGCAAAGCTTGGGTTCCAGCATGGTTAGGTCCACACTAAGGCTATAATGAGACCAACAACCTCTCATTATAGCCTGACACAGTAGAAAGAAAGTAAGAGAAAGTTCTGCGGCCCCTGATGTATGAGAAGCAATCCCATTGGTAAGGGCCCCACCCTAGTGACCTAGTCACTGTCACTTCCTGAGGGCCCATCCCCCCACCTGCACATTGGGGTTAGGCTCTCACTTTGAGGACTCTGGGTGATGCTCCTTGTTGTCCCTCAGTCCTCAGCAAACATCTGGTACCACTGCGAGCACCGGGAGACCTATCAGAAACTTCTGGAAGACATCGCCGTCTTGCATCGTCTGGCTGCCCGCCTCTCCAGCCGGGCTGAAGTGGTGGGTGCTGTTCGCCAGGTGAGCCCCACAGTGCTTGATACTGTTCCTCTTGTAGTAATTAGTACCATGACACAAACAAGGGCAAGGAGAGTGTCTTAGTTAGCGTTATACTGCTGTAAACAGACACCATGACCAAGCCAACTCTTATAAAAATATTTAATTGGGGCTACCTACAGGTTCAGAGGTACAGCCCATTATCATCAAGGTGGGCACGGTACAGAAGGAGCTGAGAGTTCTACATCTTTATCTGAAGGCTGCTAGCAGAATACTGGCTCCCAGGCAGCTAGGATGAAGGTTTTAAAGCCCATACCTATAGTGACACCCCTATTCCAACAAAGTCGCACCTTCTAATAGTGCCACTTCCTGGGCCAAGAATGTACAAACCATAACAGAGAGGTACCACCTCTTGACTGACTTAGGCCAGGCATTCTATATAGGTTGTTGAGATATTCCAATATATTTGGTGCCAACTCAACCTTTGAATTATTCCTTCAGGAATTGTTTTCTGTGGCCATTGACATTTGAGGTAGACTGTGTACCGCTCTCCTCTCTTAGAGCCCATCTACAGTAGTTAAGTTAGAGAATTTCCTGCTGGAGAAGTCTGTTGAGCTTTTCCTGTGTGTTTTGTAAGTATATGTGACTGGGGAGACTCTCTGTCTTCAGTGTTCTCACAGAAGACATACTCAGCTTCTAGGGACCAGCTTTGGGCAGTGCACACTTCAGGAAAAAGTGCTGTTTCATTTAATCCACCCAGGAACCCTGAAAAGTGGCCTCCATCCCCCATATCTGCCCCCAGTGAAGGTGAATATTCTCGGAAGTTATAGCTTCTAGATGGTGGAAAATCCCAAATATTCCAAATGTGTTGAGTGCCTCCATTATGTCACACATAAAAAAACCAACTAATTTTCTGTGACAAGACACAGTCAAAGTCTACTAAAAGTGTACAAACTTATCTCTGGATTGCATGTACAATAAGGTATATGTGGAACATAATTAGACTTGGGTCCTATTTCCAAGACACTCCATTGTGTATATGCAATATTCCCAAACCTGACAAAATCCCAAACGTTTTCAGTAGGCATTCTGGGTCAGGGATACTGAAGTTGTTCTAGCATTAGTGAGTGACTGGCAGAATTGCGTGCCATCCCAGCTCAGACTCCCCACCTTAGCCACTTTGAAAGCACACAGAGCCTCCACACAATGCTGCAGTGCTCACTGCCGGAGTTCCCCTCCAGGTTCTATCCCTCATTCATGCCATGGCTCTCACAGAGCTCTCCACACGTGAGTGTGCTGGGCTGTAAACCAGAGCTGCTCGTGGTGTCTGCCATGTAGGACTGACAAAATTCACAGAAAGCACATAAATGTTCCGTAACATCGTGGTACCCGTTCCTGCACAGTGCTTCTGTGAGTGGATGTGCTGAGGGTACACCCATAAGCACTGCCTGCGGAATGAAAGGCGGCCAAGCCACGGGGCTGACCCACCCTGGTGTCTTTCTGGAGAAAGGGTGGCTGACTCAACATTGTGACCTAGGAAGTAGCCCAGTGGGGAACAACATCACCAGAAGGGTGCTAGGGAAGAGGCGGGTCTCAGTCCCACATGGTGGTGGGGACATTTATAAGGAAATCCCTCTAAGATAGACAGGGCCTAAGCTGGGTCCTCTTATGGACTCTAGGGAGTATGGAAAAAGAAAAGCTCCCCCACCCCCATTGTATGTAACCATTCCAAATATATTTCTAGTTCTCCATGTTATAGAATCTGTCTTTACTCGTCATTTCTTTATTTGTACTTGTTTGTTTTTATGTGTTTTTATATATGTGTGGGTATTTTGCCTACACCTGTGTACCACATGAATACCTGGTGCCAGCAAAAGCCAGAAGAGGGTGTCAGATCCTCTGCAACTGGAGTTACAGACCGTTATGAATGGCCATGTGGGGTGCTGGGAACTAAACCCGAGTCCCCTGGAAGAGCTGCCAATGCTTTTAGCCACTAAGCCATCTCTCCAGCCCCCACTTATTTACTTTCAGGCAGAATTTAACTATGTAGTATAGTCTGGCCTCAAACTCACGATCCTCTTGCCTCAACTACCTGAGTGCTAAGATACAGACATGCACCGCCATACCTGGTTTGTATCCTTTGTAATGTGGTCCTTCCACCCTGCCTTCTGTCTCCTACCCTGCCTTGTGGTCCCCCCATCTTCTGTGTCTCAGCTCTTGCTCTCCTCCCTGATTCCCCTGGACCAGCTGAGACACTTGCTACCTGAGGCTCTCACTCCACAAGTCTCATTCACATCTGTCCTGTCTCCGTTCATGACTCAGTCATCCCTCACTTTAACACGATCAGTAATTCTTCTTTGCCTACACAGTAAGTCAAGACTCTTTCACCTAGCACATTAAGGACCCCACGACCCAGCCCTAGAGCGCTTCTTCCCAACAAACCCACATGCTTGTTGATCTTCTATATGAAGCAGGAGTTCATATAAAAGTGCGATGCTGACTTGCAGAAGTCCTTGGGTGTGCTCAGAGTCCCAGCATAGTAAGGAATGATGCCTACTTTCATTCTAAAGAATTCTTGTCTGGAAGATAAATCTACTTACAAGTCCTGTGAGGAACTGCCCCTGGCTCTGGCCTTGAAATTCTCTGGCCTTGGGCCTTTGTCTATCCTGCCCATGTCTATGTGCCTACGCCCCACATCAGTGACTTCAGGCCATGTCCAGAAAGCCATCCCCATCTACTCTCTCCTAGAGTAAACCAATCCTTTCCTTCTCTAACCTTTTACAGCTTGTGGCTGTGTCTTTCTCCTCCCTGGACATGACAACCCTCAGCCCAATGCAACAGGCAACAAACTCTCAGGACAGATATGATTTCATCTGATGGTCCCTGCGGCCTTTCTGCTGAGCTCAGAGTAGAGTAACTGGTGCTTTTCTTCAGCTGTAGCCATGCACCTGTGTCCTTCTTCCCTGCAGGAAAAGCGCATGTCAAAGGCCACGGAAGTGATGATGCAGTATGTGGAGAATCTGAAGAGAACGTATGAGAAGGACCATGCTGAGCTCATGGAATTTAAGAAACTTGCAAATCAGAATTCCAGTCGCAGCTGTGGGCCCTCTGGTAAGAACCAGGCTTCCGTCCTCATTGTGAGGACAGGTCCCCAATGGCTTGGGCCTCAGGGATCAGGACAACTCGGGGCTGTATCTGGCTGGTTGAAACCCCTCCACCTCTGCCCAGAGCCACTCATGGGGCCTTTACAGCAGCTGCTCCAGTGAGGATGGGGTCCTGGAATCTGAAACAAAAAAGGTACCAAGGGTTTCCCAACTCCTGGTAATTAACCGAAGTGGCAGATGTCAATCATACTCTGTGACTTCCATGCCCCTCGGATTTCCCCCTCTGGACGTCACATGCTAAGACATTGAGCCTTATTCTAGAAAGCACAAAGGATCCAAGGCTTTCTGTCAGGGAAACATGATCATTGAACTGGCTCACGCTAAGTGTAGTACATCATTTACATAACTGGAGCAAATCGGCATCCCTAATCCAAGCTGGCCTCAAACTCAGGAGACTGCTTATTTCATTGTGTCTGGCAGAAATGTTTAAGCATTTCAATCAAAGGATATTTAATTTTTCCAGTCGCCCAAAAGAGCAAAACCAGAAAACATTCTGTATTTGTAAGAATATTGCAACAGTCCAGGGCAGGGTTGGAGTCTGGGCAGTGGGGCAGAAAAGGCCTAACCTAAGTGAGCTATTCTTGTGACAAACCGCAGATGTGGGGTAACACACACACTTTAGTGATTCTTTTCTTAATGTTTTAGAAGTTCTATACAAATTGGTGTAAGAAGACAGAGAAGGGCCACCTGAGTCTGCTAAGGGAGTCAAAGATGGATACCTCCTGGGAGGTCATCTCTGCAGGGTTTTAAAGTAAAAGGAGGAAGAGGAAGAGGAGGAGGAGGAGAAGGTGGAAGAGGAGGGGGAGGAGAAGGAGGAGGCAGAAGAGGAGGAAGCCAGCTTCCGGATGGAGGAAGCAGTATGTGTAAGATGTGGAGGGGAACACAGGTTGCGGTGCTGGAGTGATGTTGCGAGGCTGACCATGGTCCAGGCCACAGTAGTAACCATGCCTTTGCCCTGTAGAACAGGGAGTTGGAGGGAAACATGTCACAGGACACACCCATACTTTGTGTTTGTGCTACTCTAACTTCAGTGAGCATAGTGTGTTTGCAGAGAATCAAAGCTGAAGTCAGGAAAGATGAGCTCAGAGGCTCTTGCTCAGTCCGGGAGGAAAATGACAGTCCATTGGACCAGAATCTCTCCCTGGATGCTGCTAGGGCTGCGAGTCTGGTCCAGGAGAGTGCTAGCTGGAGCAAACAGCTTGTCACATCAGGAACTCCTGTGGAATGCAAACATCCGCATTACCAAGAACAGGAGGAGGGAAAGTATAACAGACTGAAACCCTTTATAAACAGGAGGTTCCGCAAGCTTCCTGGGGATATCAGTGAGACTTGCCAGAGTCCAAAGGCCATGTACATGTGCTCAGGGCTGTCTGCTTCGGATCTCCGCAGCCAGGTTCCCCAGCCATAGGCATCTAGGCCCCTAACAAACTGCTCTCGCTACAAATGGAGAGTGGATTCCAAGAAAACCCTAGCATGTTGGTTCAGGTAATTATTTCTGTACAAGGCTCATGTCTCCTGTAAACTGATGTACAAGAATTTTGTGGATGAAGTGATTGTCATTATTAGAGGAATCTTACAGAGGAATCCTAGCACCTGGGAGGCAAAGACAGGATTACTTTGGGTTTGAGGCCAGTCTGGGCTATAGAACAAGAGCATGCCTAAAACAAAACCCAAAATGCTTTATGGGATAATCAGTTACCCAGTGGTCTTATTCATCCAATCTAAGATGCTTTTTGAGCACTTTTGGTATGCTGTGCATGGCATCGCCCCAGTCCTAGTGCTACAACAAAAGGAAGCAGACTTCTTGGGTTGGGGAGATGGCTCAGTTGGTAAAGTGCTCGCCATATAAGCATGAGGCCCTGAGTTCAGATCCCTGGCTCCCGTGTGCAGAGCTGGATGCAGCCACACAGATCTGTTCCTGCAGTGCTGGGGAGGAGAAGATAGGTCCCGAAGCTTGCTGGCTAGCTAGTCTAGAGAAGGGTGAACTCCAGGTTCAGTGAGGGGCCCTGTCTCAGAAAATTAGGTGGAGAGCAATAAAGGGAGACACTCTGGCTTCTATATGCACATTCTCCTCACATACCCCACATAGCCACACAAGCATGTTCATACAGCACACCCACCCACAGGAAATACAATAAGCAGACTCCTGGGGTGAGATAGGCTCTGTAGAGTCCCATGTCCCAGTCTGGGGGCTGGGAAAGTGCTAGCCAGAGCAAAGGGCTTCAAGATCCAAATCCTCCAAAGAATAAGGGCTGGAGATCTTTAGTCCCACTTTGGTTTTTCCATGCTCTTCCTCCAATGTGGCTGCTGCAGAGAGGCGAGCATGGGTGATTCTAGACACATAGCTTTACTAGATTAGGGAAAGTAAATATTTATAAATAAACTATTTTCAAGTAATTCATTGACATAGTCATTTAGTAGATTATGCTAATGATTGAGATTTGTAGTACACTGACTGCCAAACTTGTTCTCTCTTCTGAAATATATTTATAATTTTATAGACATAAATTGTTTTATCTCACAATTTTGATTCAAAGTTTGATGCCCTTCTGTGCATTTGTTAAACATGTATACTTTTATTTTGTAAATTCTCTGCTTATCCCAGCTGCAAGGTTGGAAATGTATTTAAACTCTTCACATATAGAGAATTTTTTTTTTTGGTTCTGCTTTTTGGGGTGACCAGAAAACTTAAAAATCCTTTATCCAAAATGCTTAAACTTCCTGCTGGACAAAATAAAACAAGGCACCTAAAAGAACAGCTGAGCCCACAAGAAACAGCCAGAAGCAAGAAGAGAACTGAAACCACGCCGACCCCGCGGCTTGCTGAAGCCAGAGCCACCCTGCTTATCTGGAACTGTTTGCCTTCAATACTAGCTGAGAGCAACCTTTGAGCCCTGGTGCCCGCAGAGTGGACAACGAGCTCCGTGTGCAAGGCCTTCTGGGGACTGTGCCTTGAGATAGAATCTCTTCAAGGAATAAAAAGCCTCCCTCACCAGCCAGCAGCGAAGCAAATGTGGGAGCTTGCCTCTTTCACCCTGTACCCTGGGAGGAACAAAATGCTCTCTCCTTCCTCATAGAGAAAGTACATGAATGACAGCCACAGTGGTGCAATCTTCTTGGGGAATTGGAAAGAACATCAGGAGGAGGTCTCCAGGAGCATAGTCAGCCACTGCAGAGAGGCACACCCTACGTCAGCACACACAGAATCCTCCCTAGGGTCTGGGTGAAGACAAGTTCACAGCACAGATACACAATGGAAGAGTCCACCGTGAACACAAACCATTAGACCCACCAAATAAATATAAGATTGCATTTACGAACACCAGATAGTCAAGTAAGTAGAGTTTTAAAATCAGCAGAGACATGGAAAGGCAGATGGAAAACACAGGATCAGATAATAGTTATGACAGAACTACAACTCCTCACAAGAAGGGGTCAGGGTGAGGGAGACTCGGTAGGTGTGATAACCACAGTAGAGAAGGTTTCTCAGTGTTCTGAATTCCTCTTCCCTGTCTTATTTTCCACCTCCTAGAGCAGCGGCTCTCAATCTTACTAACGCCGCTTCCTTTAATAGGGTTCCTCATGTTGTGGTGACCCCCCAGCCATAAAATTATTTTCATTGATATTTTACAACTGTAATTTTCTACTGTTATGAATCATAATGTAAATATCTGATATGTGGGATATCTGATATGCAACCCCTTGCCGGTTGGTTGATCCCTAAAGGGGTCTTGACCACAGGTTGAGAAAACCTTCCTTAGAAGATAGATCAGGCATTGTGGAGAGCTTTGTGGATGAGCCAAGTCACGTCTGGCTGAACCCCATAAGAACGGGTTCGTGTGCATGTGACCCTGGTTTTCTTCCTCCTGATCTGATGAGCACCACCCTTCCAGAATATTAACCTGTTCATTGTGTCTGGAAGACTTGAGAGAGTTACCCAAAATGCAGTTGAATGGATACAGTGATTAAAACACAGTAGAAGGTGTTTGAGACATGGGGTATGGGGGAGAGCCTACAATCCATTTGCCACAAAATTAGGCACAGAAAATCTTCAAAGAAATAACCTAGCAACTTCCACAGCTGAAGACACAAATCACTGGATTCAGCAGTGTAGTGAAGTCTATCAGGCAAACACTAAAATCCACACGAAATGTAAGTGTCAAAAAGAGATAAATATGGAGTGAAGAGGCAACCTGGTGGGTGCAAACCCTGGCTGGGCAAACATGGGGGCCAGAGTTTGGATGCCCAGAGGTGGTTTGCACCTGTAACTCCAGCTTTGAGGCAAGCAAATCCCAGGGCCTCTCTGACCAGCCAGTCTACCTGAAGGAGCAAGATCCAGCTTCAGTAAGAAGCCTTGTCTCATGCCCAGTGTTGACCTCTGGCCTGTTTAAGCATGAACACACACACACATTCACACACACGTTCAGGTGTGTATACCGCAGACACAAATAAAAGGGAAGGGAAGGGAAGGGAAGGGAAGGGAAGGGAAGGGAAGGGAAAGGAAAGGACAAGTGAAGATCTTAAACATAATGAGAAGAACATTTGTAAATAGATGACAATTCTCGAGAGCAACAATGGCACCAGAAGGCAGTGGTCTGACCCCTCAAAGAACTGAGAGGAAATAGACGGGTGGTCATGCAAGGCTTAGGGCTGGGGATAGTAATAAGAAAGGGGTCTTTTCATAGGTCCTTGCTGAAAGGACAATTAAGGAGTATACTAGGGTTGGGTGGTGGGGATCGGATCTCAGATTGGCAGAATGCAAGATAGGATGGTGATCAAGGAAGTTCATAAGCATGTGGGTGGAGCCAAATAAGTATCCAGTAAGCTGATTGGATGAATAATGCTTAACTGAGGATACACAGGGTGATATAAAATGGTGACTAGCCCTCTAATAAAGGTTTTTGAGAGTTATTGTTTTGAGCACTATTTAGGAAAAGCCTGGAGATCTTGATTAATTTCAAATTTATTTTTGGTTGCAAACCTAGCCTTTAGCAGCAGAGCCATCTTTCCAGCCCTAATTTTAAATTTAAAGTCAAATCATATCAGAGGTTAAAGCCCTGTTTTAAAGATTAGGATGGATAGTATCTCAACAAATACATAGAGTGGGAAAGAAATAAAAAAAATCAAGTAATAAATCAAGGTAATTAAGTATAGAAAATGAAATGATAGAAGTAAATATAACTGCGTTCATGATCACAAGAAGTATAGACAGCGTGAAACTGTTGGTGGACCAAGATTCTCAAGTTAAAAAAACAGAACAAAAGGAAACATATAGCATCATGCTTTTCAAGGGTCATACTTAAAATACGGGGCTATGGAGGACAGACAGATGTACAGGCTCCAGGATGTTGGTGACACTGAACCAAACCCAACTGACTTTGATGATACTTTTCTGATAATTTTAAACAAATAATATTTGAAAATATATTCAAAGTGGCAAGGTTTACATTTTTAAAAAATGAAAATACTTTTCATGTGTCCAGTTGTTTTTCTGGTCATACTCTTATGCAGGTATAGTGTTGACCACTGAATATGAATTGTATCATTTTATATACACGATAAGGAGAAAAAGTTCTGAAAGTGGAAGTTTCTTTTATTCTGAGTCATGGTGTAGGAAACACACTGCAATGACTTCTATAAGTGAATTTTCATTCTTTTGTTGTTGTTGTTTTGTTTTGTTTTGTTTTGTTTTTCAAGATAGGATTTCTCTGTATAGCTCTGGCTATCCTGGAACTCACTTCGTAGACCAGGCTGGCCTCGAACTCAGAAATCCGCCTTCCTCTGCCTCCCAAGTGCTGGGATTAAAGACGTGTGCCACCACTGCCCGGCTAGTGAATTTTCATTCTTAACATCACATCCTTCTCGCTTATAGTGTCACCAACCGTCCCTCCTTTGAGTGAATGTGGAATGAGTTGGAATGCTTCAAGCTTGCAGAGTACTGTTCACATACCATCCAGGGTGATCCCAGAGACACTGCAAACGAAGCCCAGAAACCCAAGATGAGGGCTTCTCGTAGTGTCTGGTGGAGTTAGAATAAATGTTTAGTCAAGACAGTTGGTCCCTTTGCTGCAGATGACTTTTGTAGAAGGTGAAACATCAGACAGTGAAGGGTGCCCAGTGCCGAGATCTCTGAGCCATTCCTGCAAGGCCATTTATGACCCATGAATAGCTTGGCTTAATTTCTACCTGTCTGTGTACTGTTGGTCCCCAACCTGAAACTCACACCAATTTTCTTCTGCTGTTTCCTACTATAGAAGACGGGGTTCCTCGCACGGCGCGATCTATGTCCCTCACGATGGGAAAGGTATGCATGGCAGAGGAACTCCAATGCTCCCAGAAGAAATGTATCAGAAATCTTCATGGTCACCCAAGTGGTCATTCACTCTTGGACCTATGGGTACCAGCAGGGCACTCAGCTTTCACAGTTGCTCACATGGCCTCTGACACTCCATCTTTCTTACTCGAGCGTAGTCTTCCCAACCCTTCATTAACTTGATGTGAAATGATGCATAGACTTTGGTTTTGCCACAGACAGTTTTTACATACTATCTAGGATGTTACTCAGAGAATGGAGTCTTTTTTTTTTTTTTTTTTTTTTTTGGTTTTTTGAGACAGGGTTTCTCTGTATAGCCCTGGCTGTCCTGGAACTCACTTTGTAGACCAGGCTGGCCTTGAACTCAGAAATTCGCCTGCCTCTGCCTCCCGAGTGCTAGGATTGAAGGCGTGCGCCACCACGCCCGGCGAGAATGGAGTCTTGAATTCTAAAATGGGGCTGTGTTGAGAGATCACTCATGACCAACAGAAAATTTGGGTCAGCTTTGATTCACTCTTCCCGCCCTGACTCCTAACATCATCACCACCCCCGAACCAAATTACGTATCGAATGTTAGAAGTCAGCAAGCTTTCCTAATACCCTCAGAACCATGACTGTTGTTCTTCTCAAGACAGGAGGCCTGAATCACTTCTCTTCCCACAGAACATGCCCCGCCGGAGGGTCAGCGTTGCTGTGGTTCCCAAGTTTAATGCCCTGAACCTGCCTGGCCAAGCCCCGAGCTCTTCACCCATGCCCTCCCTCCCAGCTCTGGTGAGTATGGTGCTGCCTGCCCTTTTCTACTTTTCCCTCACATGACTACTGTGGAGGGCTTGTAGATGGGGACAGGACGTTTCCAGCATACAATATAGATAGAGGTACACCAAGCAGCCCAGAGTGACCCTTCCCACTGTTCTGAGAAGAGATCTCCGTGCTCTCAAGCACAGATGGCCCAGGGAGTGTATCACATAAGCAGCTACCTCTTTGAACAGAACTGTAATTCTTTGAGGAGAGTATGCTTTTATTTAAAAAGCACCTTCACAGCTTACAGTGGGCATCAGATATCGCTGAAGCAAAACTGATTGCAGAGCTGGAGTTCATGAACTGGGTGTCATTCTGTCCTAAATCACTACACCATTGTTTCTAACAATGAAACCCTGAAAGTAGCCCACTGCTTATCAACAGGAGATTGGCAGCAAACTGTAAACACCATCATAAAGAATTTCTGTAGAATTATTACCCATGATTTATTGAGAAGAAATAGCAGCTTCTATATAAAATAAACACATCTATTGGAGTATATGTGATATAATTCTGTATTGTACCTTTAAAAATGGAAAATTGTGAAAGAAATCATTTGAAATTTAATAATTGTTCTAGGTTTATTTCTGTTGTAATAAAATATTCTCACAAAAATAAAGTTAGGGGGAAAGGGTTTTATTTGGCTTACAATTTTAGGCTATTGTCCACCATTAAAAGTATAGCAAAGCAGGAACTCAGCCATTGCATCCACAGACCAGAGCTGGGTCTTCCTACACCCACAGTAGGCTGGGCCTTCTTACATGAATTAGCAATCTCCCTACAGGCATGACCACAGGCCAAGCTGGTCTAGACAATTCCTCAATTGAGGCTGTCTTCCTAGGTGACTCTAGGCTGTGGAAGATTGATAATTAAAAATTAATCATCACAATAATAGTTATTTCTGGACAATAATAAAACAAATCATTTAAATTTTCTTTATTTTTAAATATTTCTATAGGGTATAAAAAGACAGGCAAAGAAAAATGCACATTTCATTCGAGATGAAGACGATTTTACTATATAAGAAAATCTTTTCTACTCCAAAATTCTTTGTGAATCTAGTGACTTCTCTCTAAAACCTTTAAAAACCTTCCTCGAGTGGTTTCTCTAATCATTGTGCATTCTAAAACAGCTGTAGAGAGAGAGGTTCAGTGTGAAAGAAACTGGTCAAGTCAGTTCAGAGCTCCACATACCCATAGATAGCAATCACTGTTAAGTTTCTTTTACCTTGTAAGTGTTTTGTCTGTGAAATGAAAACTCCCAGATCACCAATAAAAAGAAACCGGAAGGTCATGAAGAGATGGCTCAGCAGTTAAGAGCACTGGATACTCTTCCAAAGGACCCAGGCTCAATCCCCAGCACCCACATGGCAGCTCACAACCACCTGTATCTCCAGTCCCAGGGGATCCAGCACCTTAATATGACCTCCAAGTTCCATGCAAGTTTATGGTACATAGACATACATTCAGGCAAAGATTCATACACATAACACATGTTTTTAAACTAAAAAATATTTCTTTGAAGAGTCTAGAAAAGGCTAATTAGCAACAGATCTTTTCATAGATACATGGTTTCTGAATGTATACCTTTACATGAGTGGTTGACAACTGAGAACTACACCTTAAAATGACAATGGCTGCACTGAAACCACCCTGATCACGGGTCCCACCCCAGAATTCTGGAATGGATCAGTACTGTTTAATCCACTGTGGGTGATTTTAGCCTGGCACAGAGTAGAAAGCCTATGCTTTGCCCATCCCCAGTGCAGCAGCACAGAAACGTTTGCCAGCTTGAGCCCGTTGTGCCATCAGGCACCTCCCGAGGTTTGCGCTTGGAACGGTACCTATGGTGCTTGTGAGTCCATCCCAAGGATTCTAAACCCACACTGGGTTGGAGGCCTTCTGGTCTTCAGGAAACGGGACAGAGGAAAACTGACGGCTCCCTGCTAGGATGGAGCCTCAGAGGAAAGCTATGGGGGGAGGAGGGAAGAAAGCAAAGAGAATTGAGAGTTGCAGCCCCTCCCCAGCGTCGTCGCCTGAGACCTGGCTGCCTCACTCATCCTCAGTCCTGTTTCCATCCAGTCTGAATCGTCCAATGGGAAAAGCAGCATCTCCGTCTCCCCAGCGCTGCCTGCACTTTTGGAAAAGTAAGTTTCTCTGTTCTCCACTTAACACTGGGGATCCTTAAAAAAAACCCCAAAAAACCTCTGACTTGCTTTCTTTCCTCTCATTCTCAAACCAAAAAAATAAAATGGAAAGAAACTTAAGTTCTAGGGGAAGTGAATAGTTCTCTGAGACCCATCAAGGTTTCAGATTTCATGTGTAAGAGACTTGGACCAGGAAGATACTATAGCTGAGGTCAACCACACACTGCCTAAGAGCCCCTGAAAGGTAAAAAGCCTCCTCAGTAATTGGGGTTCCTTGGGGATACACACACACACACACACACACACACACACACACACACACACCACACATACCTCAATTTAACAGTACTTAGATAACAAGCCCAGGGTGAGCTTCTCCAGTGTGGCAGGGTTCTATTTCTCTGTGGGTCCCTTGACTCTGGCCGCTTCACGGTGGTGTCATCATCAGGCTTGCAGCAAATGGCTGCTAGTTCCTAGAATCCTAGCCAAGACCATATAGGTAGAGGAAGATGAATACATTTCTTCCATTTGGGAATAGAATCATTATATGAGTTTAAGCTATTGTAGGAGGGGTGAGGATCCCCAAAGCACAATAATTTTGGGAAAAGGTAAATTCCTTTTTAAAAAGTCTTCTTTCTATCAAGTAGTGGGAAGGAAGACACATGAGCTTCCCTGGCCTGGTTTCCCCAGGCCTCCATGTCATCTCCTGCTAAGCCAGAGCATTAAGGTTGTTCCTCTGTGATGGGGGAAATTTACAGCTTATGTTTTGATCTTTTTCATTTGCTTCTTGGGAAACATCTGGATTATAGCTTCCACCTCTCAGGGCTCTTTATGTCTTTCCTCAGTTAGTGGAGTGTAGACCTCATTTCTTCTTCTTTACCTTGAAGCACTTTCATTTTCTGTTGCTGGTAGAAGGCTTTGTGCTGTCTGGCTGCCTGAGAATGTGAATGCTGGTCTTTGTCAGTTCAGAGAATCTCCCAAAGTCTCTGCCTCAAGATTCCGCCTGTGTTCCTCACTCTCGGGATGTGTGACTGCCAAGTTCCCACTAAGGACCCCTCTGGTTGCTGTCAGCATTTGCCCAGTATTTACACCCTTTTTCACCTACCAGAATATAGTCCTTTCTTTATATCATGCAGTGTATCCTCTTCTTTCCTCTCGCTCCTTGACCACTCCTGGAAAACTGGCAAGAGATGACAAATGAGTCACTAAACAAAAGTATCTAAAGTTACACATCTTACCACATAGAGCCACAATGCCTAATTCATGGCCGCTGAACCTCTGGAGAAATGATCATTTATACTCTCTGAAATTCTGTCAGCCTTCACTTTGGGCTCACAAGTCCATTTCAGAGCACTTCCATCAAGGGCTCCTTCCCAGCTCTGTGCCTACAGACCTGACCAAAGCAGAAGATCTCCTCGATAGACTCTCATTCAGAACTAATGTTCAGACCAGCTGAGCACTGATGTCCAAGGCACTGGAGATTATTAAGCACTCTAATGTTCTTGGCAGGAGAATCTGTAGGACAGCCCCAAACCTGCAGAGTAACTGAGTGAGGATGAGGCATGGTGTTGCCAGTCACAGGTTTGGAATCAGAAGCTAAAGGGCCCAAGTGAAACTCAGAGACAAACCAGAGGTTCCCAGGAAGGAGTTTGTAGCTCTCTCTTAGGCTAACTCAAAATCGCCACTGTATACACTGCACTCGCTACTGGAAATATATCAAAATAAAGGTAGCTGCAAAGAGGGCAGGGAGGTCTAATGGAAGAGAGACTCCAGAGACTCCAAATAATAGCAGCCCCTCCCTATGGACTTATAAAAGGTACTACCTTGCTTTTGTCTCCAAATGTTTAGAACTGGAAGCATCTTAGATACCTAAGTGGCCAATTATGAAACAATTTGCAAGTGAATATGAATTCATGTCTTTTTTATATGCAGATGCCGCCTATTCCAGTTTGCCTAGTCATGTTGAAGAGAAATAATGTGTTATAATTTATCAGACATTCACAGTTGCATTGAGCTTTATGTTAAAGGAGTCCCCATTTCCTAAGTATTCCATATAAGTGAGAGAACTGGCTAGGCACATGATTGGGCGATCGAGTAGCCTGTGGCCAGTCCACAGTACAGAGCAGCTGGCAGTACTATTTCATGTGAGCTTAGAGCATCGAGTCTTACTCTTATAGGTCATCTCATAACAAGCCACTCTTCAACTCGTCAAATATCTAGAGATGTATACATTTAAACATAGGGCTAGAGAGAGGTTTTTAGTTACCCTTAAAGATGCACACAGGAGGAACTGTTTGGGGTCTTTTATTCTTTCGTTCTTTTGACAAGTGCTCTCGGGTCAGCCTCATGGAATGTTCTCAAGGAGTACCAGTCTAGTGGGAAAGTCGGATGGGAAGCAGCTTATTATTCCATGTTGTGATGAATGTTGTCATAAGGAAGTGTGGTTGCTAGGGGACCAACACATGAGAAAATGTGCCCCTAACCCTGTGTGAGTGTAAGAATGGTCATGGCTCAGAAAAATTCTCGATAAGAATCTGCTTTTAAAGTTAAGCCTGAAGGATATATTATCAACTAGGTGAATAGGAGATGCGCAGCATTTCGAGGTAGCAGTGAATTCAAAGAAAGATGATGGTGATGTTAATATTGATGACAAGTCATTCTATTAGCTATAACTCATTCTCTGTATGCTAGGCACCTTTTATCCTAATTTCTGTCCATTTCTTGTTAACCCTGCCAAGGATCTTGTCTTAGTTAGGGTTTTAGTGTTGTGAACAGACACCATGACCAAGGCAAGTCTTATAAAGGACAACATTTAACTGGGGCTAGCTTACAGGTTCAGAGGTTCAATCCATTATCATCAAGGTGGAAGCATGACTGCATCTAGGCAGGCATGGTGCAGGCAGGGCTGAGAGTTCTACATCTTCATCGGAAGGCTCCTAGCAGAATATTGGCTCCTAGGAAGCTAGGACAAAGCCCACAGTGACACACCTACTCCAACAACGTCACACCCTCTAACAGTGCCACTTCCTGGGCTGAGAATATACAAACCATCACAGACCTTATGAGGTGGATACATCTCTGTCTTATTGATGAGGAAGATGGTGCCCAGGGATATCCTCCCTAACTTTATACACCTAAAAGATGCCACGCTCGTGCTCTTAACCTCCTAATAGAATACCAGAGGACATTCATTGTGACTACAAAGGCAAGGGTGGAAAAAAGAAGTCTTTGGGGAGAACCAGTGAGTAGGTGGACATGGAGTGTAGGACAGAACAGGGGACGAGAGGGTGTCTACAGGACCACTCACCAAGGGACAGCAAAACTAGGATGTGGGAGTGTTAGCAGATTAGTTTCATGAACAGGCCATGATGCTAGCATCTCACAGTGCTGTGTTAGCTATGGTCTTTAAAATCGTTGTCTTCTGTGCTTTTGAAGCAACAAGGTCAGTAAATCTGCACAGCGAACAATCTAACCCCTTATTGTTTATATTCTGGAGAAGACTACACCGCAGGGTGATTATTACTCAAGAATCTGAGAGTGGGTGAGAGAAAGTAAGAACTGTCCCATGACTCAGGTCCTCTGGCTTAGGTTTATCAAGGGAAGCCGCTGATCTGAGATGATTTATCAGCACTTCTGAGCCCAAGAGGCCTTTTGGAAAGGCTTGAATACTGCTCACCAATACACTGACAACCGGCTTGGCTCACAATTTACTCTGAGCAAACAGACCTCAAGGTGACTAAGAGCTGAGCACAGTGATAAAAACAGCCACAGTCTAGTGAACACCCCAGAAAGAAGGCACAGGATCCCAGGGTGAGGATGAACGCTAACATCCACCCAGTGATCTCTGGGGAGGGCACAGGCTGTGCTCGGCTCTCATTTACAGAGCTCAGTATGGATTCTCAGCCCAAGCTAAGTTCTAGGTCCTGTGAAGTCCTCACTTACTGATAGGATCTCTCTTCTTACTAACTTCATATGCAAGGACCAGGCACTTCATTGAGGAGTTGGAGGAACAAAAGAACTATAGTCTGCACAGGTACCTTTCAAACATAGGCCACTCCATTGATCAAAGCCCCAGGGAGGAGACGAGCAGGTGTGAAAACATTCTCCCTTTGTTCTGGAAGTATGGTGACAGATCCACTTTAGCCAGCTGGCCTGGGAGACAGTAGAACATCAACAAAGGTCCCACAGTGAAGGAGGATTTGACCGGAGTCTTAAAGACGCACAAGGAGAAACTTCCAGGTAGTTAGCGAAGATACTTAGGGGACTCCAAGCTTGGTCTAAAAATCAGAAAATAATGATGATATTTGCATATCACTGTATTTGTCCTGCCTCCAATCCCAGCTTCCTGCTTAGTGTGAAACCAAGGCTCTCCCAAGCCTCTCATACTTGAAGCAGTCTGTGGAGGAGGGAGCTTTGCTGGCTATGGGAATGTGGTGGAAATAGCTTCATTCAGCAGATGCCTTGGGCTTTACACAGCAGGCAGAGCCCCAGAAGAGACAAAGGCTCAAGGAAGAAAGCTCACCTTGACAGGAAGTTAGTGGGCCAAAGTGAACAGCCTAACTGACATCAGTAATGTGAGTGTAGGCAAGTATGGAATTGTTTCTTACCTGCCAGGAAAGAACTCCTCTCAAGGACAGTGACTAGAACAGTTGAAGCATGGGTTATCGTCAACCTGAAGCAGGGCTAAATTTGAGCCTTCCCACACACTAATTGTTATTAGAGTTAAGGTCATAGTCAGTGTCCTGGAAGCTCTAACAAGTCAGGCTCAACCACCTACCCTCAATCAGCCAATTAAAAGGGCTGAATTAATAGTAGAAAGCAGAAAAAGGACTTATTTAATATGGGTTATGTTGGGAATTAAAACAAAGAGATCCAGTGACCCTCCATCCAATATATGTTTAGAGTCCTGACAGAAGCGTTGGGTTTAAAGTAGAGGGCCAAAGGTCTACATAGCTCAACAGTTCTGGTCAAGGTGTACTTCCTCCTGCCGTTGGCCCACTAATCTCAGCTTCCACTGGATAACCTGGCAAGTTGCATGTCTTTTTCCGGGAGATAAATTTCATCTCTGGATGGCCTAGGCTTCTAATCTTTTCTTCTGCTGGCATGAGATTCCTGAGGAGATTTTACTTTCTTGGGGGATATTGTTTTCAATAGTCTGATGTCTATTAGAGTATTATCATTCCTGCCAGGCAAGGGGAGAGGCACTTACAATCTTGCACAACCCCTGGCTGGTTAGTTAGAGTCTCTGAGCCAAGGGTTTAATCTAGGTCTGTCTCTGGCAAGTTCTCTTCATATTGGTCTAGCTTTAAGGACTGTAACGCGGGCAGCTATAGAGAAAAGAAGCCAAAAGTGTGAAGCCATATTTCACTTCTACCATATAAATATACTTCAGAGATAGCCACTGTCCCCTGCTCTTGACTCTGTTTTTCTTCACTTGCTCCAGTCAGTGGACAGATAAGAAGCCGCACATCAGACAAAGGTCTCAGGAAAGGGAGCAGAGGGTACAATTTGCAGGAGGAGAAATGTCATGCATAGCTGGTATTTTTAGAGCAATATCTTCCTTGTTCATGATGGGTTTTGGTTTCCAGTCTAATGAAACAAATAGTTTCAAGGTCTGAAGGAAAGCTAAGAGATAGGAAGCTGAGGCCAAGGGTAGGAGACACGCTGGAGGCTTGGGTAGGAGACACGCTGGAGTCTGAGGCCAAGGGTAGGAGACACCCTGGAAGCTTGCACCCTGCCTAAGGAAAAGCAGTGGTGACCCTTCAGCTCCCTGCTGGAAGGCTCCGCTCACAGAGTTTGCCTTGATTCTGGGCTCCTCCATGGCACTGTCACTCCTAGTGGGACTAGGGGCACCAACGTGGCTGCAGAGTGCATCTGAAGGGGAGGTGTGCCCCTTAGGCTGCTTCCTTTGAACTTTCCGTCCCATTTGTTTGTTAGACAAGTCCCAAGCATGCCCAACCACCCTGAGGTGATTGGCTAGTGTGCCCGTTTTCCTACTACTCTTCACTACGCTTGTACTTCCTGTTGTTTCTCATCCCTCTCAGATCCCTGCCCTCTCATGCTCGGAAGAAGACCTGGCATTGCTCTTACAAACAACATTTCAGCTTTGTCACCAGGTTGGGGACAGATCATGTTTTGTCAGGTCTCCACCCTGCTGTCCCTCACTTCTACTCTTTGTTCCAATTTAAGAGAGGGTTCTCTTTTCTAAGGTCTCGATTGCTTTAGTTAAAGGCATTGGGCCCTTTTCCCCCTGCTTGAATTTCTTGCACCCTAGAGCCGCTTATTTAGCCCATCAGCCCAGCCAGTCACTCCCCGCTCTCCTCCCTACTCCAACTGTGGCTATGTCTTACTTCCCTTTCTTCATTAAGCCCATCAATTCATTGCCTCAAGGCTCCTTGTGAGCCCCGCATATCACATCCACCAGGGGCACAGAGTTTCAGAAGACACAGTGAAACACACTGAGCCCTCTCTCCCTGACCCCCAAGCCTCCCGCCTCTTCTGGCTTGCACCCACCTGCAACTCCTGTCGTTTCATCCTGCTCCTCTCTGCTGATGCTTTTTCCTTAAGCCATCATCTGTTCTTTATGTTCCTACAACATTAAGCAACTGTCTCTAGACAAGAACTCATCTCTGCCTCACTTGGGCATCTCCAACTGTCCACCCAGCATCTGTTCTCGGACATCTCATATGCATGGCAATTTATTCTGCTCCAAACTTAGCTCTTGCCATATTGACCCTTCTCAGCTACTCGGGTCTCTCAGCATCCCTTGCATCTCAAAGTCTATTTATCTTCCATCGCTTGCCTCAGATGACCTCTGCATACATACCTCATCTGTGAAGCTGAGGCTTCCATTTCAGCACCTCAGAGAGGTCTTTTGTGATCACTCTTTGTGACCATCCTCTCCTTGTCATTTTCTGTCACTGAATAGTTTCTTTCATAAATAATATAATTCATAATTAGTATCATTACTTTTTCCTTTTGCAAAACTCTATATTAGAGAAAAAGTTTCTCCCTTCCTTCTTACAATCCATATCACCTTGTACCTGTAACGTTCTCATACACAATGCATAGTTAAAAGAATAAGTGAAAGTCACGAGACACAGGACAGCCTGTGATGTCTCTGTCTGTATCCTTGTGGCAGTGCTCTGTTGCTTGTGACACTTGCCTGTCCACTCACAGCACTTCCTCAAATAAGCATAAAGTTGGATTTGGGGACATCAGGCTAAAGAAGACCACTGTCTCCTCAGTGGTCTGGAGAAGACTCATGGATGGTGTCTTTATGGAATCTCATCTCAAGGTAGATGTTTTAAAACCCAAAAGTCAGTGAAAGAGCCCGAATTTCCTCTTTGAATTAGGAACCAGACCAAAGCTATGGTTCTGTCTGCAGATGTGCAGTCTCTCTCTGCAATGACTCTCTGCACTTCCCTCCTCTCACAGTGGAAAGACAAATGCAGAGGCTAACTGCGAAGTGTGTGCCCCTGTGCCACTCCCAAGCTGTCTGGAAGAGACGAGCCAGGAGACCAAGGCCAGGGCAGAGGAAGAAGCCTACAGCAAAGGGTGAGTCAGTGAGTCAGACCTCGCCACCCGAGGGCACCTGGCACAGAGAGCTTCCCACACCCTGGCTTGCTTCTGAGGAGCTTTCGGGAAGCAGTCAATGGGCCCAAAGCCTCTCCTTCAGTGAAGAGAGCCTACCCATGGAAGCAGGACGTAGGGTGTGTTTAGACAATGGCTAGACTTGACTAGACTCCTCTCTTTCAGGCCTGGTGCTGCTGCCTAGGAATGTCTAAACACCCAAGGCCTGGGCTAGGTTCTTGGTGCTGCCTGAGGCTTTCTGACACATGTGTAGATCTGTCATGTTATTGGCAACAGAGTCCAGGGGCACCTTCAACTGGGTTTCCTAGAATTGCCCTGGTCTTCTGTATAAATTGTGGGTTCCACTTCCTGTTCTTGTCTCACCACTTCCACCCTTGCCTATCTGTAAATGAGCTGCATTAGCAAGCAGGGCCAGCTCTCAGGCACTGGGAGAGAGCACTGAGCAGGGTCAAGGGACCAGGACTCAAGATAGAAAACTCACTTGTAACCTAGCATGGGCCTAGCACAAAGCCCCATGGTATCCGTGTGTAGTCACTCAGTTGTGGGTGGAATTGTTGCAATTCAACCAATGAAGTTAGACACCTGGCTGCCTGACAAGTGAGCGGACTGCATTCATGGAAATATGTGACCCCAAGAATCACTAGGGGCCTTTAAGGAAAGCCTTCTCCAAAAACAGGAGAGCAAAATCCCTCCATTGGTTCTGTTAATATTTTCAGGGTACCTCCCTATGTCAAGCCCTGGCATGTCTGAGAAATATACCCCAGTATCCTGAGATGAGGAACCCCCTGAAGTTGAAGCTCCACAGGGGAAATGCAATCTTATCTCTGGGGAATGTTTTATAGGATAACAACCAGCAGTAGACCTTGTCTCACATTTTTTCCCAGTCAGTTTGTCATACTGTCACATAAACAGGAAGGATGGCTGAGGAGTGAGGGGAAATGGCACTGACATGAGTCGTGTTGCGGTTCAGCAGTGCTTCCCAGCTTTTTCCTGTTGTATGGAGCCACAGGAAGTGCGCAGTGACTGGGGGCTCTTGAGTCCCCTCTCCCAGGGCCTCAGGCAAGAATGTCCTGTGTCTGACCCTCCCCTCCAGACTCAATTATTCCTTTTTGCCCTCCAGATACCAGGAAGGAGTAAAGAAGACTGAAGAACTTCAAGACCTGAAGGAGGATGAGGAAGAAGAACAGAAGACAGAGAGTCTCGAGGAACCAGAAGAGGTAGAAGAAACCCAGGAGGACGAGAAGGACCAGGGAAGCAGGTTGGAAACCTATGCTTGGATCCCAAATGGGTTGCAAGTCAGTTAACTGCACAAAATGGACAGAAACTCCAGTCCTCAATGGCAGTAGGTCTGGGGCCCAAATTCTTGGCCAACAGAACTCAAATTCTTGGCTAGCAGAACTCAAGAAGGCAATAACTACAGAAAGTAGAGAAAATCAAGTGATCAGTGGCAGAGCTGAAAGGTCAGAGGAAGTCATGGACAAGGCAGGGAGCCATCTATAGTCTCTAGGAACTTTGAAAAGGAGAGGGACTCTTGGTGGACTCCCAGCCAAAGCTCTGGGTCAACCCATTCCACAGCCTGCACCGTGTAAGAGTCTAGATCAAAGGAGCTGGCCTGAATTCCTAGAGAAGGGTTTAGACAAAAAACAAGAACAGCGGAGGGAAACAGGGGAAACAGTAAAGCAGGGAACACATTTAGGTCAGTGGCAAATTCAGCGTCTACCAGGAGTCTGCTATGTTGACCAAATACTCGGTCATTTGCTTGATGTCTTCACTTTAAGTTGGGGATGAAATATTTTCTGTTTCAAGATATCTCCTTCTAACCAGAGGAAGTGGAGATGGAACACACACACAGAGAAGGTCTGTGTTCTTGCTCCGCTATAAGTGGGCCTCACTGCACTGTACACAACAGTATATTAAAAACAAAACAAGACGAAACTGCCATCAGTGACTGAACCCAGGACCTCACACACAGTAGTCAAGTGCTCTTCCACTGAAGTACCTCCCCAGACCAAGAACAACAGAAATAGCCTTGTCTAGTTTCAGGGCATTCCATGAAGAGAAGTCCTAACCCTACTAGGCCAGAACTATCCCACGCAGGAATGTGTTTAAGGACAGAAGAAACTGTCCCTAAGAAGAGTCATACACGGCTCTAAGGATACTATCAACACCCTAGATTTCTAGAAAAGCCCTAATTTCATATATTCTGCCCTACTGTCTATGTTAGTACATGAAGACCTTGGTTTTGCTTTGTTTTGTTTTTCTCAAATACAGTTGTAGTAATCTTGGAACACTTCACTGAAATCTTCTTTTAGATGCCCTTGGCTCAGTCCAGACAAAACCGTTAACTGTATAGTCATCTGCCACTGACCCCAGACACAGTGTCTGTGATCTGAACCCCCTGCTGGCAAGCCCCAGAACCTACTTACATGTAATGAATAAGGTAGTAAGGGCTGGAAAGACCATAACTGTATTTCAAAGCCTGTAGATGCCATCGACAGAGCCCAGTGGTGGAAGATACAACCAGTCGGAGGGGGCTCAGCCTGCCTGGGTCAGCCCCATTGCCAAGGGAAGAGCTTTTTCAGAGTGCCAGGGAAAATGTTTCCTCATAATGAACATGCCAGTTACACCACCTTCTCTGGTGGAAGAGCCTCAAGTTGAACTGTGGAGGCACAGCCCTGACTCCACACAACTGCATCCCGCTCCTCCTCCCTCTTGGGGGCCATCTGCATTTATTTTGCAGACCTTTAGGCTACCTCCGTCAAGCCCAAGCCTGGACACAGCCCTTCTGTTGGCACCTTGATTCATCTAAGACAGGCTAGAATTTCCAGCACGTCCACACACAGGACAAAAGAGAACTAAGCAGGCACATGACTATAAACAATGTGGCTTACAGGGCACAGGCCTTATCTAGCTAACTCAATCACAGGCATATAGCAGCAGCCTCCTCCTGTCTCTCGAAAGCCCAGGGAAGCAAGGCTTTGCCTGGGTCTCTTTCTGCCCAGCTTGTGAGAAACACTGGATAATGGCCATTTGCAGCACCTGGACCTGTAGAGGCCTCATTCAGACTCCCATCCTTCATGCCTGATTAGAGATTTGTAGCTTTGGAGGAGATGGCTGATACACAAGACCAGAGCAAGGCCCTCCAAAGGGCCTTAGCCTTCAGCACAGGAACAGCTTCATGTTTTCAGATTCAGCCCAGCTTCATGTTTATCATATAAACTGCACACCCACTGTCATAAAGCCCCTCTCTCACCCATAACCCAAGCTGACTGGTCCCAAGAGCTGCCATGCTTAATGCCAGACGATGCTCAGTCCTTTGTGAAGTCCCTTAGCACCAGGGTTGCTTGCAGGAGCCTTCACTTGAGCATGAGACCTCTGTGAGATGTTGGTCCATCACTAGCAAGCAGAAGTTGCCAAAAGTTCCATGCGGGCTGGGAAAATGTTTCAGTTATTAAGAACACTTATTACACAAGCATGAGGACTGGAGCTTGGACCCCAGCACTCACATAGCAAGCCAGGCATCCTGTGCATGCCTTGTAACTCCAACTCCAACAGTGGCAGAGACAAGAGGATCACTGCAGCTTGCTGAGTTCTAGCCTACCTAAGCAAATGTGAACTCCAGGTTCAAGCAGAGGCCCTTCCTCAAAGGGATAGGGGAGGATAGAGAGAAACATCCTATACCCTCTTCTGACCTTCATGTGTATCCATAGGTATATTCTCTCTCTCTCTCTCTCTCTCTCTCTCTCTCTCTCTCTCTCTCCCTCCCCCTCCCCCATGCACACACACACACACACACACACACACACACACACACAGGAATTTTTATGTTCTATTTTATACATTTTAAGAAATATTGGGGCTAGAGAGATGGCCTAGTGGTTTAGAATACTTGTTGCTGTTGCGGAGAACCCAAATTTAGTTCCCAGCATACATAACATGGCTCATGATTATCCTAACTCCATGTCTAGATAGCTGATGCCTTCTTCTGACTCTCATGGGAACCAGATACGCATATAGTGCACATGCATATGCGCAGGCAAAGCATTCATACACACAAGTCATACATTCATACATACAAATCTACACATTTGTATGTAATTCATACAAATTAAATAAATTTTAAAAGTATAAAACTAATAAAGACCACTGAACTAAGTAAGCCTGGCAACTAGCCCCTTATTTAAAGGCTTCAACATTAAACTATAAGTCTCTGTGTTTCTTCTCTCTTGTATGCAATAAAGTAATCTGTTATAAATGTTTATCATTGGAGGAACTTTGGGTGAAGTAACCCAACATCTTCTTAATTCAGTCTGTTGCATTACTATGTAATACAAATGAGATTCACAATATGTAACATAAAACTGTTTTGTTTGTTTTGTTTGTTTGTTTGTTTCTCACCACTGACTCAGACTTGTTCTATGGAGTTGAGATGGAAGTTAAGCAGGAGCCTTTACTTTTCCAATAATGCTCAGAAAACAGAAGCTTTAACCATCAAAAACTGACCTAAAGGGTTTCTATTTCTGGCCTAATTTTATTTCCACTTTCTCTTATGGGCTAAAATCTGGGTGACCAGTTAAGGATCAAACACCCAGATCTTGACCTGCTCTTTTGTAGACTGAGGATGGATTTGGGGTCTGGAAAGACTTAGGGGCTTGGCAGTTAAGAGAACATCCTGCTCTTGTAGAGGATCTGAATTTACAACCTCCTATAAATCCAGTTCCAGGGGATCTGACGCATGGGCACCTGCATGCCAGTGTGCATACTCCCCCTCCCGACACATAATTAAAAAAAAAAAACAACAACAACAAATCTTCTCACCGCACCAGCAACTGTTATGGACCACAAAATTAGAGCTTGAAAAATGGCTCCATTTTGGATTCCAGCTGTATCCCACTAGGATCCAAAGATAA
>LR749795.1:1030957-1204590 GCA_902729485.2 Mus minutoides
GGCGTGGATGTGGAGAAAGGGGAACACTCCTTCATTGTTGGTGGGAATGCAAGCTGGTTCAACCACTCTGGAAATCAGTCTGGCGGTTCCTCAGAAAATTGGGCATAGTATTACCAGAAGATCCTGCAATACCTCTACTTGGCATATATCCAGAAGATATTCCATCTGGTAACAAGGACACATGCTCCACTATGTTCAGGGCTGGAAGGAAGGAAGCTTGTAATTCCAGTCTCTCCCTTTCCAATAGTTGCATAAATAGCCGATGATTTTTCTCAGAAGCAATTATACTAAGCTGTCATGTAACGGCTTGTACAGCTGAGATTGGTCCACTTCCAGTTCATATAATGACTTTTACAGCTAGAATGGCTTGACAGGGTCCCTACATGGACAAGGGACCAACTGCTGTCCTTTGTGGCCCTGGCACCTAAGGCAAGCATTTCAAGGACCTGGGCCTTTTCTTGGGAGAGTATTTGCTGAATATTTTGACTCATAGCAAGCCTTCTACTTCCCACCAGCTCTCAGTTCAAGCTGCAAGCTTGCCAGGCAGCTGGCCTGAGCACTTCAGTGTGCGTGTTGTGACTCGGAGTCTATAGGAAGCCCTCAGTGACTCTTTGATTTGGTAACCCTCAATCATCTTGCTTTGCAAATCATAGGATTGGACTTAGATACAGGAGAAAAATACAGCTTGCTTAAAGTGTGCAGGACATCTCCGGAAAGATCTAGGATGGGACTCCGATCAAAGTCTTTTTACTTAGCTGAAAAGATAGAGGGTGGGCTGGGAGAAAGCTGGAAAATAAGCAAGGGGAATGTGGTAATTGAGGAGAGATATGCAAGGGAGAGACAGACAAATGGAGAGAACAGGGTTTGGAGAGTAGGAGAAAAGGATGGAGATAAAGAGATTGACAAACATCTTCATGAGCCTCCCATAGTATGGACCAGTGGCACCAAAATCACCCAGGGATCCTTAGATGTTAACTGTGGGATTCTTATTTAAAAGGTATTTTGAATAATATCTGTCATGTGTTTCTCTGTGTCATTGAATTTAAGAACCACTGCTTTAGACAGCATAGAAGGTGTCCCCAGGCAGGGAACTATGGGTCTGGGCATTAGATATGTGCCCAGTATACTAATCTCTCTATCTATATTTTATTGACAGCAAACTTGAAGAAGTGGTCCACTTCTTACAACTCATGTATCCCAAATTGTGTCAACACTGGCAAGTGATCTGGATGATGGCAGCAGTGATGCTGGTCTTAAGTGTTGTTCTCGGGCTCTACAGTTCCTATAACTCCTGCACAGAGGAGGCCGACGGGCCCCCTGGGAGATCCACCTGCTCTGCAGCCCAGCGGGACTCCTGGTGGAGCTCAGGACTCCAGCAAGAGCTACCAGCAGAGCAGTAGGACGTCAGACTTCTTAGCCATGCCCTGCTCTAGTGCATTCATTCCAACACCCTGCCCCTAAGTACAGTGTGTCAGGCCCAAACCGGGCACATCTGGCTACCCATCCCATTGGGGAGCAAGGAGGCTCTCTCCTGTCACTCATGGAAGCTACTCACAACCTGATGCTTTGAAGGGATCAACAAAAGATCAGATCATGCTCTGGGAAAGTGTCTGATTGACAAAGAATCAACCTTCATTAAGGACTCTAGCACAAGGGAAAAGTCCTGCCCCTGGCTCAGATGGATTAGGAGAACTAAAACCCCTTCATTTGGGGGAAAAATGAGAGACCTACTTTCCCTTTTTCCTCCCTGTGTTTCATGGACAGTAAGAATTGTACTTAGGCAGCCAGCACTGACCATAAGGCTCAGTCTTGGAGTCACAACATATTGTCCCATTTCCCACTTCATGTATCTCAACCGTTCTTTAACCTTCTTGCTCCCTTTCAGAATTACCATTTCTTTTCAGAGAGTGGGAAAGCTTTCTCATAAAAATACACAGGCTAAAAGTAGCCCCATGCTAGAAAGGAAACAGGAAGATGTGAATTAATGTATAATGAATCTGTATACATATAGACTATACACACGTTTGTGCACAAAGACACCCACTCTCTGGAAGTGTGCTCTGCTCACTGGCACCCATGCCATGCCAACCAGTTGGTTTTCACTAGGTATGGAGCAGTAGCCACCAGGTACCAACACAGGGAGCCTTCCACACACTCTGAAGATGTTTGAACCTCTGAGAAATCCTGTCTTCATCCCACTTCATATGTTGCTGTTTGGCACAGTCTGTTCCCTGGTGGCTTGCTCTGTTTGAAAGTGATCTTACACAGTTAACCCACCTCTTGGGTAAGAAAAGGTGTGCCTTCCACTTCTGACTATCATTTGCCATGCACCTCAGGACTACAGTATTCATGATATTTCCAACTCCAATGTGTCCTTCCACAGACTTGTTCAGCATTAACCTGAATGAAGGCAGTGCACTCTCCTCCAGCATGGTGGCTCTCCACGCTGCTGACAGTTTCCTTCATTCAGCTCTCTTCAGTCAGAGACGGGCTTCTCTTGTGGTTGCTTTTCTGGTTCGTTGTTTTTGTTGCTATCAGTTATGTAGAATGTATTGTAAAAAATCATCTGTGTTATATAGGCAGTAATTCATTAGTCCTCAAGAAAAGAAAAATCTGAAATAGATATCACTCACTCCATGTTCAAATAAGGAAACAGAAGCATAAATGATACAAGAGTACACACACACACACACACACACACACACACACACGAGTGCACGAAGTGCATATGCACACATACACACAATGATTCAACTTGTCAAGCATATATAGCTAGTAAGTCATTCACACTATAATGGTCTGACTCCAGGGTCTGCACTCCTGCCCCTTCACCTGTGGGTGCCTTCTCCAGCTGGGTGCCTTCCAGTCTGATTCTATACCCCCCAACCCCCACCTCCAACCCTCGCTGACCCTTCAGCTGCTCCAAGCAAGCCATGGTTCCCAGATGGTACTGCGTCTCCAGTCTGATTCCATACCTCCCCACCCCCACCTCCCGGCTGACCCTTCAGCTGCTCCAAGCAAGCCATGGTTCCCAGATGGCACTGCGTCTCTCACTGTCCTTTAACTCAGAAGCATCTTTGCTGCCTTAGTCCTCTTTCTCACCACTCTTGAGGACCAACCATAAGCACTTCCCCTTGGTACATGCCTCTGTGACTTCCTTCCACACTCTTGCATAGCCAGCCTAGTGGGGGGGGCACCCCTCTTAGCGCTTCTGGCACTTGTTAAATTTTAGTCACTGAACCGTATCTACCGTCTAACTTATTTATGTATCTGTCTCCCTGGATGTTTTCCCCCAAGCACTCTGTCTTACCATCTCTTGTCTAGGTACCTAGCATGGCTAACCTGTGGGAGAGAGTCATTTGATGTCGGTTAAAAGAACAAGCAAATGTTCAAGGTGGAGAGCAACCCAGAACATGTGACATTTTTGAGGTGGCCCAGTACTGTCAGCTCCATGACAATTTCTATTCCCATGTAGTGACTGATTCATGGTCTCATCTTATTTTTATCTTTCTCGGAGAGAGCAAGAATGAAATAAGACTATAGCAACACCATTTTCAAATCCAAGAACCTGACTCCATACAGTCAGTCCCTTCAGAGAGACATGCACCACCTTCACTCCCAACTAGGCCTCACTTTAAAATACTGTTTTTGAAGAAATGTCTTGACAGTAGCTAGAAAGAGAAAGAAGCCCAAGGATGTGCCATTAAAGGTAATGAGGTTCAGAGCCAGGCAGAGGGATTTTGAAGATAGGGGTAGGGTTTACCTGGAGGCTTCCAGGGCCTTAGATACAGCTCAAGGAGATTTAACTACATAAGCACCTTCAAGACAAAGCCAGGGTTTATAGGGAATGAAGAGAGAGCAGCTGTTGGGCAGGACTTTGCAGGGGGAGGTGTCCAGTCTCAGCCCACCCTCACAGCAAAAGAAGATCCAGCCTGAGTGAGCCCATTGTCCACTTGGCTGCAAATTTCCCACCCCGGTTTTGGGTGAGAGAGTTGAGGAGGACATGAATGAACTGTTTCAGCATCACCACTGGCCTCCCAAGCCTGCAGGTATCCTCAGGCACAGACCAGCAACCATGCTGCTTCAGCTGTAAGGACAGTTGAGGAAAAGGACCTCTCCAGAGAGCATAGCCATATTTGGAATGGCACGGCTGAAAGCACACTGTTGGTCTACCCATTCAGGAAAGCAAGGGACAACTTGGAGCAGTCACAGCTGCTGCCACACATGGCCAGTGACATGGAAGCCAGCCTTGTGTTTCCAGATGTAACGGTGAAATGGAATAAAAGTTTCCACTCAAGATGCCCCTGAAAGCTGGCATTTCTGCTTGAGCCTGAGAATCTGGTTGCCAGCCTTCCAGAGCCAAGGATGTGTTTGCATCACCACTGACGTCACTTCCTAAAAGGACCTTCACAGTCTAGCTATGAAGTCCTGTGGGCTGTTTCTTTGTGCAGCCTAGAAGAGGGTATGGCAAGGGAGACACTGGATGTACATGTCACCGACTGTCAGTCCCTAATGATGTTAAACCTCACACAGGTAGGTGTGGCAGTGTTGAACTTTAGAGTGTCACATAGCTGAGTTTGAAAATAAATGCACATTTCCAAACCATCGGCAGAAGTCAAAAGCCTCTTTGTTATGTGGAGCCGAACCCTAATCTTTCTCCAATGCTGAATTAGATCCACAAAGAACTATAGACTTGAATTTCTCCCAGAAAACACAATCAGGATAGAATCTAGAATATGTAGCATTCCTAAAATGTGTCTCCAGAGATGTCTGTTACTTTTCCTGTTGCTAAAATAGGGACAACCGACCTATTAAATAGCACAACCCTGGCAAAACTGACCTGATGGGGGAGGGTTAATTTTGACTCACGGTTCAATGGTACAGCTTGCGGTGGGGAATCCTGGCAGCAGGAGCTAGAGGCAGCTGGTCACACTGCAGCTGTAGTCAGGAAGCAGAGGGATGAACGTCCTCAGCCCACTTTCTGCTTTTCCTACAGTCCAGGATCCCATTTCAAGCAATGACACAATCCACACTTGGGCAGGTCTTCTCACCGAAATGAACTTAATCTAGATAATCCACTAAAGGCATGCCAGAGGCTCATCTCTTAGAGTCCAGGGCCTAGATGATTCTAGATTTGATCAATTTGACAATGGCCATTCTCCAGCTCCTAGAGCTTAGGACTGTGAGATACAACTCTTGCTGATGTGTTACATTTTATGGGACTGTTAGCCTTAAGATAGAGCATCCAGTTCTTTTCTTTTAAGAGCCAGTTCTTTCCTTATGCCTTCTAGGCCCTGGGGACTGAACTCAGTTTTAAGACTCAGTGAGAAGGACTTTTACCTACTAAATCACCTCATCAGTTCCCTAGACCTTGTTTATTTGTTTGTTTTATTTGGAGACACGTTCTCACTTTGTAGTGCAGACTGACCCTGAACTCATGCTCCTCCTGCCTCTCTCCTGTGAGTAACGGGATTCCAGGCATGCATGACCACATTCAGTTTAAGAAGAGATTCATTTGGTTCACAGTGCTGAAGGTCATGGTGCCAGTGTTAGTTTGTTCTGACAAGGAACTCCTAGTGAAGGGCAAACGGTAGTGACAGGAGTGGGCATTGGAGCTGGCAGTCATGTGTCAAAGCTAAAAGCAGAGGGGAAGGGGGTGACCAGGTTAGGCTTGCTCCTTATATAACAACCTTCCCACAAGAACTCCCAAAAGAACTGCACAAGAAAAACTCCCCACTTAGACCTCTCTTCCTAACATGATACCACCCTGGAGACCCAGCATTTAACCATATTGGACCCTTGAATAACATGCAAACTGCATCCCATCCACAGCAATGATCTTCATTATGCCATTTCTCTGGCATTACTGGACCACTTAAGCCTGGTGATTGCTGTGACCTCTATCCTTCCCCTTGATGAGTGGGAAGTTTCATTGAGATCATCCAGATCCTGCCTCACCAGTACCTATGGAGAGTGGTATACAACCTTTTAAATCCATAGGTCACCAGACTACAGATTGCCACAGCTATACTTAGTGGTCTGAATGAGAGTGGCCTCCATAGGTGGAACTGTTTGAGAAGGATTAGAAGGCATGGCCTCATTGAAGAACGTATATCAATAAGGGCAAGCTTTGAGGTTTCAAAAGGCCCATGGCATTCCAGTTAGCTGTCTCTGACTCATGCCTATGAATCAGGATGCAGACTCTCAGCTACGACTCCAGCACCACGCTCCCTGCCACGATGGTCATAGACTCACCATCTGAAACTATAAGCTCCCATTAGATTTTTTTCTTTTCTAAATTGCCTTGATTGTGGCTTATCATAGAAATTAAAATAAAATAGAGGATAACTCAGAGATCATGGACTCTGTATAGCCTAGGACCTTGAGTGACCTCCCTTGAGAAATGTATTGCGTTCTTCAAGAGGGAGAAATAGTGAGCTGAATATTGGGTGACCAAGTAGGGACACTCAAGCACAGACCATCCTATGTTCACCAACTCATTTCCCTGTTTTCCTCTCAGAGTTCATAACTGGATTAAAACTCCTTAATCAGGTTAGATGGGAACATGCGACTAAGTTCTGATTGCTCAACTGTAAACAGGAGTGACACATCCCAGGCTTGGCCTTGAAAGTGTTCTTCTGCATCATTATCAGCATCCTGGTTTCTGGTCACTGTGAAGATCCAGGAAGAGAGCTCTAGAAATACTGGAAGACAGACAGAAACAGTCTCTCGCTCTCTCTCTCTCTCTCTCTCTCTCTCTCTCTCTCTCTCTCTCTCTCTCTCTCTCAGTAAATGGTGCTGTGGAGTCCCCAGTATTTCCACCCACTATTCCCACCATCACCTCCTGTCAGCCATCGGAACACCACATAGACTTTTCAAGCAAGCCATTGAGTTGTGGGGTTGTTAGTTATAGCAGTCAAACAACCGTGAGTAATACATCTGTCCACCTGTATATTTCTTAGAAATAAGCCTTATCCAGGTCCATAGAGCTACTGTTATTTTTAAGTTTTTGTAACTCCATCATTTGCCAGGCAATGAAAATTGAGGCCTGGAGAACTTAAGTGCTCTTAAAATATGCTCCAGGACACATGGATTATTAGTGTTAGAGTTTAAACTCAAATATAGGCAGCATCCTCTGCCCAGTTTGTGGCCTCTGCTTCAGGCCCTCCCTTGAGTTCCTGCTCTGATTTCCCTCAGTGATGGATTAAGATCTGAAGATGAAATATCCCCATTGCTCACCAAGTTGTTTTTTCCTCAGAGTCTTATCACAGAAACAGAAAAGGAAACTAGAATGGATCTTTGCAACAGTGCTTACCACACAGAGAGGCACAGAAGCTGATGTGGGACATATTCATATATGTGTGTGTAATATAGTGATATAGTATGCATATGTAATATTTGGAGAGGCAGTGAATTCCAGTCACCCACCTTGAACAGAGAAGCTCCTTTTAAAGAAGGTGGCAGCGAACACAGACTCTTCGCTGCTCGAAATGCTGAGTCTAGGCTGCTGCTGCTGCTGCTGCTGCTGCTGCTGCTGCTGCTGCTGCTGCTGCTGCGCGCTCAACCCTAATCAGACTGTTTATACCATTCCTCACCCATCCCCCACCCGAGACTCAAGGAGTATAGGCAAGAAAGGAAGCAGAAAGAACGTAGGAACCGAACCGAACCGTAGTTAGAAAGAGAGCTGTGAGAGCCTGTCCTTTGGGCATGATGAGGCTCTGCAGCTGGGGTCACCTGGGTCAAGATTCCATCGAGTTCCATCCCAGCCAGGGGAGGCTGCTCAGGAGCAGCTATTGGCAGTTAATGGCTGCCAGAGAAGAAGTCATCATTTTCCTTTAGAAATTAGCCACTACGAAGTTGTCCATGGTACAGCAAACAGCTCCCTTCTGTGCACTTGGACAACCTTAATTAAATTCAGTGGGCTATAGGAAAAGGCGTGAGCATAGGGGAGAGACGTGCTGTGAAGAAGGAGTTGAGGAGCAGGAAGGAGCTAAGAAGAGAAGGAAATGGGATGAATATTATCAAACATATTATCTACATGTATAAAATTCTCATTTTTTTTTTTTAGTAAAAAGATCTAGGCCAGCTTTGGCTACATCATAAGAGCCTATCTTGACAGCAGTATTTATTCCCAGTCATATTCTAACAGTGACTTAACTCTTCTCTCACATGGTCATGAACAACTTGTTTCCTTACTTTGGAAACTCACCGCTTAGCCCTGGTACAATCATTCAGACTCCTTTTATCTAAGAATCCCGTCTGTCCTTTTGTTTATAAAAGCCAATGAGGTCTCATTTCTCCTAAGTTATTTCTCACACGCTTTGCCTTCTACAGCTAATTTTTCCCTTTCTGCCATCTCTCCCTTGTGATGATTTATTCTTTCTATCATGATGCTAAGCATCAAGGATGATTTCTAAAGGACAAGATTCCTACCTCGTGTTCTGGAACTACAGTGCTACAGTCACTTGTTCTTATGCAGTCCCCAGGGCTGTGTGCAAACAAGTAACAAGTTTACATCAGAGACATTCAGGGGCTGTTTCCTTGCTTGCCTAGAAGCTCTCAGTGTTTGTGAAGAATAGCGTTTCATTATTGGTATTTTCTGCACATGTATCTACATCTGTACCAGCACCATTAAGTAGAGCTAGTTATTTAATTCAAGTGTTGAATTAAATAGGCAACACTGGGCAGATGGCTCAGTATTTAAAACTAAGTTCTGTCCTTGCAGAGGACCTGAGTTCAGTTCCCAGCACCCATGTTGGGCAGCTCATAACTATGTGTAACTCTAGCTCTTTAGGGTCTGATACCCTCTTTTGGCCTCCTGGGTATTTGTTCTCATGTGCACATAACCACATATGGAGACACACACACACAGACACACACACACACACACACACACACACACACACACACACACTACCACTCCCATAAAGGACTCTTACTTTTAAAGAAAACGCACAACCCTTTGCTCCAGGCATTACTGCAGAGCTCCAACTGTAATGATCGAAGAATAACCACTGAAAGTCCCGCTTGGAGATACAGAGTGCATTCTGCTTTAACACAGTGGGGCTGTCTCTCATACGTGTCAGATAAAGACGCTGGAGTCTGAGTTGAATTCCACCAGCACCCAGTGAAAAGTAACTGTGGGAACTGTAACACAATAATCCCTGCGGTGATCACTGTTATACAAATCAAAACTCCTTTTGTAAGGTGCAAAGTGTCTAATTAAAAAAAATGGTTTGTTACTTATGTTTTATAACTGTGAATTTTAAAAAGGAATTATTAATATGTATGCATACTTGTGAGTGGGTATGTGCAATGAGCATGGGTGTCTGCAGAAATTAGGAGATGGTATAAATCCCCTGGGGTTGTTTATTCCAGGTGGTTATGAGCTGCCCAGTGTGGGTTCTGGGATTCAAACTCAGGTCCTCTGGAAGGGCAGCTCATGCTCTGAACTGTTAAGCCACTGATTCAGCCCTAGATAAGACTTCATGAGTCTCATCTCTCTGAAAAATGAATCTCCTAGCAATGTTGATCTGTCCCATGTAAGAAGTTCCAAAGGAAGGAGTGGTGTTTTAATGAGCAGTCACTATCCTAAGTCTCATTATTATTTCCTTACATATTACAAGGCAATGCATCTGAGAAGTGATGGGCACTGCTTGTAGAAAGGAAAAGAAACACAATCCATCTTCAGTCTCTTAGCGGCAGAGCCAGTCACGGGCATATATGAATGAATGGACTCCACAAAGCATCACACTGGAGAGTGTGGGAACTGAGCCCACAGGGGAATATGGGAACTGGGGAAATCTTTAGCAGCTGACACAGTGCTATCTGCTTTCCTCACCCGTTGCTTTCTGAGTCAGCATTAGCTAAATGTTCCAGAAAGCCATCCACAAAGTACAGCCTGGGCGTTCAAGGGATGTCACTCATTTCCTCCAGCTATTTTGACAAATCAGAAGCTTGAAAGCAGGGAAATCCTCAGCCTATTTCCAGAACTCTCCATCCAGCTTGGTGATTGAACATCTGTCTCCCTTACTGCGGGTTGCCAGCCACAGTGTCCCGGAGGGATCTGCACAATGCTCCAGCACACTAGCCTGGTGTTACTCCTCGCCTCTATTTGGACCACTAGGCACCCAGTCCAAGGTGCCGATCACGTGCAAGGTAGGTGTGTTACCAGGCTTCTACACGGAGGTTACACAATGGCTTGGGAAGCATCCTAGACTCCCACTGCTCTTGACCATAGACTGTTGGGGATGGGGGAGACTTGTAAGGTTAACAGATTGAGTGGGGTTTATTACTTACCCAAAGAGGTTTGACTGCACTGCAGACTCCCCAAATGACTCTTATTCACCTTGACATCACTTAGAATTTTATTTGAGGTTATGGAAAGTTTTTAATGAGAATTGAATTTCTTTTTTCAAAAAAGAGAAGTCATTTGTTTATAAAGGATTTTATTCAAGGAGCAAGCCGAGGTTATGAACATTGAAGGCAGTCATCAAGTCAGAGGAAAAATGGGTAACTTATTAAATCCTGCCCACTTTATACTACTCTGTTAGTATAATTGCTTTAATCTCAAGGATATTCTGCCACTAGTAGAATGCAATGTTTTAATCTGCAGGGAATTAACTGACAATTTGGGTTTAAATGTTTCCCATCAGCAGCTGTGAAGGGAGGGATTCCAGTTGCTTCTGTGTTAGTGAGCTGCATTCATGGAGACCTCATTTGGTATAGTAGGAAAATCGCTGAAGTCACAAACCACTTATTACTGTCCTGGGCAAGTGAAGTAACAGGTTTATTAAAGAGAACCCTTCTGCTGAAGATGCCCTGAAACAGAAGACATATCAGGATCACATGTTCAGAGTTGATTTTTATATTGCTGGATTTGACTTTTATGAGATTAGAGTAGATGATTATGCCACCCCGCCCCCAAATACCAGAACTGTCACTTTAGAATAAACCTGGTCCTCTTAGCAATGACATCAGGAGGCCATACACCACACACACACACACACACACACACACACACACACACACACACACACACCACAATTCTACAATTACACCAGTTATTTTGGAAGGGTTTTTGTTGTTGTTGTTATGTTATGTTTTGTTTGTTTTGGGTTTTTTTTTTGAGAGTCTCTTATAGCCCAGGCTAGCCATAAATTCACTCTGTAGCTGAAAGTGATCTTGAGTTCCTGATCCTTTCTACCTTCACACAGTAGATGTAAGGATTACAGGTGTGTCGTGTTCAGTCTTACGCTGTGACAAAGCATGAACTGCAGGCTTTGTGCCTGCTAGGCAGGTACTCCAAACTGAGCCACATCCCTCGCTCTTAGACCCCTACCACACGATTTCCTTCCTCCTCAACAATGGCATTTTGTTTCCTAAGGAAATTAAATTCTTGCAAAGAGTAGAAAGTTACCATCATCCAGCTGGCCTCAGTGGTGCTTAGGTGAAGAATGGGTGCAGACAGGAACTTCTTACAGGCTTGTTACAGAGAGAGTCAGATTTGAGCATGTGTAGAGTCTCACTGACTCCTCTGTCAGGAAACGTTTCTTATGTGGGAAAAAACAGTCTCAGTGCATCCAAGGGCTTTATCTAATGCCCCGCAGGTAGATGATCCTAACACTTGGCATTGACTCCGCCCTATCAGATTCCCAAGAGCACTCTGTTCCTGTGATCTGTGACATTTTCTAAGAAGTATTATAGAACGTGTAACCTTGAATTCCAGCTTGATATTAGAATTTCTAAATGAAATCAGGAAGCATGAAATTTGTATGTTTGACTGTTTTGCATGGATTAGAGCTCTGCTAGGGACAAGCTACCTAATTTACTTCCAACTACAGGGCCTGACAAGGTGCAACTTCACAGATGAAAGCCCTAACTTGTCCCCAAAGTCCCAACAGCTAATTAACAGCAGGGGAAGCATGGAGTTTTTCTCACAGGCTTGGGAATTTGAAATGAACTTTCATAGATGAAGCTCAACAGATGAGAGAGAGAGGGAGGGAGAGGGAGGAATGAGAAAGTCTCATGAGAAAATTTTACAATGTTTTAAGTAAGTTTACAATTTTGAACCACTAGACTATCTTAGAGTTTTGTGGTCCATAGGCCAAAGACTGGGCATCCCTGCCAGAGTCTTGCATAGCTACTATTTACAAGGCTAAAATGCCTTTTTTTAAAAAATGGATTTTCATAATAAATCCCAGTGGAAGTAAGGTAATATAAAGTATATAATATATGGTAATTTTACATAGATCTATAAGTCCCAGAAAAGTGTGTCAAAAGAGCTCTCAAATCCACTAGATTTTGAGAAAACTATTCTGACAAGTACCATTGCCACAGCCTTCCCAAGATCAATCTTTGGTAGAATGCTTTGAAACCCAAAGGACACTATTATCTATTAGTACCTAGTATGTGGCAGATTCTAAGCCCTGTTAGAACTCACTCGTGTACCTCCCGCTGCCCTCTGTCCAGTCAATCATTACTCTCTCTATTGCAAATAAGGAAATGGGCTCAAAAAGATAAAGTAACAAACTTGCAAGGTCTCGGTGTTACAGAGAGCAGGTGATAGCCAAGCCCGCCCTGACTCTGAAACTCAACTTCCTTTATTTAGTTTCCCTGCCCTGCAAGATTTCCTGCAGGCTCCTCCAGGGCCTGAAACGGAGAACTCACATTCTCTTCTAGCAAGTACATACCTCTTTCAAAACAGGGACACATTATTTTGGAATATTGCTAGTGATTATGCTGTTATCCTGAGCTCTGAGTTCTTTCTTTGAACTCTCGGAGGCTTCCTTACATAGTCTAAAAAAAAAAAAAAGTTTGCAGCATCTAAATCACCTAGACCCCCATGCTGGAACCAAGTGATAGCTAAAGCTTCCTTAGTACAGAGTGTTCAATGGTGGGCTCAGGATCTGGAGATTTACAGCCTCAATCAGGCAGTACAAGCATCTAACCCAGAGGGCAGTCCATGGGGGATATTCTTGGCTTGTAGCATAACTAAGTTGAACACCAGACTCACAGACCAGGGTCAAGACAATGATTCTCTGAGAGGAAAAAGAGCTGGGAACAAGGCCAGAAGCAAACTGAGGACTTTATGATTTCTTTCCAGACCTTTCCATTTCTACATGCAGAATCATGGGCGTCGCCCTTGTGGGCAGAAACAGAAACCCACAGATGAATTTCACAGAAGCCAAGGAGGCCTGTAAGATGCTGGGACTGACTCTGGCCAGCAGGGACCAGGTGGAGTCAGCTCAGAAATCTGGCTTTGAGACTTGCAGGTAAGAAGAAAGAGCTTCACTAAAGCCAGTGTTCCTGCTTAGTGGTAGACATGGTGCCTTCTAACCTTTGTCCATTCAACCAACGTGTGCTCTTCTACAGCTATGGATGGGTTGCAGAAAGGTTCTCTGTCATCCCTCGGATTTTCTCAAACCCCAGGTGTGGGAAGAATGGCAAAGGTGTCCTGATTTGGAATGTTCCCGCCAGTCAAAAGTTCAAAGCCTACTGCCACAACTCATCTGGTGAGTCAGACCTGGAGCCACTTCATGTGGCTCGTTCTCTGGATGTCTCAAGATCTGGGACCTGTCTGGGATGAACAACCCTGAGTAGCAGCAGAAGCAGTCGTGGGTTATCTAAATATTACCAGACCAGGCTGTTGGGAGCAATGTACCTCTTAGAGAAAAATATTTGGGAAAGTAGGATTGAGTGGTAGGGTAAGAACAGGGGTTTCCAGAGGCTTGGCTATTTATTACCTTCACTGCCTGGGTTTCCTATAAGATAAACAGGAAGTGGGAAGTAAACAGATGTTTATATGTATGGATGCATCCGTCTGGACAAAGCAGTTGAGAAGTTAGCTATCTTGCAGAACTTTGAACTTCCCTTGAGGAAGCCTTATCATCCCATCTACAAACAAGGAAATGTAGCCATGGGAACTTTAATCCACTCGTCTTATGTATCCGAGTTGAACGTTCTCCATTACTGTGATGAAATACCTGCAGCTGATCAATTTATAAAGAAAGGAAGAGTAGCTCAAACTTCTGGAGAATCAAGGTCGTGGCATAACAGCAACTTGACCTTGGGGAGGATTTCATGTCATCACAAAGTGTGGAATGTGTAAGAGAAGAGCTATGTGTGCTAAGATTGGACGCCAGAGAGGGATGCAGGAGCATAATGCATCCTAGTACCAACCAGGGTCCCAGGAGAACTCACAGATGGCTTCAGTACCCTTCATGACCTCCTGCTAGGCTCCACCCCTTAAAGGTCCTACCACTTCTTGGCATTACCACATTGGATTCTAACACACAAACATTGGGGGATACACTTTAGCAGTGCCTGGGTCTAACTCGGACACCACATCCTTTCTACTATCCCACATAACTCACATGTTGCACTTGACATTGTGAGAACAAGGAACAACCTCCCTTTTTTGAAGGAAGATATTGGAACCTAGAGAGCAGGATTGATTTGCAGTCATCTTCATGGTCTTGCTCTAATCTAATGGCTTTCCTAAGCCATTTCTCAGAGCATTTCTTCTAACTGCTACCCAGTAGTTGTTCTATGTGTGGTAAGAAGGCTGCTTGATTCATTTCTTGTCACATATACTCATATGTCTGACTTCCTGAAGGTTAGGCTAGCGAGTGGTCATATATACACAAGAGAGATTTCAATACTAATTTATAAGATCTAAGAGATAATGTTCACCCACCAACGTCAGCAAAATTGGATCCAGGAATTCCAAACAATTCTCTGAAGTAGAGAGCTTTGACATAAGCGATCTTAGAGACACCCATCCTGCTTCCTCCACTCACCAACAGTTCAGAGTGCGTGTTTTGGCGGCAGGGAGTTAGCGACAGAGTCAAGACTTGCACCCTGATGACATGTTGCCATCCTTCTTGTCCCTTCAGTGTGTCTTAGCTAAAGAACTAGTTATCTGTGTGCCTGCCTCTCTCATCGCTCCATTCCTGTGCGCTGGTCCTGCCTCGCCTCCCCACCTGCTGGGGCACAGTGCTGGGGTACCCATCTCTCTGACTAAACAGAAAAAAGCAAAGGGCCTCAGATTCATCTGTTTCCTCCTGCTTTTGTTTATTCTGTACTCTCAGCCCATGTTACTTCCTATACCCTGAAAGGTCAAGAAACTTCTTCAACTTCCGGTCAATGTGCGAGGCATGCTGTAGTGGGTAACGTGTAGTAGGAATCACAGCCTAACAAACAGTACCGAAAGTCAGTAGTTCCTATTACTGACTGTTTTACTCTGATGATTTGCTCAAGATTGTGACTAACAGATTGAAAATGAAGCAAGAAGGATATCTTTTCTCATTTGTTGTTAGTAGGTAACCTTACATGCAATATTTTAGTAACATGCAAATATCCTCACCCCAAACTAGTCCTTACTGGAAACGGTTATTATATAGGGGGCTAGAGATTAACGATTTTTCAAAATCAGTCCTCCTTTCTGTATTTATTATTTTAATAATATTTTCTGTATTTATCAGTTAGCCCCCCCCTCTCTCACACACACATGCACACATGCATGCATGTATACACACATTTCCTCCACCTTAACCTACCACAGACATGTGATGTTTGATTTATCCAATGTGCCAAGCACATTATGATAAATTTTATACTTACTATTCTTTAGAGTCCTGTGCATGTTCCAAATCTTGCATGTAGGAGTCTTAGGTGACTACTGCTTCCTAGCAATGACACAGACCCAGGCTCACTTTGTACCCTCTTTGCTCCTGGTGGAGAGATAACAGCTCATTTCTCTATGGGCCTCTGGTTCTTTTGGGTGCAAAATGCTAACCAAAAACCAAGATCTACATGCAAATTATTTACATTACTAGTCTCAGCAAGGAGAGAGAGAGAGAGACAGAGAAAGAGAGAGAGAGAGCGAGAGAGAGAGAGCATGTACATGCACATGTACATGTGTGTGCACATGTACATGTGTGTGAACTGTGCATTTATATTGATGTTTCTAACTCAAATTTAATAACTTAGTTTTTCTGACTTCACTTTATCTATCTTCTCCTACACCTAGAATCATAGTTCTTAGTAAATAATACATCCTTTTTTTTGCTACAGAAGTTTCAAAATAACAAGGCATTATCTTTGGGAGACAACTCTATTGAGTATAACTGAGGATTGCGTCACCGCTTCCCCCACTACAGAGGAAAGTTCTGCAAGGACAGGTGATCAGGGAACTCTGTGTGAAAGTGACTGGACAAACCCCTCTTCCACTGTGATTAGGATCTCATTTGAAAAGAATAGAAGAGGTTTATTTGTTTTTGTTTGTGGTTTGTTACAGGGCTTAATTTTATTGTTTCAATTTTCTCAAATACACACAAGTGGCTATTCAAAATAATCAGGGAGGTCCGACTCCTAATCCTTCCATCTCTATGCATGTTTTGTCTGTGCATCTGTTTTGCACATAAAGAAAGGCACATGGGATACTGTTTACTTTTCTCATGGAAAAGCTGGAAATCCATGCGCTACTCTGTGCATAGCTTTCCCACTTACAGCCTTAAAACCAGTCTGGGTCAACTCACAGACACATTTCTCATTCTTAATGGCTATGTTTTTAATATGGCTGTCTGTATAGTCATTTATTCAGCCTGCCTTCTATTGGTGGACTTTTGTGCTCTTCCTAATCTTTCTAAGTTTTAAGAACCAGACATTTCTAAATTCTTCTATTTTTGTGCAGTTTGCTAGAACTCTCCTTTTCTGCTCCTGGACCTCCTCTCTCTCTCTGCATCTGGCCCCTCCCCTCCCCCCCTCCACTGGTAAATGTTACTCTTCGGTTTTCCCTACAGCCTTTGGTGACTTTTCACACAATGTAGTATGTAGCATGTGATATCTTTTATATATAAAAATAGAATGCTTGTAAAAACACATGAATATGGTTAAAAAGGGTTGTGAACCCCAGTAGAAAATGCCCTCTTTTACAGAGTAAATTCCAAGCCCTTTAGCTTGGTAACTTGCAGTCTTGATACCCTGGCCAGGTCTATCTTTCCAGCCTTGCCTCCTGCTTGCAGGCTTTCTCCTGCCAGTCACATTACTCTCTAGAGCCACACTCTGCCCCTGCTCATTTTCCTGACCTGGCTGTACTTACCCACTTCTCCGTTCTTGGATCATGTACATCCTGCTGACCAGGATATCCTGTTCTCTCCCTACAGATGAGCCTGCTCTGTTGTAGCCACACTGGGTTTCTTGTTCACCAAAAGGGCTCAGCACAGTTGAGTTCTTGCTCTTGCACTTTTTGTTTTCTTCCAGTGTCTGCCCTAGATCTCTAGTGACTGGCCACTTTTGACCACTAGGTCTCAGGTTAAGTACTGTCTCCCAGGAGACTTCCTCTTGTCACCCTAACCAACGGTGTAGCCTTCATCTCCACCCTTACCAGTTTAACCGACACCCAGTTTAAACTTTGTTTTATTATTTATAATATTCCGAAACTGTAGGTTATTTATCTTCTATCATCTCTGTTCTTCCAATCATTCAAAAGCCTTTTAAGAGCAGGGATTGTGTCTCTGGCATCTAGAGTGCAGGCCTGGCATGGAGATAGTACTTTGTAAGTGTCTGTTGAATAAGTACCATCAGCTTTCCACACTGCATGCTATGTCATGCCAGAAGCAGGAGCTGTATGCACTTTATGTGCCAGTGTTTCAGAACCTAGCAATGTCTACTGAGTTCTCTGTGTTTTCTTCCCTTGATTTAAAATGTTGATTCTCTGAGGGAAAGACCAAAGAATGGGAAAAAGGACTAAAGGTTCAAGGTGACAAAGGTCAACGATGATGTTTATTTGAACAAAGCTGTTTTCAAAGTGTTATGTATAGAATAAACTACTGACTTGATGCAAGTGTGGTCAAACAAATTTATTGGCAGTATTCAATAGACTCATAACTGGTGACTTATTTAACTTTCAAAGGTAAATAAACTTAATGAAACCACTTCTTTCATAGCTACAATTCTGGCTGGTGGCATCCACTGCTATAAATAATCAGGGCTTTAAAATAGATGAAAATTTGTATTGTAAGATACTGTGCAGCTCTCTCATTTCCTAACCGTGATTGAGCAAGAGAACTTGATGTCTATGATCTTCAGCATCTTCCTGTGTAAATGAAGCCTTGATAAATGCTAAACACCTGGTACCATGGCTGACCCAGAGTACAAAAGACAACAGATGTGTTTCCTAGCAACTCTTCTCCAACAGATTGGAAAACACTACATACCTTCCTCCCCACTCCCTCCCTGAGCACAGAGAGATTTTCTTTTAGATCTGGTCCTAAAGTGGTATCTTATGTACACTCCCAGTTTTTCCTTTCTCTCTTCCATTTTTCCTTTATCTTTCTCCATTATATTCAAATATTCACTGAGCATATACGATATTCCAAGCACAGAGGAAGGACCATGATCATCAAATCAGACTAGTTTCCTGCTGCAGGCAGTTCACAATCAGTCCCAAGGGGAACAAAATGATGATAACAAGATGACAAGATCAGGCATGGACAAGAATGTTCAGAGATGCAGTCTAGAGAAGTCTGGTAAGGCCCGGCAAACCTGACAGCTGGGGAGAATTGATTAAGTAAAGAGCAGACATGGGTTTGTAAGAGTGGGAAAGGCATCACAGAGAAATCCAGGGTGATTAAGGAAGTGTAGCAAGAGCTGAGGGTCTGGCAGGATAGCAAGGCTGTGGAGAGGAAGCCTGAGCATTTGAGTCTTTTAGTCTTTTAGTCTCATGATGTTGGCAGGGTGGGCTCACAGAAGGCCTTATTGACTTTCAGTGGAGGCTGATGCTGGGAATTGAGATTAGATTTGAATCTTGGTGAGGCCTGGGTTCTGACTGCAGTGAGAGGCCTGGTGAGGTCCTGCTGCGGGGCTTACTTCTCCCTTCCCTTGTCTTTCTCTGGACAGACATCTGGGTTAACTCCTGCATTCCAGAAATCGTTACCACATTCGACTCCATGTTGGACACTCAAACACCCTCAACAGAGTTTTCTGTCACAAGCAACACCTACTTGGCTTCATCCCCAGACTCCACAACGCCCCTTTCTGCCACCACTCGGGCTCCACCTTTGACCTCCATGGCACGGAAGACAAAAAAGATTTGTATCACGGAAGTTTATACAGAACCTATCACCGTGGCTACAGAAACAGAACCATCTGTTGAAAGTGGGGCAGCATTCAAGAATGAAGCAGCTGGGTTTGGAGGTGAATGTCTTCTGGGTCTGCACGGGCACGAGCAACTCTAGTCAACAGACAATGCACATCTCCCGACAGAGAGCTCAGCATCCACCAGGCACAAATACAAGCTTAACAAAACCTGAGCTTCCCCAGACGCTTAGAGATAGCTTTGTAAACAGCTTCAAGGGCCAGGTGACACTTCATGAGCATAAAAGCTTCCCTGCTGAAAACTTGCATTTTCACAAAATAAATAACTATCCTATACTATAGATACAAAAGAACATATCTTCATGGCATGTGACTTTAACCCAAATGCCAGTTTCTCTCATGGACCTGTGAGATTGATCTCAGAGCTGCAAGCAACAATTTACCCCACTCTTCACGTTGCAATGCTAAAGTAGACATAAAAATACACACACACACAGAGCAAATAGAGGGCTGGTGAGGTAGCTGGGTGGGTGAAGGCACTTGCTGCCAAAGCCCAACAACATAAGTTCAATCCCCAGAACCCACATGATGGAAGGAGAGAACTGATTCCCACAAGTTGACCTCTGGCATCCACATTTAGACCGTGTCTCTTTAGAACGTGCACCCACCCACCTACACACATGCACACATACAATGCAAAAAATAAAATTGTGTGTGTGCGTGCGTGTGTGTGTGTGTGTGTGTGTGTGTGTATGATTAAAATAGTCCCAAAGAAGGGTCTTCTGTACTATTTCTTATCTATGTCCCATATAAAAGTGAATCATTGCATGCACAGACACACACATGCAAGCAAAAGACCAATGGACCCTGTCTCCCCCCAGGTGTCCCCACAGCCCTGCTGGTGCTGGCTCTCCTCTTCTTTGGTGCTGCTGCTGTACTGGCTGTTTGCTACGTGAAAAGGTGAGGTTGCAGGCACATCTCTAGTCTTGTCACCTTTGCTGTGCAACTAACTTGTGCTCTTCCACGGTTGTTATTGGCATTTGGTCAAAATGGAGATGGCACTCCTTTTAGACATCACTACTACCTGACCTTTGCACACGTATGTCATCTAGACAGTAGATATTGGTCAGTGGGTGTCAAACTCAAGAAATGAAAACGGAGAGGTCAACAGTTAGGGAAAATCTTAGACTGTATTTCAGTTGGGGTTCTGGGAGGGTCATGAGGACACCCCAAGTCCAGCCTATGGGCACTGTTCAATAGGAATGAATCCACTAAAATGCGGGAGTGATATATTCGAGTATACCTGTATTATAATCACTGTGAAGTAAGGGTGCTTAGGGGACTGTGCCAGTCTGTCCCATGGTAGACAAAGTCCTATTTGTTGTGATGTGTGCCACCTGAAGTCTCTCCTTGTGATATATGTGTACTCCTACAGGTATGTGAAGGCCTTCCCTTTCACAAACAAGAATCAACAGAAGGAAATGATCGAAACCAAGGTTGTAAAGGAAGAGAAGGCTGATGATGTCAATGCTAATGAAGAATCAAAGAAAACTGTTAAAAACGCAGAGGAGGCCAAGAGTCCACCCAAAACTACGGTGCGATGCTTAGAAGCTGAAGTTTAGATGCAAGAGAGTGGAGAAGGTACACCCAAGGCAAGTTTCATGCCCCGGAACCAAAGAAGCAAGCCACTGTCGGTTCCTGCAGAAAAAGACTGCAGAGTTCACTAGAAGGAGCCCTCTCCTTACTGCATTCTTCTCCGGACTCTAGCCTCTGGCCTCCTTCCCACAGCCTCCCTAACCCTTCTGTGGCTCACAGCAGACCAGAGAGTGGAGGGAGCTTTCAAAGCACCAGGTCCTAAAATAGCTCACACTCAGAGACAGGCATCCAGGTTGCCTGACCCCGATGAAGGCCAGAGTCCCTGAGACATGGCCACTCCCATAGTTCAAAATCTTCCCACAGGGAAACACACCACCTGGCTGTGCTCTTTGGAACCAGGTACACGTAAAATAAGGAAAGGAAAACAACAGAAGGTGATAGAGAGCCTGGGTGACTTGAGACTTAATCTCTGGAAAGCCAAAATAAACAGAGCATGAGATGGGAGCTGGGGGCACAGATAGCAGCCTCGCTGGCTGAGACTGTAAATACAGGCTGGGGCTGGAAGCCTCTCAGTTAATTGATTTGCATACTTCTAGAACATAGACACACTTTCTTTTCTTTTTGCTGTTGCTGATGGTCTCTAGAGACAAATACACGTTTATAAAAAAAAAACTAAAAAACGGGAGAGTCCAGGAGCGCTTGCACATGTTCAAACAAGGCTTCCAGTCCAATCCCCAGAACCCCCCCACCCCCCCACCCACACACACAAAGAAACAAACACAGGTATGCATTTCCATTTTTACTTGAATTACAGGACCCATTGCTGAGAAAACAACTATGTTAAAAGGTAAAAAAAAAAGTACAAAAAGAAAAATTGTTGTCAGATAATCTACTACAAGCTGAAAACACTTTACCTGAAATGCTTGGCACCGGCAGTGTTACAGATTTCAGATTATGTTTGAAGTCTGGGATACTTTCACAAACATAATGATATATTAGAGGGACTCAGTCTAAATATGAAGTTTACTTATGTTTCATGCACACCTTAGACACTTAGCCTGGTGGTAATTTCAGACGAAAATTTAAAAATAACTTTCCACATGAGATAAAGTTTCACAGTGTGGCATTTCCCCCTGGAGACAGCATGCTGACAGTTTCAGGCTTGGTAAAAGTTTAGTTTTCAGATTTTTGGTTAAAGCTGTGAGGAGCTATGTAAGGCATTGACATTCCATAACTGATATTTCTCAACACATTCTCATATATAGCGGAGTGTGGGCTGAAGCTAATATTTTTTTTCCAGCTTTGATATCCCTAGCTTATCTACTTCCAAACTAATTTTTTGTTGCTGAGAATAATCCATTCATTTTCTCTAATACAGCAACTACTTCAACCTTAATTTATTATTAATGCATTTGAAAGTGTATTATTACCTCTATGTACCAACATATACACTTTGTGTGCCTTTAACAAATGCATTACCAGCTCTCATTTTTTTCCAGCAAGAAGAATCTGAGAGGAGAAAAATATTTGTGCCCCAAACAAATAAAGCATTTAGAAACATCTTTGCTCTTTTGTTTCTATAGAAACACTGTGCAAAATTTAAGGACTACATCCTAATCTTTACTTAGCAAAAGTAAAATGGACACAGAAATGCATGTATCACCCTATGGGCTGTCTTTGATTCAAATGTTCTCATTTAAATTGGTCAGTTCATGGTTTTAATGTGAAACATCTCTCACAGCCTTGTGTGGTTGAACATTTGCTCCCTGTCCCCCAATTCTGCTGCTCTGGGAAGTGTGGACCCTTTAGGACCTAGGCTTTACATAGAGGAAACAGGTCTGGGGTAGGGCTTTAAGGTTTATAGCCCAGACATACTTCCCACCCTTTCTTTGCCTCCTGGTCCATGGAGACATAAGCCTGATGCTCTCAGGCTCTCAGCCACAGGCTCTCTCTGCTCCCACTACCGTGCCTTCCCTCTGTGATGAGCCGTAACTTCAAATGTGAACCAGAACAAATCTTTCCTCTCTTCTTTGCTATTTGGTCACAGCCCTGAGACAATGGCTACACAGTCAGGTTCATACCTGTTACTTGGGGCTTGGGTCCTACATCACATGAGAGGCAGTAAGGGAGGAGCCAGAGAGCAAGAGTGAGAGTGGGAGCAATCGTCAACTTTTAGCCTTAATCTTGGAAGTGGTAACAATAATAAATAGGCCAAAAGTAAGCGTCTATGTTCAGTGCACTCATAGAAAGAGAGGCATATGCATACCAGGAAGTGGGGAGCTTGGAGAGCCACTTTAGATGAATTATGAATTCTTCTTGCTCCCCTGCGCAGTTTGCTTATGTTGCCATGCTAGCATTTGCCACCTTGCATTGTTATAATTGCACACATTGTCTTTCCTTTCATTCTTAGCATCTGTGCAGATACACAGAGATACCACATACGATGTAAGCTCTCAGAGGGCTGGAGGGATGGCTCAGTGTTAAGAGCATTGGCTGCTCTTGAAAGAGACCTAGGTTCTGTTCCCAGAACTCACATGGCAGCTCAGCATCAATCCAGTTTCAGGGGGTCCAACACAGTTGTTTCATCTCTGAGAGCACCAAACATGCATGTGAGGGTGCACAGACATACATGCAGATAGACCAGCATACATATAAATAAAAATAAATACATTGCTGTAAAAATAAAGTAGGCTCTCAGTAAATGCTGAATGAGTGAATGTGTGGAGACCAGTATTAAGTGCTAAGAATATTTTCTATAAAACCAATTGTTCCTGCTGACCTCAGTTTTGTCTTGATGGCTTTCCCTTGGTGCAGAATGCAGCTGTCAACTAACCAAAAGGATAAATTAAGACTATTAAACATGACCTTTTCTCTCTGGGTTGACATCGACTTACCTCTGCAATCAAGAACAATCATGGGCAAAACTTTGATTGTTTTTTTTGGGGGGAGTGGATTTATGCATATGGAACTGGTAGGCATTAGAGATAAAGTCAGAAACAAGAGGCCAACCTGATCTTAACTTAGATGGAAGTAAGACTTTGTCTGCCCTGCATGGAAATTTCCAGTGCAGATAGATAAACCAAAACACAGTGATGCTCACTCAGAATGACGAGAGTCAGTGTTAAGCTGAAGTTTGCACCTGCGTGGGGGAAGAGTCTCACGGAATCAATCAGAACTGACTAATGAGGCTTGATAAATGGATCTTTAACTCCATTTAACTCATTATGAATCCTGCCGAAGTCTCCAGCTATGTGAACAGATTAGCTTCATCAGAGACCCTGGGAGTGGGTAGGTGGTGGTGGTAGTGGTGGGGTGTAACTGGCTGATTTAACATAACATGGAGGGGAAGAGGAAATTATCCTGTTGTAATAGCCAGACTTCCTTTATTTTCCTCTCCCCAAACTATGGTTTGAGAGGCACTGCTATGGCCTTCTTTCTCCTGGATCTGTTAAAGCAGATGCCCAGCCCTTCTGGTTTATCTGAAGTCAGAAGAGTGCTCCTGGAGCAATGTGCCAACCCTCCAGGCTATCCACAAGCATATTGCTCAACATGCTCACAAGCCAATGTGGTTCATCCATGCGGTATTGAGTTTCCCCACTGTCCTTGACCTAATTCTGCTCTGCTCACTGCTGTGCCTTCCACAGAGCACACCAACTATCTCTGATAGTTTTTCTATTTCCCACTAAGCACTATGACCACTTCCTCTAGTTGCCAGTTCCACTGACCCCACTGAGCACAGCTCCTACATCCTCCTGGCACTGCCCACTGACCTTGCCAGACTCCACACTGCTTCCCTGCACCGTCCTAGGTATCACAGTGCTGACTCTTTCTCAGATGACACCTTTCTCTTGGGGACTGAAGTCACTTTTCCCCACCACCACAGAGTTCTCTGGGCACTGCCATCTCTTTAGTTGGTATCACTGGCACCAGCACTGACACTTGGATCCTGAAGCCACTTTGGTGTGAAAGTTGTTGACTTCTGGTGCCATCGCTACAGTTCGTTCATGCCTATAGGAGCTCCCCTCTGTTAATATGGCAATGCAGGGTTGGATTGCCAAGGAAATACAAGAATTGGCAATACATAAAATAAAGCTAGGAATGCATGAGTTCCCAAAGAGTTTGAGAATAAGATCCGAGGGCTAAGGGCAGAACATAGTGCCCATAGTAGGGACACTAGAATGTAGAAGCAGGCAAAAGAAAGGATGGACTGAGATATAGAAACACCAGAGTGCAGCATCCTAGAAGTTGACAGAGATTTGATAATTTGGTGTTTTTGTTGCTGGTTTTCCCCCCAAGACTAGGTTTTTCTGGGTAGCCCTGGCTGACCTGGAACTCACTATGTAGACCAGTCTAGCCTTCAACTCAGAGATCCTCCTGCCATTGCTGGTATTAAAAGAAGTTGCCACCACTGCCCAGCCAGAGATTTCATCTTAACCACGGATAACTAGTTTTTCTGTGTTCTACCCTGAGAATTGAAGGTGATACTATATACTGTGAAGGAAAACACATAGTGGTAGCCTGGGATCTCTGGAAGCTAACCCACTCTCATCCACTTGCGCCATAGTTCTTGGGTGCATCACGTCCTACCTCTGGATCTCTGTTTCCCTCATCTATAAGGAATGTTGGAGCAGATGATTGTTAGTCAGCATTGTCAAACTCCAAGTTTCATCAGTTACATACAGGAAGTTGATAGTGTTTGCTACTCACAGTCTCCCACAGTCCTGACACAGATGTTCAGTGACCTTACAGACTGATAGGAGTCCTAGGACACACCTTCCTAGAAAAAAAATATACATTTCAAAAGTCAAATGCGTCTGAGCATCACTACGGGACTGTATTCACTGCGAGTGCATTCAATCCTCATATTATCACTGAGTGGAAAATTCCTAAACTGTAAAGCTCTGAATACTCATAACAAATTACATTGTTTATTGAAAAAAAAAAAAAAACAAGTCTTTCGTATAGGAAGATGAACTTGGAAACTTCTTCTATAATTCTTATGATCTATCTATCTATCTATCTATCTAATTTTCTATAAACATTTCAACATTTATTATATGTAAGATGAATATTGCTACAGAATAACCTTATGACAGAGGATGGTTAATCATTTATACTTTGTGGTTGATTTGGATGAGAATGGCCCCATAGGTTTGCAGCCCCAAAGGAGGAACAATGATATGAATTAACCAGTACCTCCAGAGCTCCCTGGGACTAAACCACCAACCAAAAGAATCACATGGTGGGACACATGGCTCTAGCTGCATATGTAGCAGAGGATAGCCTAGTTGGTCATCAATGGGAGGGGAGGCCCTTGGCCCTGTGAGGGTTTGATGCCCCAGTATAGGTGAATGCTAGGGCCAGGTGGCGGGAGTAGGTGGGTTGGTGAACTGGGGGAAGGGGGAGGGGGGGTTGGAGGGGAAACCAGGAAAGGGGATAATGTTTGAAATGTAAATAAAGGAAATATCAAAGAAAAAGAAAAAGAAAAAGAAAAGAAAAGAGCCATGTGGAAGAAAAAAAAAAAGAATGGCCCCCATAGGCTCTTAAATTTGAACGCTTAGTCATCAGGGAGTGGCACTATTTGAATGGATTAGGAGAATTAGGACATGTGGCCTTGTTAGAGGGAATGTATCATTGATTTGAAGTTTGAAGCTTTGAGGTTTCAAAAGTCCACTCCAGACCCAGGGTTTCTCTCGGCCTGAGGGTCAGAATGTAGGTGTCAGCTACTTCCTCAGTATTGTTCATGCCCTCACGCTTCCTGCCATGATGATGGTGCACTAAGCCGCTGAACCTGTAAGCCACCCCCTAGTTAAATACTTTCTTTTATAAGAGCTGCCATGGTCATATGGTGTCTCTTCACAGCAACAGAAAGTGACTAAGCCATATGCTTAGAGTAACACTTATTAATAAAATAGTGATCTTATTTTGTTTACCTTCTGGGTTCTTCATTATGTTTATGCAAACATAAAAAGTAACTAGTTATGCTAAGCAGCAGCTACCTAGACTGGTCATTAATTATTTCAATATAACTACCACATTATATCACCTTGATCTTATAATCTATCCTTTATTTCAGTCTTTGCGACGCTCACTATAAAAAGGAATACAGGGAAGACTGTGGAGGGTGAGGGAGCCTACTGCAAGCATCACAGCTTGTGGGACAGGCAGAAGTGACACAGCTTCTGGGACAGGCCCTGTTTTGGGCTGCAGACATCCGGGAACCTTCCCTGCCAGAGGAGAGGTGGCCTCCCAGCAGGGCTCTGACCCCCAGAGTAGTTGAGGGAGCCATCTTGTCTCCCGGGTCCCTCTGAGACCAGTCTGCACAGATCAGCTTGTGGACTGCAGAGGGTGAGCGAGCAGACTGCAGAAGCGACACAGCTTTTGGGACAGATCCCTGTTTCGGGTTGCAGACATCCGGGCACCTTCCCCACCAGAGGAGAGGTGACAACCTGGGAGGGCTCTGACCTCCAGAGCAGGTGAGGGAACCATCTTGTGTCTTGGGTCCCTCGGAGACCAGTCTGTGCAGGTGAGCGCACAGACTGCAGAGGCAACCCATCTTCTGGGACAGGCCTGTTTCTGGCCTTCATCTTCAGCCAGGAGGCAGGTCTGAACGCCAGACCTCTGTGCACCTTCCCTGCAAGAGGAGAGTTTGCCTGAAGAGAGTACTCTGATCACGGAGACTCAGAAGAGAACTGAACTCTCAGGACAGCTGACAGAGGCTAACAGAATCACAGGAGGAACAGGCTCCAACCAGAGACAACTATAACAACTAATACCAGAGATTACCAGATGGCGAAAGGCAAACATAAGAATCTTACCAACAGAAACCAATACCACTCACTATCATCAGAACCCAGCACTCCCACCTCAGCCAGCCCTGGATAACCCAACACACACGAAAAGCAAGATTCATATTCAAAATCATATCTCATGATGCTGGTAGAGGACCTTAAGAAGGGCATTAATAACTCACTTAAAGAAATACAGGAGAACACTGCTAAACAGGTAGAAGTCCTTAAAGAATCACAGGCAAACACTGCTAAACAGGTAGAAGTCCTTAAAGAGGAAACACGAAAATCCCTTAAAGAATTACAGGAAAATACAACCAAACAGGTGATGGAATTGAACAAAACAATCCAAGACCTAAAAAGGGAAGTAGAAACAATAAAGAAAACACAAAGAGAGACAACACTGGAGATAGAAACTCTAGGAAAGATAGAAAATCAGGAACCATATATGTGAGCATCAGCAACAGAATACAAGAGATCGAAGAGAGAATCTCAGGTACAGAAGATGCCATAGAGAACATGGGCACAACAATCAAAGAAAATGCAAAATGCAAAAAGATCCTAACTCAAAACATCCAGGACACAATGAAAAGACCAAACCTACGGATAATAGGGATAGATGAGAATGAAGATTTTCAACTTACAGGACCAGCAAATATCTTCAACAAGATTATAGAAGAAAACTTCCCAAACCTAAAGAAAGAGATGCCCATGAACATACAAGAAGCCTACAGAACTCCAAGTAGACTGGACCAGAAAAGAAATTCCTCCCAACACATAATAATCAAAACAACAAATGCACTAAATAAAGATAGAATATTAAAAGCAGTAAGGGAAAAAGGTCAAGTAACATATACAGGCAGGCCTATTAGAATTACACCAGACTTCTCACCAGAGACTATGAAAGCCAGAAGATCCTGGACAGATGTTATACAGATCCCAAGGGAACACAGATGCCAGCCCAGGCTGTTATACCCAGCAAAACTCTCAATTACCATAGATGGAGAAACCAAAGTATTCCATGAAAAACCAATTCACACAACATCTTTCCAAGAATCCAGCCCTTCAAAGGATAATAATGGAAAAACACCAACACAAGGACAGAAACTACACCCTACAAAAAGCAAGAAAGTAATCCTTCAACAAACCTAAAAGAAGACGGAATCCCAACTTTAACAACAAAAATAACAGGAAGTAACAATTACTTTTATTTAATTTCTCTTAACATCAATGGACTCAATTCCCCAATAAAAAGATATAGACTAATAGACTGGCTACACAAACAGGACCCAACATTCTGCTGCTTACAAGAAACCAAAACTTGAGGGAAAAAGACAGACACTACCTCCGAGTGAAAGGCTGGAAAACAACTTTCCAAGCAAATGGTCCAAAGAAACAAGCTGGAGTACCCATTCTAATATCGAATAAAATTGACTTTCAACCCAAAGTTATCAAAAAAGACAAGGAGGGGCACTTCATACTCATCAAAGGTAAAATCTACCAAGATGAACTCTCAGTTCTGAATATATTCATTAAAGAAACTTTAATAAAGCTCAAAGCACACATTGCATCTAACACAATAATTGTGGGAGACTTCAATACCCCACTCTTACCAATGGACAGATCCAGGAAACAGAAACTAAACAGAGACACATGGACACTAACAGAAGTTATGAAACAAATGGATTTAATAGATATCTACAGAACATTTTATCCTAAAACAAAAGGATATACCTTCTTCTCAGCACCTCATGGTACCTCCTCCAAAATTGACCATATAATCGGTCACAAAACAGGTCTCATCAGATACAAAAAATATTGAAATTATCTCATGCATCCTAACAGATCACCACAGACTAAGGCTGATCTTCAATAACAACATAAATAATAGAAAGCCAGCATTCACATGAAAACTGAACAACACTCTACTCAATGATACCTTGGTCAAGGAAGAAATAAAGAAAGAAATTAAAGACTTTTTAGAGTTTAATGAAAATGAAGCCACCACATACCCAAACTTATGGGACACAATGAAGGCAGTCCTAAGAGGAAAACTTATAGCCCTGAGTGCCTCCAAAAAGAAACTGGGGAGAGCATACACTAGCAGCCTGACAGCACACCTAGAAGCTCTAGAACTGAAGGAAGCAAATTCACCCAAGAGGAGTAGACTGCAGGAAATAATCAAACTCAGGGCTGAAATCAACCAAGTGGAAACAAAAAGAACTATTCAAAGAATCAACCAAACCAGGAGCTGGTTCTTTGAGAAAATCAACAAGATAGATAAACCCTTAGCCAGACTAACTAGATGGCACAGGGACAGTCTTCTAATTAACAAAATCAGAAATGAAAAAGGAGATATAACAACAGAACCTGAGGAAATCCAAAACATCATCAGATCCTACTACAAAAGGCTATACTCAACAAAACTGGAAAACCTGGAGGAAATGGACAACTTCCTAGACAGATACCAGGTACCAAAGTTAAACCAGGATCAGGTTAATGATCTAAACAATCCCATTTCCCCTAAAGAAATAGAAGCAGTCATCAATAGTCTCCCAACCAAAAAAAGCCCAGGACCAGATGGGTTTAGTGCAGAGTTCTATCAGACCTTCAAAGAAGACCTAATTCCAACTCTCCTCAAACTATTCCACAAAATAGAAACAGAAGGTACTCTACCCAATTCATTCTATGAAGCCACAATTACTCTGATATCTAAACCACACAAAGATCCAACAAAGAAAGAGAACTTCAGACCAATTTCTCTTATGAATATCGATGCAAAAATACTCAATAAAATCCTTGAAAACTGAATCCAAGAACACATCAAAATGATCATCCATCCTAACCAAGTAGGCTTCATCCCAGGGATGCAGGGATGGTTTCATATACGGAAATCCATCAACGTAATCCACTATATAAACAAACTCAAAGACAAAAACCACATGATCATCTCCTTAGATGCTGAGAAAGCATTTGACAAAATCCAACACCCCTTCATGATAAAAGTCTTGGAAAGATCAGGAATTCAAGGCCCATACCTAAACATAATAAAAGCAATCTACAGCAAACCAGTAGCCAACATCAAACTAAATGGAGAGAAACTAGAAGCAATCCCACTAAAATCAGGGATTAGACATGGCTGCCCACTTTCTCCCTATCTATTCAATATAGTACTTGAAGTCCTAGCCAGAGCAATTCGGCAACAAAAGGAGATCAAGGGGATACAAATTGGAAAGGAAGAAGTTAAAATATCACTATTTGCAGATGATATGATAGTATATATAAGTGACCCTAAAAATTCCACCAGAGAACTCCTAAACCTGATAAACAGCTTCAGTGCAGTAGCTGGATATAAAACTAACTCAAACAAATCAATGGCCTTTTCCTACACAAAGGATAAACGGGCTGAGAAAGAAATTAGGGAAACAACACCCTTCACAATATTCACAAATAATATAAAATACCTTGGTGGAAGTAAAAGATCTGTATGATAAGAACTTCAAGTCTCTGAAGAAAGAAATCGAAGAAGATCTCAGAAGATGGAAAGATCTCCCGTGCTCATGGATTGGCAGGATTAATACAGTCAAAATGGCTATCCTGCCGAAAACAATATACAGATTCAATGCAATCCCCATCAAAATTTCAACTCAATTCTTCACTAAATTAGAAAGGACAATTTGCAAATTCATTTGGAATAATAAAAAACTTAGGATAGCAAAAACTATTCTCAACAATAAAAGAACCTCTGGTGGAATCACTATGCCTGACCTCAAGCTGTACTACAGAGCAATTGTGATAAAAACTGCATGGTACTGGTACAGTGACAGACAGGTAGATCAATGGAATAGAATTGAAGACCCAGAAATGAACCCACACACCTATGGTCACTTGATCTTTGACATCCAGTGGAAAAAAGACAGCATTTTCAACAAATGGTGCTGGTACAACTGGCGGTTATCATGTAGAAAAATGCAAATTGATCCATTCTTATATCCTTGTACAAAGCTCAAGTCTAAGTGGATCAAAGAACTCCACATAAAACCAGGGACACTGAAATTTATAGAGGAGAAAGTGGGGAAAAGCCTCGAAGATATGGGCACTGGGGAAAAATTCCTAAACAGAACAGCAATGGCTTGTGCTGTAAGATCAAGAATTCACAAATGGGACCTCATGAAATTGCAAAGCTTCTGTAAGGCAAAAGACACTGTCAATAAGACAAAAAGGCCACCAACAGATTGGGAAAGGATTTTTACCAATCCTAAATCTGATAGGGGAATAATATCCAATATATACAAAGAGCTCAAGAAGCTGGACTCCAGAAATTCAAGTAACCCCATTAAAAATGGAGTACAGAACTAAACAAAGAATTAACTGAGGAATACCGAATGGCTGAGAAGCACCTGAAAAAATGTTCAACATCCTTAATCATCAGGGAAATATAAATCAAAACAATCCCGAGATTCCATCTCACTCCAGTCAGAATGGCTAAGGTCAAAAATTCATGTGACAGCAGATGCTGGCGAAGATGTGTAGAAAGAGGAACACTCCTTCATCGCTGGTGGGATTGCTAGCTGCTACAACCATTCTGGAAATCAGTGTGGTGCAGTTCCTCATAAAATTGGACATAGTATTACTGGAAGATCCAGCAATACCTCTCCTGGGCATATACCCAGAAAATGTTACAACTGGTAATAAGGACACATGCTCCACTATGTTCATAGCAGCCTTGTTTATAATAGCCAGAAGCTGGAAAGAACCCAGATGTCCCTCAATAGAGGAATGGATACAGAAAATGTGGTACATTTACACAATGGAGTACTACTCAGCTATTAAAAACAATGAATTTATGAAATTCTTGGGCAAATGGATGTATCTGGAGGATATTATCCTGAGTGAGGTAACCCAATCACAAAAGAAGTCACTTGATAATGCACTCACTGATAAGTGGATATTAGCTCAGAAACTTAGAATACCCAAGATACAATTTGCAAAACACAAGAAAATCAAGAAGAATGAAGACCAAAGTGTGGATACTTCATTCCTCCTTAGAATAGTGAAGAAAACACCCATGGAAGGAGTTACAGAGACAAAGTTTGGAGCTAAGACAAAAGGATGGACCATCCAGAGACTACCCCACCTGGGGATCCATCCTATAATATGCCACCAAACCCAGACACTATTGCATATGCCAGCCAGGTTTTGCTGAAGGTACCCTGATATATCTGTCTCGTGTAAGGCTATGCCAGTGTCTGACAAATACAGAAGTGGATGCTCACAGTCATCTATAGGATGGAACACAGGGACCCCAATGGAGGAGCTAGAGAAAGTACCCAAGGATCTGAAGGGGCCTGCAACCCTATAGGTGGAAGAACAATATGAACTAACCAGTACCCCCAGAGCTCATGTCTCTAGTTGCATATGTAGCAGAAGATGGCCTAGTCGGCCATCATTGGGAAGAGAGGCCCCTTGGTATTGCAAACTTTATATGCCCCAGTACAGGGGAATACCAGGGTCAAGAATTGGGAGTGGGTGTGTAGGGGAGCAGGGCGGGGGAGGGTATAGGGGACTTTTGGGATAGCATTTGAAATGTAAATAAAGAAAATATCTAATAAAAAAAGAAAAAAAAGGGATACAGTTTCCATTTTATAAAATTGTACTTTATAGAGACCTTTTTTTCTGACTGGGCTCAGGTTAGACAGAACTATGGACCTTTAAAACATGAAAAAGCTACATCTTTTCCCCATAACTTTTTGGAATGTAGTTGGGCATATAATTATATATGAGTAAGGTGTACAATTTGAGAAGTTTTCATATTATATTCATTTCTGTGGTGTCATGCTCTAAGACAGTGAACATAGCCAATACCCTAAAATGTTTCTTTGTACCCTTTGAAGGTTTGGAGGACTTGTGTTTGAGTCTGAGCCAAGGCTTAAACATGCTAGGCAAGTGTTTTACCATTGAGTCAGCCACCTCCAGTCCCCATTCTAACACTGTAGTGTTTCCTACCTGACACCATCCGCTAAGCTAATCTGATTGTGCCACTAAAGATTCCTGGAGGCAGGGACTGTTCTAAAAATTTTTTTGGAAGGTCTATCTTCTTTCAGCCTAAGTATTTCAGGTTCATCCACATTGTTAAGTGTGTCAATCATGTATTCTTTATTATTGCTGAGTAATATTCCATTGTGTCTCTTTACTTCAGTTGTTTTTCGTTCACCTGTTGATATGTTGTCATAAGGTTTCTACTGCTGTGAAGAGACACCATGATCACAGAAACTCGTATAAAGGAAAACAATTCATTGGGGCTGGCTTAGAGTTCAGTGGTTTAGTCCATAATAGTCATGGCAGGAAGCATGGCAGCACACAGGCAGACATGATGCTGGAGAGATAGCTGAGAGTTCTACATGTGGATCAGCAGGCATCAGGAAGAAAGAGTGACACTGGACCTGACCTAAGCATCTGAAACCTCAACCCCCCCCCCCTATTTTCTCCAACAAAGCCTTATCCCAGCAAGGCCACACTTCCTAATAGTGCCATTCCCTGTGGGCCTATGGGGACCATTTCCATTCAAACCACCACAGCAGGTATCTGATGTTGGTGTACTAGTCTTCATGTGGATGTATTCCAGAAGGATGACTGGACTATGTAGTTGGAATGTTTGTGCTTAGGTTTTAAAGAAATGGCTACAATCTCTTTCCACAATGATTGTATCATTTTACATCCCCTACAGACAATCTGAACAGAGTTGCTCAGCATCTGTCAATATTTAATACAGTTCTTTTCATTTTAGCCACTGTGGTATTGTATTGATAATTCACTTCTCTTCTAATTTGCCTAATGGTCTCAGACATCATTTCATGTGCTTATTGCTATCCATAAATCTAAAAGACTAGCCTAGTCTTTGGCCATTTAAAAAAAATTGTGGGTTTGTTTTTTTTTTTTTTGAGGGGTAAGAATTGTGTATTCTAATTAGAAGTCCTTTGTTAAATATATTTTGCTTTTCCGAAGCCTGTGACTTGCCTCTTCATTTTTTGTTCTTTTTTTTTTTTTTACAAAAGTGTTTAATTTTATTGATTTTTATGTATGTGAATATTTTGCCTGCATGTGTGTGAAAGCAACCTTGAGCTACAAAAGGCTCCAAAGCTAGCAGGGGGTGGAGCTCCGTCTCCAGGCAACGCGCGAGGGCGTGGCGTTACGTCACTGAGGTGCGACTGGTTTGCGGGCCGCGCCGCTGCCGCCTAGCGGGTTTAGCTAAGCAGCGGCCGAGGCGGCGTCCCAGGCGCGGGAAGAGCGATGCATTGAACGGGGTGAGCCTTGCAGCGCCGCCCCCTCACTGTGTCCCTTCCCAGCCGCTCCACAGTCCCGGAGCAGGGAATGGAGGCCTGGGCAGCACCAGGGTGTGGAACCGGGCTTCAGGGCAGCGAGGGCCCCCAGTCAGGGCCTCGGCTGCGGGCTTTGGGCACCGATTCCAGGGCGGGTGGAGACTCTGGGTCCGCCTTCGCGGTGGCGGTGGAGACTCTGGGTCCGCCTTCGCGATGGTGCTGAGGAGAGCTTTCTGGGATCAGCTCGAGCGGTTTTGAATCTTGGCGCTGGCGCCCTGAGCAGTTTAGCTGTTGGTTAGCAGAGCAGGTGCGCCAAGGAGGGGCCGAGGGGCCGGGGCCGGGGCCGGGGCGGCAGGGTGGCCACAGGGCAAGGTTTTTGAGGGGAGAGCCTGGGCCCGTGGTGTCGGCCAACCCTCCTACTAAACCCGCCCTGGCAGTGCACCCGGGCCCTTGCTTGTCAAGCTAATTGCTATCTTGAGAACCGACATTAAAAAAAAAAAAAAGTTTTCTTGCTAATCATAATTGTAGGGTAAGTTGCCTTCTGTGTGCAGTTTCATTACAAAACTGTGGGGTTACTGTTGTTGCAATTTGTCTCCAGCCTACCCTCATATTCTTCATATTCCGACCCAGCCCCATTTCCTGATGCCCAGCATTTCTTGTCCTCCTTCTGGCGTACATGTAGCTCCAGTAACACTCCCAGTTGCTTTTAATCCGTGCTTCTCAAACTAAGACGATCTTTTCCACACCCCCTTACCGTGCTTGCTATAGAATGAATTTCATCCTTCAGACTTTTACTTGGGCCGTGAACTGCCACCCGATCAATGGTCCGATAGTTGTCTTTGAAAAGTAATGCCTTCTGAATTCAGAGCCCTCAGGACTTGCATGGATTTTGTTTTACCCCTTTTGTGCTGGCTGATTTCGATTTCTGTCTGTTTTCCTCCTTAACAGGAAAACAGATTGTGTTTTTCAAGATTATGTTATCTTTGTCATTTGGCGTAAGGGAACCATATATATAAGGGACATATACGATATATATTCTCTGAATATATCTAAATTCTTTTAACTAGAGGAAGTTGGTTTCTCTTTCTAAAAAGGTAGAGAAGGTGCAAAGAGAACATTTTTTTTCTAAGTCAGAGTGTACTATTGGAACTCCAGCAATTATTCAGTACTCTGTTTGTTTATAGGTTTTCAGGTTTTATTTTATTTTATTGAGATTTCTTTAGTTTTATTTCTCCACCTTAATACCTTTGGCCCCAGAACAGGCATTCTAGATTCTATACCGACTCTTACCAGCCTAATCATTGGATATCTGTGTAGATTTAGAGTTTGTATAAATAGTGAATAACAAGATAAGTAGTGTCATTTGAGCCCCAGTTGTAGAACTTAATATGTATTACTAAGATAGAAGATGTTACAAAATTTAACAAATTTCAAAGGTGCCTTTGATACTGCAGATGTTACAAAATTTAACAAATTTCAAAGGTGCCTTTGATACTGCAGTCATTGTTGGCTTGTCATCTGATGTGACACCAGAAGTCAGCCTTAGGTCTGGATAGACTACACCTAGTGGCCAGCAAGTCCCAGGGATCCTCCTGTCCTTGCCCCACCATCCATCCCCTGCCTGGCACTAAGATCACAAGTGTGCCACTGCGCTGTCTTTTCACATGGTTCAGGGGTAGAACTGTGGACCTGGTGCTTCCCGGAGGCCCTTTCCCAGCTGAACTCTGCATCCATCAACTAGTTGTCTTGCACTTTGATGGGCTCAGTTTCCCTCTATGTTATTTCTGAATGACTATGTTTCACATTTTCAGGGAGTTCCTTGGGTGAGAAATATTAGTGATGTAGTTGTGATTCTTATAAGGAATACTTGAACTACAACAACTCATTTGTTAGAAAAAGAAGCAGTTAACTGTATGTGTCACCCACTGAAGAATGTGGCCTATTCTTGGAATCCTTGATGTTCCTGTGAGTTTCAGAATAACAGCTCTTTCTTAGAAATCCCAGGCTGCTGTTGGGAAGCACATCTCTGTCTTAACTAGAAGAGGTCACAGCTCTTTGAGGCATCGTGACCACAGACTTGTATTGTACTGAAATTTATTGCCAGCGGTTTGCAGGTTTATATATTATGCCTGTAAGCGATACTACTGTTCTGTGATAAACTGCTATGTCATGTTAGTGTGAATGATTGAGCTAATAAAAGAATATTAGATGAATGATAAAAAAGTATTTCTATATTGACTAGAGAAATGCTATATACTTATCTACTACCCAAGAGCACAGGTGTATGTCCTGAAGACTCAAGGGAGATCAGAGTAAAGTAACTTCATTGAACAATACATGCTGTTCATCTATATATGAACAACACTGAAAAGGCTGGTGACTGAAGAGTGGTTTCAGATTTTGTGGATACTCATCTCAGTGGCTCCATAAATAATCATATTTTTACACTAGTGATGAAATGGTTAATATTGCTTAAATGCAGGATCTTCTCTCCTAGCCAGTGTGGACACCTTTGTTCCATGCCCTCAGGTCGGCACGAGTCACTGAATCAGCTTTCTGGATATTAAGCACAATTACAGGAAAGCAATATGCTGCTTCACACTATAAACCTTGCCATCAAGGTAGGGTACCAGGGACACAGGGCAACATTTTCTAATTTGAGAAACAACAGAGGCTTCTTTTCAGATGGGTTTTGATGAGCAGTGTAGGGTATTAAAATAAGACACTTGGGAATGAGAAGTCTTTTAAGGTGCAAATACTTTTTGAAGCAGGAGCAGTCGTGCAAAAGTTACCTGCCTTTTACCAGAAAGGAAGATATCATACAATCAGAGATAGGTCTCAAAGCCAAGAGAAATCAGTACAAACTTCCCTGAGTAACTCATTCCTTGATACTTTCCCACACTTAAGAGCCCTACCTCCAACTCTTGTCTTGTCATCTTTTCACAATTTACTTGTCTTTGTCCAGTGAGTATCTGTGCCTTATTTTTCCTGTGAAGACTTCTCCATACAGCATATATAGTTTTCTCCTGTTTATTTCGGTTATTCTTGGGAACAGCTGGAGATCCAAAAGTAAAGGAGGGGACTGTTACCTCCCTACAAAGTTTAATTCAGTTGTCATGAGTTCCATTAAGTCTTGAGACCATTTCAGAAGTTTAGTTTACTCTGTTAGGTAATATAGATAGAATTGGAAGTTTCAGGCTGGCTGATTAGAGTCTGTTTATTAAGTGGATACAGCAAAGCTTGAGGAAGTTAAGCTTCATTTTGAGAGCAGTGGTTCTCAACTTTGCTAATGCTATGACAGTTCCTTATGTTATGATTACTCCCAACCATAAACATTATGTTTGCTGCTTCATAACCATGTTTTTGACACCGTTACAATCATGGAAATATCTGTGTTTTATGATGTTCTTTGGGGATTGAGAATCACTGGGTTAGACGTTAATGCCTCTATTTTTCACCTGGAAAATTCTCTGTGCCTCTCATTAGATGAACTTCCAATCTTTAAACATTTTCATTGAGAAGTTCACATATGTTGCAGCAGTCCTTCCCATTGCTGGGTGGCAGGGCATTCTTACAGTAAGTCTGGACTTACCTTCTGTCCTTATTGGCTAATTTGTTCTTTGTATGCATGTAAAAATCTCACTTCCTCTTCCATGTGACAGCTCAACAAATATTTGAACAGGCTATTGTGCTGCCAGGGTCATTACCTAGTTGTACTCAGCCACAGTAAGTTGAATTGTTTCTGTTTCTAGACCTGAGACTTGACTATGTTCTACTCTTTTAAAGGTGTGACTGCCTTGAGCTGAAAATCAAACAAACAAATGCCCTCCTGTTTAACACAGTAGAGTGGGAGGCTCCTTGCTGTAGACTTCTGCTTCTAGCAGGAGTTTAGAATTATTTTGATATCTTTGCTAGACCTATTATAATGTTATTTTAATCTAAAACCTCATGACTTCTGTTTTTGTGCTGCTTTAAAGCACATCTTACCTTGGTGCTTTTGTGCAGTCAGCTTTTCAGAACACATTCAAGAGTTAATATCTTGCTGTATTTATAGACTTAGCAGTCTCTTTATTCAGTAGATAGGTTCTAGTTCCTGTCAGCCAGATTGGGCAAGCATACCTAATCTTGTTTTCCAGTTATCTAAAAAAAAATCTTAAATATCCATCTTGATTTTGTTTTTTGTTTTGATGTCACTATCTCACTTCTCCAAGTAGCCCGAGTGTGTTTTCATTCCCTCAGAGGTAGTACGATCTGCCTATCTCAGATGCTTTGGGAGACCTCTGCCTAAAATGTCCTCCCACCGTGCCCCGACTGTTACAAACCCAGACTATCTTTCTGGACTCAAATGTTTGCCCAGAATTTCTTTTCTTACTCAAGACTAGTGTCTTTCACTCTCTTCCACGCTTTCAGGGCACCTTGTACTTGTTTGGTTTAGGACTTGTCGTTTTATAATTATATACTAATTTGTATGACTGTTGTCCTTCCCCAAATTGCTTTGGGTGCCCAACATACACAAGAACCCTGTCTTTTCAAGTTTGCTCACCATCTTGTCCCTAAGACATATGCACCACACAGAGTACTTGTTAAATAAATATATATATATTTATATATATATAAAAATAATTTATTTTTAGTTTTCAAGACAGGGTTTCTCTGTATAGCCCTGGCTGTCCTGAACTCGATCTGTAGACCAGGCTGACCTCGAACTCACAGCAATTGCCTGCCTCTGCCTCCCAGGTGCTGGGATCAAAGGTGTACACCACTACCACCCAGATAAACATAATTTTCAGAAAGAACATGTATGACAGTCGTTTCCAGCTGGTCTGTAGACATTTATTCATGATATTTCCACACATATGAATCAGAACATGAAGAGTAAAGCCAGCATGTCATTTAAATATAAATATTCCTTAAGTGTGAAGTTACTGCTTTTCTTGATAGGGTTTTCTTGCCACACCCTACTTTTCATGTTATAAGTTGTATTTTTTATTTTTTCTTAGGTTTTGGGAATTTGGGAATTTTTGTTTGGAAACTGTCCTTGCATAGAATAAAATGGAGTTCAACAGTATTGTATTTGGAGATGTTACTAGTTTGTGCCACCCAGGAACCAGTAAGGTGAATTCCCTGGACACCTCTAAGCTGGGAATCATTTGTTTGTTTGTTTTTGTTTTTGCTTTTCGAGACAGGGGTTCTCTGTATAGCTCTGGCTGTTCTGGAACTCACTCTGTAGACCATGCTGGCCTCGAACTCAGAAATCCGCCTGCCTCTGCCTCCCGAGTGCTGGGATTAAAGGCATGTGCCACCACTACCCAGCTAAGCTGGGAATCTTAATGGTTCCTTTTAGGATATACTTGATACAAATTTGTTAAACTTGGACATACTTAAAATGTAATCTTTTGCCTTCAGAGATTAGGTTTTAGTAGTCTGGGTTTCCTTCTTCTTCATTATCCCTCTACTACAGTATTTATTGCTGCCATATATGTTCATATCCAAAATAGTAATGGGAGAAATTTGTTTTCAGTATAAGTACAATATACAAGTTGTCAGCCTTAGCAGCAAGTGCCTTTGCCACCTTGCCAGCCCTATATTTATATTTCAAGCTATAATGCCATTTTTATTAAGTGATAAAGCAAGTTTTTTGCTAAAATTCTTTGTGGCAAGGTGTTAAATTGAGTAAAAGTAAAAGATAGATTTTTTAAATGGTAAATGAAATGGAATTTCTTGAGGTGAGAGTTCAAAGTTCACATCTGTCTCATACCATGGACTTAACCATTTCTTTACTCATAGAATAAGGATATAGAAATACATCTACCCTATAGGATGCTGTGAATAATAAATGATGTCATGTGTGGAGAGCATTTAGTTTGAAGTATGACATATAGTAGACAGCCTGGAAGTGTTCTTAGGAAAATGCAGTCACTTGACTGCCCCCTTCCCCGTGTGTGTGGTAGTTAAAGACCTATCCCTCTTCCAATATCCTAATCATTTAGCTGTATGATTCTGAAAAATTAATATAAATCTTTATTTTAAAGACTATTGTTAAATACATTGTGTGTCAGATTCATTTGAGGTGACTGAATCCCCCTTTCAGGTGCTTGTAGTTTTTCTTTGCTTTTTGAAGGATGGGTATATTTTTATGTCAACTTTACCTAAACTGAAGTCATCTGAGAAGGGGGAACCTCATCTGAGAAATTACTTCCATAAGATGGGGCTGTAGACAAGCTTGTAGGTCGAGGGCCTAGTCCATTGTGAGTGGGGTCACCTGGGCTGGTGATCTGGGTTCTATGAGGAAGCAGAGTGAGCAAACCACAAGTTGCAGGCCAGTGAGCAGCACCCCTCCAGGAGCAGGCCAGTGAGCAGCACCCCTCCAGGAGCAGGCCAGTGAGCAGCACCCCTCCAGGAGCAGGCCAGTGAGCAGCACCCCTCCAGGAGCAGGCCAGTGAGCAGCACCCCTCCAGGAGCAGGTCAGTGAGCAGCACCCCTCCAGGAGCAGGTCAGTGAGCAGCACCCCTCCAGGAGCAGGCCAGTGAGCAGCACCCCTCCAGGAGCAGGCCAGTGAGCAGCACCCCCTCCATGGCTTCAGCTCCTGCCTCCAGGCTCCTGCCCTGTTTGAGTGGCTGTCTGGACTTTCTTCAGTGATTAACGATGATAAAGAAATGTAAGCCAAATAAACTCTTTGCTCCCAAGTTGCTTTTGGTCATGGTGTTTCATCACAGCAATAGTAACCCTAACTAGGACAAAGTATATTGGTGTTTTTTTATATTTATGTAAAATAACTTTTGCATTGTATTTAACAGAAACTATGTGAAGCAAAACTCTTTCTGAATTCTGAAAGACATCATTTCACCATGGGACAGCAAATTTCGGATCAGACGCAGTTGGTTATTAACAAGTTACCAGAAAAAGTAGCCAAGCACGTCACCTTGGTTCGCGAAAGTGGCTCCCTAACTTACGAAGAATTTCTCGGGAGAGTCGCTGAGCTCAATGATGTGTAAGGCTTCCTCGTCTTTGTTCTGTTTCCCCTTCATATGCCCCTGTTTGTCATGACTATAGGAGGTAAACACATGCACTGATGGTGAGAATGAGCTTTTTAGCTTAAGTTAGAAAGAACCACATTGACTGTCTGCTCTAAGCAGACTTCAGTGTAGCTGTTTTAAAATGTGGGAAAAGAACAGAGGCATGGAGGAACTCAAAATGATATTTAGAATACAGGCAACAGGTATAGCGAAGCAATTCTAAAATGTACTGCAGCTCAGCCGTTGTGTAACAAGAGACTAATTGACTCTTGTGTAAAAGTGCTTGCACTTAAAGAAGCACATAAACAGAAGAGAACTTGCCACTATCACTAAAGGAAGCATCCCGGTGTACCAGTGTGTGTGTGTGTGTGTGTGTGTGTGTGTGGCTGCCTGCTGTTCACTAGCATGCACGTGCAGTGAGGGGTCACTTTAAGTCTTTTCAGCTCTCCTGAGTGAATCTCTGTCTAGGATAGAGTGCCAATTTCTCCTCCTTGAACTTAGTCTTTCTTTATAGATTTCACCACAGTTTTTGTACTGATCGATATAGAAACTTTTAAAATACAAAGGGCTTTGCCCTTGAATGGCCTCAGTCCCCTATGCTTTCTCAATATGGCTGGTTTGCTCCTGCTGTGGCAGATAGGTGGGCGACACTTTTTTCCTCTGGTAGCACCTACATCTACTTTTCATTATTTTGTATCAGTCTTCTGTCTGTTTGGGAGTTTAATTACAACTTGCCTAAGATATTTTAAATCATATCTTTAAAAATACTTGTATTTTATTTTATGTGTATGAGTTTTTGCCTGCATATGTATGTGCACCACATGCATGCCTGGTGCCTGTAGAAGCCAGAAAAGGGCACTAGATCCAGTGGGATGGAGTGACAGACTGTTATGAGCTGTCATTTGGGTGCTGGAAATTGAACCGAGGTCGCCTGGAGGAGTGGTTAGTGCTTTAACCTCTGAGCCATTGATCCAGCCCCCTTAAGTAATACCTTAAAGGTTCTCTCTAGGCTCTTCATTCTAACCAGTCATTACTGAGCACATAATATACACAGAGCACTGTGCCAGGGGTTTGAGCATTTTAACTGATTAACCATTTTAATTGATTACGCAAATATTGATGACACTTCCAACCATCTCCGAATTGGAAGTTTCTTCCATTATCCTATATTCTTATTCAACCACCTCAAAGCCCAGGACCACATTATACAAACTTGTAGTAGTATAGACACTGTTAATAACATGCAGTGATATGTATGTACCAGTTCAAGAGGCATTTATGACATAAAGGACCTACTAACGATATGAAACTTTTTAGGTAAGAAGATCATACTTTTCTTTTGAACATAGTTGTATTATTTTCAGTCAGTTATGAAGGCTAAAGGATAGTCTTAAGGTTTTATCAGGAATTGCTTTTTTTTAAGAACACTGGATTTTACTTATTAAAAAAAAGAAAAATAGCTTGTTTCTGAGATCATATTGTAAGGAGTAAAACAGGACTGAGAATTTAGTAGTATCCGAAGAATTAGGTACCTTATTCTTGTTCCAGCTTTACAAAACAAAACAAAACAAAACAAAAACAATAGCATTTATTTACAGTGTACATGTAGAGGTCAGAAGGTAGTGTGCTGGAATTGGTTCTCTCCTACCATGAGGGCCCCAGGTATTGAACTTAGGTGGTCAGGCTTGCTGGCAAGGGCCTTACCACACACTGGGCCATTTCTCCCTTGCATTGTTCCAACTCCTAGGAATTTAATAACATTTGTCATATTTTAGTCCTTAAATTTATATATGTAAACTCAGATTATTTGATTATAGGAAAAAAAAACCCCGTGTCCTGTGATATCACCTGTGTACTTAAATTATTGGGTAACAGTAAAAATACATTCCTTTTACTTATCTGACACAGGATATTTGAATGGGTTCGAGGAGTTTTGTTTTGTTTTGTTTTTTGATGGGTTTCTTGTTTTGTTTCTGTTCTAATAATGTTGAGAAACAAAGCTAAGCTCTTGCTGGTGTCTGTATACTAAGCGATGGCAGCACTGTAGCCTGAAACTCATTTCCATGAGCTACAGTTGAACATTCCATGGGTGCAGTGCTTCCTGCTACCCTCCAGTCGTGAAGTCATCCCTACAGAGCTGGCTTGGGAGCCAGGAAGCTGGCACAGCTGAGCTATTTCCCCTGACTGACTGACTGACTGACTGACTGACTGACTGACTGACTGACTGACTGAGGCGGGTTGCTTTACTTAGCTAGAAGGCACTTACTGTTTGCAACTGTCCTGCTAGTGTTCAGAGAACAGTCAGCAGTAATAAAGGGAGCTGTAGTTGGTGTTGGTTGTAGTTGGTGTTGATAGCAAAATACTAAAAGTATTGTGTGGTCTTAATGCTAGCGTGGCTTCTAACTACTTCATGAGGAAAGGGCGGTAGAACTATACTTAGTTTCACAAACTATTTGTTTTACCTGGCCAAATTCAAAATTACTATAAATTAAAAGTTTTCCAAAAGGTATGTTAGTGTAGTTATGTAACAGGACTTAAGTAAGAATATGGTATTCCACAGGACTGTGTGCTTTTGGTCAGCATTTGTGTACACTAAACCAGTAAACTTTTACTTAAAAAAAGTCCTAGGTTTCTTGGGCTATATTTGTCAGTGTTGTTCTTGCTTGTTTTGTTTTTTTTTTTTAAAGAAGGACCTCATGTAGCCCAGGCTAGCCTCAAGCTCTCCTTGAACTCCTGATCCTCCATCCTTCTATCTGCCAAGTGCTGAGATCACAGGCTGGTGTCACTGTGTCCAGCCTTGGACTAATTTTTTTCTAAACATCTTTTTTAGACATTCAAAGACCATTGAAATATACATATGGAGATGAGTATTCCACAGAACTTTAGACTTTAAAAATGTCAGAAACTAAGTGTGTGTTTAGAATATTCTGTTTCTGTGCTAATAGGAGACTATTTATATCACTTCTGCTGTCTCTGTCTTCTTATTTCCTTCTCTGTTTGAAAGGGTTTCTTGAGTCTGGTTTCAAAGCTCTATTACCTTTTCATAAAAATAACAATTGTGCTTGCTTCTTTCAGAACTGCTAAGGTAGCTGCTGGCCAGGAAAAGCATCTTCTCTTTGAGGTACAACCTGGGTCGGATTCCTCTGCCTTTTGGAAAGTGGTCGTACGGGTGGTCTGTACCAAGGTAAGGTTGGTAGAGTCTTCTGCTTTGGAGCTTATGCTGTTTTGGTAGTTAGAGGCACATTTAATAATGTAATAGATTTTGTAAATAAATGTCATTGATTTGTTAGTCTTATAAAAGCTAGGGGTGGGGGGTGGGGTGAGGTGGTATGTGTGGTAGTCTATATATGCATGTTACTTCATGATTGAGGCCAGAGGTTGACATCTGGTGTCTGCTTCTCTGTCGCTCTTCACCTTTCTTTTTTGAGGCAGGGTCTTTCACAGAACCTGAAGCTCACTTACTGTTCTGTCTAGACTGGCAGGCCATGTACCCCACCCCGTGCCAGGATCTGCTCATCTCTGCTCCCCCAGCACTGGGCTTACATTACGTGCACATGCTATTGTACCCTGAGCTTGGGTCTTCATTCCTGTGTGACTGGCACTTTACTGTCTGAGTCACCGCACAGCATCGTTTGATAACGTTGCCTTCAAGCTATTTGACTCTCACTGTTGTTTAGTCGCCAAGTCACAGAGATTATGCAATCAGAAGAAGTAGCAATCAAATTATGCCCACCCTCCAACTGTCTTCTGAAGCTTTAGCTTGCTGTGGAGCCCTCAGAGGACACCATAGTTAGCTCTGAGATGATACCTTAAAAATTGGTTATCTCAGGAAATCATTTCTTTTGAGAACATTGGATTACATTCATATAAGAACTATCTACCAGAGAGGTTGTAATGATTCTGAGTTATGGAGTGGACCTTTTATGAGGGACGTACTATCTTGTAAGTTTAGTTTTTGTATTGTAAAAAACTGCTAAAAAATATCATAGAAGCTGTTGCTGGAAGAAAGCTTCCTGTTCCCAGTAAGTTAATTAGAATAGCAGTTCTTAGCCACAGGCCTTTGAGAGCAAATGAGTTTTATTAGCTCTCCCTCAGTCTCCACCCTTCTTCTAAAAGGTAAGATAAGCCATACAAGCCATAATTTACACAGTTGTGAATGTCTGGAAATCCATTCCTAACCAGTCAGACTGCCCAGATGAGTCACTTGACAGTCTGAAATACATTTTATAGATGATAATACTTTGTTTATGGACATGGATGGAGTCTGCTATTGTTAAGCAAATCTTGAAGGATAAAAGGTAGTCTGAAGAGTTAGAGTTATCTCAGAAGATGATTTAAGAACACTGGATTTCATTAATTAGAAAAGGAAAAAACTTTAATGATATAAAATATGTGGTAGTGTGTGTGAGTGTGTGTGTGTGTGTGTGAGTGTATGTGTGTGTGTGTGTGTGTGAGTGTGTGTGTGCATCACTAGAATGAATGGGATAAACTGAAAGTAAATGTTAGTGAGTCACAGACCTAGAGATCACCTTCATAGTCTGTCACATTCCCCTAGTGGGCCATCAGTTTTACCTCTGCTGTGTTTTACTTCTAGTTGATTCAAGCAAATATGTGAGCAATTACACCAGGAACCCAGAATGCAGGCAAATGCCATGTCCTTAAGGAAACTGTTCACATTTGAGGCCCCTGTCCCTTCTGTCATAGACTCTGCTAATCTGCACACCCCCCAAACCCCTCCATATTCTAGTTTATGCAGCTGTGAAATGCCTTTTCTGAAGCATAGCTCTCCTCAGCTCACCAACCTGCTTAACATATTTCAATCCTCACTGCCTACAAACCTCCCTTGCTCCTGTATGTGGCATTCGTGTCTCCTAGCATATGACTCCAGACTTCTTTTCTGCTTTATTCACTATTCCTTCTTGCACTCTGTATGCCCACCAATGTTGAATTGAAAGTGTTAACTTTTAGAATGCACACCCTCTGTTCACTGAGTTTCCTCAACTAGGATGTCTGTTCCTCTGTCACTTGTGGGGGTCATCAGCTACAAGTCACATGGCACTCCTTTTAAACTGGTTTAAACAAAAGCCATTTATTTTCTCATGCATCAGCAAATTCTGATATACTGGTTCCAGAGCTGATCACAGGGCCAGCAGATCTCCATAACCCATTGGTCATTATTCACTTATACCCACCCCTCTCTTATTTGTGGAAAGAATGATTGGTTTAGATCAGACTAACCAGTATTGACTCCTCAGACATTTTAGGGAGTGGAGAATGCAGGCACGCCAGCAACTGAAGTGGAAACAGTCACTCTTGCGTGTTCAAACTTGATCTCCACGGGCCCATCTCAGATACCATCTCATCTGTCATCTCCCTTCACAGGAATTCTCTTGCCTCTTCTAAGTTCCAGTAGCTCTTGGTTTCATAGCCAACATAACAGTATTAAGAGTAGAATGTCTACTCAGCCTCTAGCTTCCCTGTGGCTGCCTGGGGGGAACTCTTCCTTGCAATTCTGTGTCATGGCTGAAGTGCTGTGCCTTGCATCCAGCAGCTTGTTGTGGATGATAAAACCTGTTGAAGAGGCACCATCCTTTGCATGGCCAGGGATAAGGCTTTCCTTGAGTTTGATACACGTTACCTAAATTGTATTTACTCTCTATTATTTCATAAAATACTCAGTTTACAAGGAAGAGGCCTTTATAAACTGTAGAAAATGATCAGATTACAAGGGTATCAGGCCTCTGATCTTTTGGTTTCCTGCCGCTCCTTTCATGACAAAGTTAATGTTTGGTATTATTATTAATCAAATTCTTTTTGCCCCAAGCTTTCACTATGTTACTGTATTGTTTAGTTTAAATTACTGTACTTTATTAAGACACTTTCTAAAAATAAGATTCTAAGTAGAAAAATATAAATGTTAAAGACAAGGGCCATTAGAGTCTTTGTTTGCATTTTGTTTTGTTTTAGGGGGGAGGCTGATCTATTCAAAGAGTTTTTTTATTTACATCTCTTTGCAAAGGATCTTCCAAAACCAATACTTGGCTGAGAAAAAGTGAAGTCTGACATGAAAAAAATGACTTGAGACTAAAAGTGTTAAGTTTCTTCTCTTTATCAAAAAAAATTTTTGGAATGAATAGTCTTACTGTGTAACCTAGGTACAAGGTGTGCATTTGCCACACTTGGCCTGAGAGATGTCTATTTATGATTCTTAAAAAAATTATAAACATTTGTGTTTTAACCTCTGAAGTTTTAGTAAGACCTCTCTTGTTTATCTATATACTATTCTAACTATACTCATAATATTGAGTTCACATTTTTAAAAAAAATCTTAAATTATGTTTACCCGGGATGATTTGTGGGTATGACATTAGAAAAGTTATTAGATTAATTAAAAATTATGTGCTGAGGGGACTGGAGGGATGACTCAGCAGTTAAGAATATGTGTTGCTCTTGCAGAGGACCTGGGTTCAGTTCCCACCACCTACATGGTTATAACTATGCTTCCTGGGAATCCGATGGCCTCTTCCGAACTCCTCAGGCATCAGGCATACATGTGGTGCACATACATACATGCAGGCAGAACACTGAAACAAATTAAATTAATAAATATTTAAAACTCCCAAATTTATGTACTGGAGTGACTATTAAGAAAACTTAATGAGGCCTGGAGAAATGGTTCAGCAGTTAAGGGCACTGACTGCTCTTTCAGCAGTCCTGAGTTCAATTCCCAGGAACCAAGTGTTGACTCACAACCCATCTGTAATGAGATCCAGTGCCTTCTTCTGGTGTGTCTGAAGACAGCTACAGTGTACTCCTACATTAAATACATATGTACATACATATATATATATATATATATATATATATATATATATATATATATATATCTTTAAAAAAATAGTTTATAGAAAAACCCTCCTCGCTATACTTTTAGAAAAAGAAAGAAAGAAAAAACTTCATGAGAGGCCTGGGAAGAATGAGTTTAGTCAGCAAAACCCTTGCCATACAAGCATGAAGATTTGAGTTTAATTCCCAGAACCCACAGTTAAAAAAAAGAAAAAAAGCCAGGCATCGTGTTATAGACTCAGCACTAGGGAGGCAGAGATAGGATACCTAGGTCTCCTGGACAGCCAGCTTAGTCAAATTAATACGTTCCAAGCTAACACAGAACCCTGTGTCAAAAAAGAGGTGGAAGGTGTCCTGAGGAGCAAACAATGATGCCCAAGGTTGACCTCTGCCCTTCACACGTGTGCACACACATAGACTGTACCTACTTGTGTGCACTACCACACACAGCCAGTCCATCTCCCTACATTGTTTCTAACCTTCTACTTTCATTTATTTTCATGCATGCATAAGATTTCTCAACTTCTGGCTCCACAGTCTTTGGATATTATTGTTACTTTTTTGTTTATTTGTTTGATTTTGAAACATAGTCTCATTACATAACCCAGGCTGGCCCACAACTCATTCTATATCACTGACTGGCCTTAAACTTGAAGCAGTTCTCCTGCCTCAGCCTCCTGCATGCTGGGATTATAGGAATGTACCACCACTCTTAGCTTCATATAGACCTCTCTACCACCTCTTCTGCTAAGAAGTCGTCTTTCCTACCCGTAATCAATCTGATTATCTCGAGCTATTTAAGACTATCATACCCTCATTCAACCAACTTAGTTTTTTCACATATGCCCCACTCTGATTTTCTGAAGTCTTCTAAAAGTGCTCAGAGATACAATCTATGGAAGATCTCCAGCCCACTGGTTCCACTTCATTTGTGAAATTGCAAAATTCAATTGCTTTTATGTAGTTTAATGTAGCATTCTGGCTTTAGTTTAAATGTACAAAATAGAGCATAAATATATACAAGAAAGGAGCTGAAGAAATAATTCAGTTGATAGAGTGTATTGCATTTGATCCACAAAACCTATATTTTTTTAAAAAAAAAAGGCCAAGCATTGCAGGACTGAGGAGGCAGAGACAGGTAGATAGATCCCCGAGGCCTATGGTCTGTAAGTCTGATAGAATCCGCAAGTTCCAGGCCAAGTAAGAGAACTTCGGACAGATAGCCAATTCAGACAGGCATTACAGTGTCCTGAGGAATGATACCCAAGGTTAACCTCTGGCCTTTACAAACTCATGCATACACAAAAAGGAGGAGGAGGAAGAAGAGAAGGAGGAAGAGGACAAGTAGTTATTATCATCCTTTCAGTTGTCACAGAATAGCATAAATAAATTCTTTATTAAAAATTATTAGCTTGTAATGCAGGAGCTGGACCTACACCCCCTATACATTTGCAGCAAATGTGCAGCTTGGTATTCATGTGAGTCCTCTAACAAATGGAGCCAGGCTGTCTTGGTCTCTTTTCCCTGCCATTGGATCTCCTCCTATTTGCACTGCCTGGTTGGGCCTTAGTGGGAGAGGATATACCTAGTCCTGCTGGGACAAGATGCTGCAAAGTGGAGTGGTACCCAAGGGAGGGCCTCCCCTTCTCTGAGGAAAAGAGGAGGGAGAAATAGAGGAGGGATTTGGATGAGAGGAAGGAGGGAATGTGATAGGATGTAAAGTGAATAAAAAAGAAAGAAAAAGGAAAACTTATTAACTTATAATGATAGTACTGTAATGCTAACACTCAGGAGGCTGAGGAAGGGGATCTCCAGTTCTAGGCCAGTCTGGGTGACACACCAAGCAGATGTCTCAAAAAGAATGAATTAAAACACCAAAGTGAAAAGTTTCAATAATCTCTAAAATTAATTTCTCAATTCCAGGAAAGTCACCTGATGTTTTCAACCTGAGACAGGCCAGTACTTGATCAGCCTTGCAAGGTTATTTTAGATGTCAGATAGGAAAATTTAGTAAGTTCTCTGATGAACCGCACAACTGAAGAAAAACATGTATGTTCTTTTAGTTAGACTCCTATTTTTTTTTTTTTTTTAGGTATGTTGGGCACTGTAAAGTTCTGTTTCCCAGGATATTTGACTGACTGCTATGTGTCTGTGTTCCCGTCTCCCTTTGTTTCTAGATTAACAAAAGCAGTGGCATTGTGGAAGCCTCGCGGATCATGAATTTGTACCAGTTTATTCAGCTCTATAAAGACATCACAAGCCAAGCTACTGGAGTGTTGGCTCAGAGCTCCACCTCTGAAGAGCCTGATGGAAACCCATCCTCGGTCACATCTTGTCAGGCTAGTCTATGGATGGGCAGGTGTGTGCGCCACAGTACAGTTAACAGGCAAAGTGCTAAGATCACAGTACATTTTCCCTAGCGCTCTGTGACCCCCTCAGTTCTGATGTCTCAGCCTGTCGTAGGCAGGTCAGTTTTAGGTTAGTCTGTCATTCTGTTCATTTCAGTCCCAGATTCCCTGCAGCTCACAGCAAGGAATGTTTGTCAGCTCCCTGTCCAGGAATCCACTCTCTGTCTCTTACATTTGGATAGGAAATACCTTCTCTTTAACACATTTTTAAACAGTCAAAGCCCTTTATAAAATTAGGTCCAAGAATCTGGAACCATTCAGAAGTTATTTAATTGGAAGTTAAATTTTTAAACGTTGTCTTCAGGCCTTGGTGTCTACTCAGGGAAGAAAAGCAGTGGTGCACATATGGACACAGCCCAGCAGGAGGAAGTGACGTCAGCTGCAGTTTGCCATGACAGTGCCTGTTCCCTCGGGCCTCGTGTGTGCTGCTCCTTCTGATCTCTCCTCCCATGCTTTCAGTGTGCGAAAGCTCCTACCTGTTGCTGCCTGATGATGTGGCATAATTCAATTTGTAACTACCTAATTGGAAAAAGGCCTCTGTGGCTCCAGGCATGCTAACATTCTGTCTCACTGTGACTGGCACTGGTTGGTCTGATGCAGAATCTGCATCAACTGTGTCCTCCTTAGAGGTAGCAGTGTGTCTAACAGGAGTTTCATTCTATTGCTTCAGTTACAGTTACATTTTTCCTTCACTTGTAATCACCTGGTTTCCTCATCCTGTGCTGTGTAGTTGCCTTGTATTTTCCATTTGGACCTCACTGTTAGCTGTGCTGGTGGGGTTTGTTACCAGCCTAGTGTGTGGGTGTCACAGTGCTGTAGCAGTGCTTAGGCCTGTCACATGTCTGATTTTTTTTTCTGCTCTTTCCTTGTCTGAGTTCAGAGTGGTAATCTTTTTCAAAGTGTTTTGAAAGCTGAGAGTGGTTTTTTACTTGCCTCTGTAGCCACACTACAGCAAGTAAAAAGTTCCTGTTGCGGTCATCTTCAGGAAGGGGGTAAAAGTGTGTGTGACTCAAAGACTGGGAAGGCAGTGCCAGTTGGTTAGGTGAGCCAGCATTTGGTTTCATGTGCTGTGAGCCTCCAGTGGTACCCTGGGACCCAGGTCATAGAAAAAGGCCTTTGCAAGTAGAAGGAGAGTCTGGGGGCCTTCTGCAGTTTTGCTTCACGTTAGATGTGTAGTTCTATTAATGGCTAGAGTTTGTGGAGTACTTGCAGTACAGTTGATCAGATGAGGAAGCAGTTTAGAAGAATGAGTGCACGACTGGACCCTGACACAGCTGAGCCCATTGACATGTTTAGCCCATTGCACTCAGTGGTTTGGAGGAGGAGCTGGAGATTGGCCAGCTCTGTGGTGCTCTGATGCCACTGATCCTGGGAGCTGCTCTGTCTGTGCTCTGCACTATCACGTCTGAGCCATAGTTCACCAAATAGAAGGAAGTCAGCTTGTACTTACAAGTTGCGTTACTACCAGCCCTCACAGCTCTGTGAGACTCACTGCCTCAATGAAGCAATCTTTTTCTCACCCAGATAGCTTTACTAGTGTGAAAGTTTTCCTTTTCCCTTTTGCCTCAGAGTAGTCTGGCCCTCTGGAGGCAGCACAGCAAAGGCCCTAGAACCAATTGGCCTGTGCTCCAGCCTTCACTCTTCTCTTTCATCAGTTCCTCACCTTTTAAAGAGGATGAAAGCGATGGCATGTGCCCCAGATGACTGTCGGGCAGTTAAGTGAGTTAATAGATGGGACACACAGAAGGTGCCCAGCACACAACGGTATGTGTGGGCGAGTTGTCACCATGATTAGTAAATCATTAGTGTGCCCTTGAGTGCAGAGGCCATGCCCTCTGGAATTCTACCCAACAAGTGTGATCTCTTCTGCCCTTCAAATGCTTGAAAACTACTCAAATTTCCATTGAGCCTTGCTCTCCAGAGTAAGTGTCTCCAGCCTTTGTTCACGTGGTTCTCCGTACCCTAGGAGCAGCAGCACGTGGCTGTCCCATCACCATGCTGCTGGAAAGGTAGCAGACAGTGTGGGCATGGAGTACCTTCCTCCAGCAATCTCTGTTGCATTCTTCTAGGGCTGGAGTGCTGTTATGTATAGTCCTCTGCTCCTAACTCTGAAACTTGCCTGTCAGAACACCCTGTCACTCTTTGGGGAGTCTGTTGTACTCTCTGTCCCTGATGCCCTCCGGTGGAGATTTGAAGCCCAAAAGCAGAAATGCTAAGTCAGTGCATCTGAAAAGGCATTAAAATGTCAGACATGTATATAGGTGTTGATATGTCTATTTATATGTGACTGATGTATTGTGTATATGTGTGTATACTCAAATGTATGTGTGAGCACACATATCAGAGCCATATACTTGTAGGTTTTCACCTATGTCACAATTTCAATTCAATGGGCATGCTTTTCTCCCTGGCAGAAGCAAACATGAATCTGTTACCTCACCTTAATGGTATGTCCGTTGTAATGCTTCTTAAACCAGCCCCGGCTGTCTCAGGAGCACCGTGAGAGGAGCTGCTTCCTGGTATCCTTCACTGTAAACTGCCCTTGATCTCCACTCAGGTCACCTCTGAATCCTGGATCAGCAGGAGCTCACGCTGCTTCCAGATTGCCTGTTAGAGCAAGTTCAGAGTTAGTATTTTGAATCAGATTACAGAATCAGATTGTCTTTGCTATATAATCAGTCTTTTCCTCTCGGTTTAACTCCTGAGCATCATGCAGCTTTATACACACGCACATGCACACGCATACGCACACATGCGCGCGCACACACAGAGAGGTTTCATGTTTTCTTTTATGCCTCCATAACTTACTTTATGCTCCTGGTTCTCTGTCAAAGTCCTGTGATTTTTTTTTCCTCTCACAGTTCCTAAAGTACTTACTTTACTTGGCACATACTGTTCGTGCTGTACATTTGACATTTATTTATATTATGTTCAGATCAACAAATTCCAAGTGCTATTGCCGACTTTGATGCTGTGCTGTAATTACAGTGGGGAATGGAAGTTATATGAGACACAGCCCCCACCCTTAAGAGAGTGGGGCTATACTTTGAACATTCAGTTTTAAACAACGGGAAAGCTCAAAGAATAAAACATTGAAAATCACTTTTGGAAACATTACATTCAAAAAACTAACCTATGGGGTGACTAACCATAGGACAGCTGTATGCAATTTTTAAATCATTTAATTGAGACAGAAGTTGGTTTTGAGAGCAGAAGGAAATAGATATTTTAAGCTGAGCTGCTGGAGTTGGAATTGACTAAACTCCATATGCAAATGAGCAGGACTCCTGTGGTGCTGGCTTATAGCCAGCGTCAGCCAGTCAGAGAAGGCTCTCTCCCCAGCTCCCTAAGTCCTCTCTAAGTCGGAGCTGTGCTCCAGCCCTTCTGTGTTTTCTCTGGAGTCTAATACTTAGGACACTCCTGCCATTTCTCTCCAATACTGCAGTGCCACTGTAAGGCCCTGATAAAGAGGCATCCATGTGTCCCTTATGGCAAAGAAATTATATGCTGGTTGATTTCCTGTAAATTCAGTATTCCTAAAATGGGCTGAGTTATTTCAGAAAGACTTGAGTGTGCAGTTTTTGTTCAAATTTAGTTTTCTTTAACCTATACAGGATTTATCTTTTATAGTCTTTAGAAACTTAACATTATTGTTTCTTCCTTAATATATTTGCTATGCCCAAAAGATGGTAATTTTGGTCTGACCTCACTCTGCATATAAGTCATTCTGTGATTTATACTGTGGGTGCTTGCTGTTGCTTTGTAAGGCAGTGAGACAAAGTAGGAAGCATGTGCACAGAGACTGTCATTGTCCCACTCAGGGTGAAGCAGCTGACTGATGAGGAGGAGTGTTGTATCTGCATGGACGGGCGAGCTGACCTCATCCTGCCCTGTGCTCACAGCTTCTGTCAGAAGTGTATTGATAAATGGTAAGTTATCCACTGCCCTTGGGGATAGCAGAGGTCAGCTGGGACTGTGACTAAACAACTGGAAATACAACCATGAGAGCTTTGCTCTCTAGTCCTCTGAGTAGTCCTCTGGTGTGCTGCCCCCTAGCTCAGTGAAGTGGGGGATGCACCATGGCTTTGACACATGTACTTTAAGAGTCTTGATTCCTGATTTGGATCTAGAATCAGTTTTCTTTTTTGTGCCCCTTGCCCCCATAATTCTCTATATGTGTGTGAAGGAACCAAATTCTCAACTGTGGAATCTGGAGGGGTATTAGGTCAGCTATTTAAAGTCATTTTCTTACAAGATAATGGAATATTTAGGAGACTTTATAATGACATGCAGTAAGCTACATATATCTAAATATAAATGCTTTAATTTATGTGCACACTCATGAGAGCTGTCACAACATGAAGAGCAAGCCAATCACTCACAGAATCACCTGAAGCCTGGTTCTTAGGCAGCAGTTAATTGCTTTCATTTGCCAGCAATACTTAGGATTTGCTAGACTTTTTAAAATAGCACCACGCAGAGTGTTCTCTCTGTTGTCTAGCATCTTTCAATCAGTGCAATCAACTCGAGATTAACCATGTTGTAAGTGCAGATAATTGCAGATAAAGGCTTCTTTGTTTGTGGACAAGTAGTTTTATGGGCATATATTTTGACTTTTTCTTGGGTGGTTACCTCAGGAGACCAGGAAATGTTTCTCAAGAAATCGCCAGCTCACTCCCAAAAGAAGTCATACTTTTTTAAAAGGTTGTTTGTTTGATTGTTTGTTTGTTTGTTTGTTTGTTGAGATAAGATCTAGCAGTGTAGAGACCAAGAAGGTCTCAACTGGATCTTGTGACAATCCTCCTGCCTCAGCCTCTCAAATTTGGGATTATAAATGTGCCACCATGCTTGGCTCCTTCTCATCTTTTTTGTGCCCTCTCCAATACCACCTAGGAGTCCTCTGCCTTTGCCTATGCTAGCCAGCCTTGAACTCAGACATGGGCAGTGTCTCTGTGGCTCTCCCTTACATCCTCTACTGGCTGCCAAGTTGTTATCTGTGCATCTTAAATGATGGTCTAGTCAGGTCTCTGCCCATTTTATTATTGGAAGTTATTATTTGACTATACATTTTTTTCTCTCCTTCTATGGCTTGTCTTTCTCTGGAGAATGTCTCTGAAGGAGAAGTTTTTGTTTCAGTGAGGCTAAAGTTGAGTTTCTGACAGTGACCGTTTCTGTACAATCTTTTCCTGCTCCAAGAGCACAGAAGTTATATCTTCTACAAGTTTAGAGTTTTACATTTAAGCCTCTACTCCAGTTTTATATAATTTGCTGAAATATCATCTTTACTAACCTTTGAACCTTTTTTGAAATCACTTGTTCAAGTACATGTCAGTTCTTGACTCTTCCATCCACTGACCTAAGTCTGTTTCACTCCAGTCTCACACTGTCCTGATTCCTGCTGCTGTACAAGTCTCTCTGTCTAGAGTGTTGTGCAGTGATCCATATGTTTTAATAGGGAGTTTAGAATCAGTGTATCAGGCTTCACAAAGGAGCCTGCAGAGACATTGATTGATACCGTATCGACTACATCAGTTTGGGATAGTTGGTTTCTTAATATTAAGCCTCTGATTTCTGCAGGCAGTTTGCTGGTTTTCAGTGTTACAGATTTTGGGCAGAGGTGGTTTTGGATATTTCACAGTTTTGTGCTGTTCTAAATAGTTTTTGTTTGTTGCTAGTACATAAGAAGACAAATAGTTTTATATCCATCTTTATCCTGAAGTCTTATGAAATCCACTTACTTTTTGGTAGCCTTCTGCAGATTCTATTGAACATCTTGATGATTCTATTAAACATCTGAACATTATTTTCCAAAGATACTTTTTCTGTTACAAAATTCTAGGCCAAGAGTTTTTCCCTCCAGGCTTCAATGTTGAGCTCCATTTCCTCTTGTTTTGTATTGTAGGAGCCGCTGTGTCCGGATCCTTCTCCTCTGGGGCAGTGTGCTGTCTTGTCTCTTGTGCTTGTTGTAAGGTCTTTATCTTTCTACTGCTTTTAGGCAATGTGAGTAGATGCCTTCTCACAATCCACCCAGGTTTCTTGTGCTTGGAGTTTGTTGATCTAGTAGGGTGATGGTACTGTTGATATTGGAAATTTTTCAGCCATTGTTTTCTCCAATCTTGTCTGTCTGCTTTTTTCCTTTGGCCTCCATTACCACGCATTGACCCTGAACTTGTCCTCTGTCTCAGCCGTTGCTCTGTGGTGGCACTCTCCAGTGTCCTCTGTCTCAGCCGTTGCTCTGTGGTGGCACTCTCCAGTGTCCTCTGTCTCAGCCGTTGCTCGTGGTGGCACTCTCCAGTGTCTTCTGTCTCAGCCGTTGCTCTGTGGTGGCACTCTCCAGTGTCCTCTGTCTCAGCCGTTGCTCGTGGTGGCACTCTCCAGTGTCCTCTGTCTCAGCCGTTGCTCGTGGTGGCACTCTCCAGTGTCTTGGTGTGTTTACCTCATGTGTTAACCTCCCTTTCTGTGTTCAGTGGATATGGAGACTCTGGTACTGTGACTGCGATTACTTCATCTATCTGCTAGTTCTAAAGTCTTGTCAGTTCTGCATTGCTCGTACTGCTTTCGTCTTGTCAGTTCTGCATTGCTCTTACTGCTTCCTCTTCATCTTGTCTTACAGCATTTTTCTGCTGCTCATCTGCCTTCCAGATAGGAATTTTACCTACCTAGGTAGTAAATACTTTTTAATACTGTAAATAATCAAGCTTTGTTTTAAAATGCAGTTTTCTTACTTAGAAAGACTGTTTGGGGTCTTTTACAGTTTGTTAGCAGACCCAGAGCAAAGTTTAGTTTCCTGTTACTCATTTCCCACTGATGAGACAAACTCCTTCAAGGTGCTGTACTTCGTGCCTCTAGAGTTGGAAGCACACCGATGCCCTCTGTGGCCTTTGTATGCATCTCTCAGAGCTTCAGCCTCCTGGCATCTGCCCACACTGGCTGGCTCTAGTGGTCAGTGAAGGGCCTGCTGTCTCTTGGCGCTTCTCTCTGTTGCTCTCTGCTGTGCAGAGTTCTGCCCTGTGAACTCTAGCCACCTTGGCCTCAGCTGTTTCTTCAATAGCCAGCCAGGCCTCTGAGGTCCCCTACTTCTTTTTCTGAGTCCTGGAAACTCACAGAGCAGCTGACTTGCACCCACAGGCTCACTTTGCTTCTCACCCCTGGGAGTCACACCCATGTCTGATGTCCAGTGCTTTATATCAGCCCTACCTAACACCATTCTTCTGGACATTGTGTCCAGTGTGTTAGTTGTTTTTAGTGGAAAGATAAATCTGGTTCCTGTTGGTCAGAAGCAGAATTTGACTGCTTTTAAATTGTGATGTTTTATGTACAGAAAAGCCCATCTTGGAAACCATCCCTGGGGAACCCAAAATCAACCAAATAATGTCTGCCAACTCTAAATTTCACATCTAGTTTTTGGAATAAGTTTCTCAGTTTTTGTACAAAAGCCAAAGAACTGGTTGTTTGGCCCTAGATTTCAGTGAGAGATGAGAAAGCAACATTGCCTTTTCCTTTTGTAATGTATTTCTAGCTCAAACATGCTATTTAAGCTTCTGAAATAGTATTTGATGAGAGAAATCCCTTTGCAAAATATATATATATATTTTTTTTTTTTTTTTTTTTTTTTTTTTTTTTTTTTTTTTTTTTTTTTTTTTTTTTTTTTTTTTTTTTTTTTTTTTTTTGGTTTTTTGAGACTGGGTTTCTCTGTATAGCCCTGGCTGTCCTGGAACTCACTCTGTAGACCAGGCTGGCCTCGAACTCTGTCTCCCAAGTGCTGGGATTAAGGGCATGTGCCACCACCGCCTGGCTATAAAATATAATCTTAAGTAATCATGTATGTGTTATGTGTCAGAAATTACTCTGCATTTGGGTGTCACTTCGAGTCTTAAACTCAAATGTTCCATCCCTATACAATTTCCTTAAATCTTCTTGGTTTTAAACCAAAGGACATTTTATCAGACTTTTGATTTTAATAACGTGTCAAAATTCTTTTCTTTTGCTGAATGTGCTGGTGCACACCTTTAATTCCAGCACTTGAAGAGGCAGAGTCAGACAGAGCTCTGTGAGTTCAAAGCCAGCCTGGTCTATATAGCAAGTTCTATGGGCTGCTTAGAGACCCTGTCTTTAAAAAATGACCTTAATTACTCAGAATAATAATTAGTAATACCTTTCTGCTAAATGTGCCTACCACTGGCCAAACAACATGAGTCCCAAAGTGCAGTGGTTTCCACTTAAATTAAAAATAAATATTTAAACTTTGCACATTTTACACTAACTCTCCCATTGGTAAGAGGGAGCTTCCCCTTAGGACACATAAGGAATTCTTATTAAGGAAAACTTATTTGGGTGCAGAAGTAAGAATTGAAGATTTTAGCTGGTGGTAGCAAACAAGATGAAGGAACTAGGTATCTTTCTACTAGAGATGAGTTAGATACTCTGCAGCAGGTGTGGGAGCATGCCACAGTCCCAGCCCTGAGCAGGCTGGAGCAGGAGGATAGCAAGTCACCAAGAAGAGAAAAGAGAAAAGAAAGACTACGATTAAACACACCGGTACACAGTGGTTTATAAGATGTGGGTACAAGGTCAGCGAGAACGTATTCACTGCTCGTTTCCCACACATTGACAATTTCATTCATTCCTGGTGAAATATGTAGGCAACTAGTTGATCCTGGGAGAGAGAACTAAAGGTTGGAGTGAAGAGAAAGATTAATTTTTAATTGTACATTTCTATGTTCTTTGCATTTTTAAAGCCATATACTTTTCAAAAAACCTGATTTTTTTTAGAAAAAGAAAAAAAGGAAAAACTTGTTTTGCTTGGACTTCCCTGACAGGAGTGATCGACACAGGAACTGCCCCATTTGTCGCCTACAGATGACTGGAGCAAATGAATCGTGGGTGGTGTCAGATGCACCCACTGAAGATGACATGGCTAACTATATTCTTAACATGGCTGATGAGGCAGGCCAGCCCCACAGGCCGTGACTTGAGGAAGACTTTCTGTTGTTATTCTGAACTACAAATACACTGTTGTCGTAGAGGAGGAGGGGAGGGACATTGTGGCACACACAGAAATATCAGTTTTCCCACCCTCTTATTTTTGCTATTCTGATATGTCCCGTTCTTAAATAAACTCCCATGTCTTCCATGTATGGTGGGCTACAGTTTGCTACTGTTTAGCCATATTTCCCACAGTCCACCTATTCTCTGTTGCTCTTGAGCTCTTTGCTACAGATAGCAGCAATACTTGACACTACTGCTTTTCAGGGAGAGAGGAAATATTCTGGCATCTTTTTAGTAGGTTTAAATTTTAGAGTGTTGACAGTTGTAGCCATCTGAGATAAATGACTGAAACTAATGTCTCAGTTGGAACCTGAGGCGTGTGTGCTCTGCCCCCTTGTGGTTCATTATGGATCCTTCAGTACTGTGGCCCAATTGCTTCCTGATTTTATGTCACTTTTGGCCTTGGGTTCCGGAACTACTTATTCTTTATGTTGCCATGATGCAGCCCACGGATTAGGACTGTCTGGTTGGGACTTTGTCTCGAAAATGAACTGAACTAGAGGAATCTTCATGGCTGCTTTAAACATGCATCCCCGGGCCTGGATAGGTGTCCATTGGAGTTTTTCATAATGCCCATGTAGCTTGAGTTTTCAGAAGGATTTTTTTTTTCTTTTATAGAAACACACATCTTATATTTCCAGGTTACACTGAGACATCCAGTCCTGAGCCAGACAGCATTTATTTTAGGTAAAGACACCTTTCTGAGGCTTCGGTTTCCTCAAATTTCTCAGATTAAAAGAAGAGGAAGATCAGGTAAACCTCTTCACCAAGCAGTTGTAAAACCCTAAATCCAGACCTTGACTGGCTTTCTTCCTATTTCTCTGCACTATTCGGGTCTCTAGAGAGAGAACAGTAACAGGAGTGCAGCCTTAGTGATAGCAGCAGTGGCTTATGGAGGAAGAATGTTAATGCTAACAGTTCAGCCTATAAAAGTGCTAGGGCACGAAATAAGTCCCCTTTTAGAAATTTTAGCATTCTATAGAAGTCTTCTCACTGATTTTTGGCAAGTTGCAAATGTTCCTGTTTTCCTAAGTATAGACGTACTGAATGAAGTTGCTGCTTATTGATTTTTGATTCAGATTTTAATGAATATTCAAATAAAATCCCTTTCAAAGAAAAAGATCTGACTTGATTCAGATTTTAATGAATATTCAAATAAAATCCCTCTCAAAAAAAAAAAAAAGGTCTGACTTGACTTGATTATATTGATTGAAGACGTCAATATAGTCCATTCACTGTAAGGACAGGCCAGAGACAGACCAAATGGCTAAGTAGTCCTGCCGAGCATGCAGGCAAGCACAGGGCTGTTGTCTATCAGACCTTAGCTGAAATAGTTTCACAACCCTGAGAAAGTCTGTTGTAGGTTTCTATTGAGAAACTCAGATTGTATTTGTGGTTTTCAAACATTAGCATTTCAAGTAAATTCTAAGAGCCTATTCACACTGAGTACATACACACATGCCACTCCATTATAGAGAAGCTACATTTTATTAATACAGGTTTCCTTATATAAACCTTAGTGTGATCACGTTTAAGTCAGTATATGAAAATGTGAAAATGTATTGGTGATACAGTTACATTAGAATTTGTGAATGAAAAAAACCCTCTGTTTTGTCAAAATAATAACAATTCAGGGCTAGAGGTGTAACTCAGTTGGTAGAGTGCTTGCCTAGTGTATATAAAGCCTGGATTCCATTCCAGCACTGCATAAAAACAGTAATGCTGGTGCACCCCTACTTCCCCAGTACTGCATAAAAACAGTGATGCTGGTGCACCCCTACTTCCCCAGTACTTGAGAGGAAGAAGCAGGAAGACCAGAAGGTCCAGGTCATCCATCCTCCATAGTGAGTTTAAGGATAGCCTGGGCTACATTGAAGGTCCAGGTCATCCACCCTCCATAGTGAGTTTAAGGATAGCCTGGGCTACATTGAAATGCTGTTTCAAAAACAATTGGGTTGGTCAGGCTAGAGAGCTAACTCAGTGGTTAAAAGCACTTGCTGTTCTTGCAGACGACCATAGTTTAACCCCCAGCACCACATTAGTGGTTCACAACCACACCTGTATCTCCAGCTCTAAGGGATCCAACACCCTCATCTGACCACCTAGGGCACCCACATGCATGTTACACACAGAGAGACACACACTAACAAAAAACTTTAAAACATTTTAAGATTCATATTTGCAGATGAGTCAAGCTCCTCTGTCAACTTTCAAGTGCTCCATAGAGCACATTCTCTAAGCCTTGGAATGAGTGAGCTTCTGAGATGTTTTCTAGCCCTAAAATTGTCCTTTTGGATTTAGACTTGCTGGGTTTAATTCAAATTGTCTAATTTTAAAGTGCTTCAGAAATTAATAACATAGCTTTAGGGATTGGGGATATTTCCAGCAATAGCCAATACCTCTGTTCCCCAGAATCCTTCATTTTTGAAGAATAGAAAGTGAGTCCAGTGACTTGATATTGCCCACTGCCCTTTATTTAAAGTGTGATCTCCGAGATACTAACTGGTCTACTGTGAAGTGTCAGTGTCTCCAACTGCCTTATCAAGTAGTGAGCAGAATTCTCCATGCATTCCATTGAACTGGGTGGTAACTCCAGATGTCAATAGCAGGGACGGTTCACCATAGGATCTAATCATAAAAGTTGTAAATTTGTCTCATGAGTAAAATGTATACTTTTTCTATTCTATACAGCTTTGCCTTTATAAAATAAGAACTACATAAATACATTTACCATGGTAGGAAATTGTGTGCCTTCAGAGATGTGCAAACTGCCTCCAGCTTTGAGGAATTGTTGTAAATTGTATGTTAGTGCTGTGCTCACCCAGTAACAGCAGATTGACTCAAATGCTGGAGACACTGGGTTTCAGAAAGAGTTTGACTGTGTACTGATGTAAAGGCTGAGAACAGCAAAACCTGTTTTATTCTTAGGAAAAACTGATACAATGTGCAATAAGTAAACTTTGCAAGTGAACATTAGCTAACTAAAAAGACTTTTGCTTATGTAATTTCACATTCTTATATACTAAATATTTATATTTATTAGAGGACTGTTTTGTATTGTGCTCTGGGGGTCATGTTGTTTGTGTGCTGTTTTGAGGTGATTTTCTTGTATTAATATACAACTGGGTAATAAGGCTGCTTGGAAACTTTTTGGTTCCCTGATTTTTTAACACTGGGCAGTTGGGTTCATTAAAAGATAGTCTGAATAACTTGCATTTCTAAGTGTTGGGAGTTTCCTTGCTTTGGGGAGAGGGTTCTCGACTGACGCCTACTTTGTCTGCCGGCTCATCACCTGCATTTGAGAGGCAACACAACAGCAGTGTGAGCAGCTACTGTGACTTTGGCACCTGTTAGACAGAATAAAGGGTCCACACTGAGCTCTGCCAGTTCTGTGCTTCCCTGTAGAAGGCCTTTGTCATTGGAGACGCAGAAGAGGGCAAGCAGAAGAGGTGGCAGCTTCGAGTCAGGTTTGCTGGTGCCTGTCAACCATACTGTGGAGAAATACACATTACTATCAAAGCACAAGACTTCTTCAGATACACTTTGCTAAATTCCCACTCTAGTCTCAGCTCTTCATCAGCTTCTGTTTTATGGAATACGCCTTAAAGATGATTGCTCAGGAGCCGGAGGCTATGTGTCTGTGGTGTGTGCCCCTTCTCCTGGTGGGACGGTTATTCTGACAAATCATGGTGCAGACACAACATTTAGGTGCATCATAACCAATCACTCTCTGTGTTTAAGAACCAGAGAAAGATGAGTATCGTGTCATGAGCCCACCCTTCAGCAGGCAGCAGCTACTGAGAGAGCCAGCCAAGCACACCCTTCGACCTGCTTTCATTCCAGACTAAAGTGTAGATTCACCAGGCAGGGAGATGGTGCCGACTTTCAACAGTATAGGTTAAGTAAGATATAAGGCAACCATACACCCTTAGGAATTGGCCAGAGAGTACTGTCTGGAAACCTGAGCCCATATACAGTTGCCTTGGCTTCTGACTGTAAAACAGGCAAAAGGAGGGATTTACACACACACACACACACACACACACACACACACACACACACACACACACGGTCAGTGAGCACAAGGATCTCATTAAACAAAGTGATAAACAGTCTGAGAAGCACACTGATGAACAGACTAAGATGTCATCCGAGGCAAAGCACTCCAGGTCTGGCTTTGCTGCTGCTCTGTGGGACTGGCAGAAGCTAGGCTGAGGTGCTAGATGACCACAAGGTCACCTGTGCCTTGGCTTGCAAATTGTGGGTTTCCTTGTCAGTGCTCTGCACTGCTCACAGCTTTCCATGGGCCCCATCTCAAAAGTAAAGAAACATTTGCTCTATTTGGTCACAGTCCTAACAGACTTTATTTGTAGTCTTTAAAAAAGTATTTGATACAATGAAAAACTGTACAATAGTTGCTATGTTTGGGCAAATGTATACAAATGGAGGCTTTTCAAAAATAATCCCACATGACAGGTTTTTATTCAGTTTCATAATCATCTATGTGAGATAGTATGTGTATTTGCCTAGTAAAAGGATGACATGGTTCCATACGCTACGCGACCACTGGAAGGATGACAGTCACAGGACAGAATAATTAGTTAAATGGGTATCTTCCAGGTACAGTTAGGTTCATCTAACTATGGTGCAGGACTCCTGCCTTGTGAGTAGTTAGGAAGGTCTTTGAACATTGTTGAGTATTCTGCACATACAGATGCCAAAAGAGAAAGTCATTCAATTGCTCCATATGTATTTATTGAGCACCTACTATGTTCTAGGCACTAGTAACAAAAATGAGTAGTCTGATAAAGCTAAAGTTCACGTTAGACTTAAAAATTCTACCCAGTCCCTGGGACCATGATAGCTTCTGAAGAAATCTGCTTTAAAATAAAATCCATGGTGTTGGTGATTCTTTTTCAAATATTTAAAATATGTGAAGCCTAAAACAGTAGGGGGAGGCAGGGGAGTCGGGGGGGGGTGACTAGATCAGGAGCTTGGCTCTAGTCCTGTGTGTCCTGAAACACATTTCACTCCCTAAGGAGTCCCTGGTCTGACTCCCAGGGGAGGTGGTGACACGACAGTCACAGGACATCAGAGTCAGAAGGAGCAGAGGCCCTGTGCTTTTCAGAGGTCTTCATTTAAAAACAAAAAGTGAAGAGCAGCCCCATAACCTCGCCCTGTATCTTCCCCAGCCCAGGCGTGGACCATGAGATGGATTCACAGAAAGAACAGAACAGAAGTGATGACCTCAGAGGGTGCATTGGGCTTCCTAACCAGATAGGAAGGAGGGGTGCTAACAGGGAAAGAAACTCATTTTTAAAGATGTATTTTCTCTCAAGGTTGCCCCTTTTTGAAAGGGAGCTTTGGTGGGGGGTTAAGGCAGGCAGACAGCCAGATGCCAAAATGAGAACCACTCTACAGGGCGTGCTGAGAGGAGTGTGGGGGACACCACACAGGCCTTGTGTCCTTTGGCATTTGGCCTTGCCGAATTCGGACAACCTTGGGGTTGTCCCAGCCCCAACCATATAAGCACTGGCAATCACAGGAGACGTGGACAGTCAGGGACAGGCATACACAGTGCCAGCTCCCAGATCCCCACGGGAGGGAGCCAGCCTCTGGCTCAGAAATGCTAACCAAGTGAGCTTGTTCGTAAAGTGCAACCAAAATCAGGAGCTTGAGATTTCTTCAGAGGCGTCCCCATCACAGCCGGAAGCCCAAGTCTGAGATCTCGGCTACCGTTACCCCAGCAGACCTGATGTTAAACCAAACAGTGAAGTGTGTGTGGACCGCAGGGCCTATTTGGTCAGGGCTGTGATCTCCTCTGACTTCATGGCATCGGACAGAAAGCTGAGCTCGTTACACAGGGTCTCATAGCGGAATGCCATCCGGATCTGTGCAACATTTGTCTTTCGGATGTCATTGCCCTCCGGTCCTTCCTTGTAATAATTCTGACCCAGAAACTTCTGCTTCTCCTGTGGGCCATGAGAAAGACAAGTGAAACCAGATTAACCTCTAGATCTGTACAGGCAGCTTTGATATGAGCTCCAGCACACAGACTAATGTCCCTAGAGCCAGTCCTCAATGGGACATCTTCTTCCCATGGGACTCCAAATCTCCCTGGACCTCCGTGTGACCATGACTACTCAGTCATTCTCTCCATTGTTGTGGAAGAGAAGGTTGAAGTTGATGGGCCTACACTGGGTAAGGTAAAAGACAAAGACCAGGAATCCATCTTGAGAGGTGACGTGGCAGGCAGTCATGTTCCTGGAGAGGCTGGATCCCAGAACGACTCACAACACTTAGGCCTTTAACTGTCATCTTCCCCAAGACCATGTAAGGATGTCTCTTCTTGTTAAATGACATCCCCTGGGCAGATGCCCAGATTCTCAGGGTTGGTTCCACATCTGACTCTTAAAGGAGCCATGGAAAGGGCTCTGTGCCAGCTCTGTATTAGGGACTGGGAATGCAGGGTAAGCTTCTGCCTTTCAAAGGGAAACTGGGAAACACATAAGTACATGGCACAGTGTCTGCAGTGATGCATACTGTGAGAAAAATAGATTAAGGAGAAGGAGGGCAGCCGGGGTGGCCTCTTTCAGGGCAGGTCTGAGATAGATGAGGGGCAGTCATGGTGACCTCGCAAGGTTTCCCATGGAGCCCGAGTGTCAGTGTTCCTGAGATCTGGCTTGCTCAGTTTGTCACCCATCCCGGTGACTGGGAAGGCACCCTGTGTACAACATTCTGTGTGCTCCCACACTGAAGGGCGGAGGAGGGACAGCTAGCCCATCACATACCTGATGTGAGAGGCCGCTCTGCAGCACACTGTTCCTGGCGATCTCACACAGATCGCACGTACTCAGCTTCCACACTTGCGCCGCAATGGCATACTCCTCCATGAGCGCTTCCTAGCCCCCCCCCCGCCAGAGAACACAGTTAGGTGAGAAACATAGTCAGGTCAGCCATGCAACACAAAAAGCACTCACTCTCCACGGCTTTCCTCAACTCCCTAGCACCTAGATCCTCAAACCCCAAACTCCTGAGACCTGTCTGTGTGCAAGTGTGGGTCACCAGATGGAGATAAAGCAGGCATGCTTCTGGATTTGCCTGCTCACCAGCACTGAGGGCCTACAATGTCAGGAAGCTGGGGGCCTGCTCTCCTGTGACTGCCCTATTAAAAGGGAGGCTCCTTAGGTAAATGCAGGAACATTCACACAAACAGGACAAAACAAGGATCTGGAAGAGGGGCAGCTCCCAAGGCAGCAGCCTCTGACACTGACCAACAGAGCACTGACAGAAACAGAGTAAAAAGTAACATTAAGTAACAAGACATGTCTGGAGATGATGCAATCAGTCCCTAAGGGCCTGGGGTTAGCGGTGGCCCTGCTTTTTCTTCTGGCAGGAACTACCTGCTGTCCAGCACCAGCCCGTTTTTTCCTGTTGCCTCCAGTTGGTCTAAAGTGAGGTTTGAAGACTGCTGAGACCCAGAATCTGTTTACCAGCCCCGCTTGACAGCTCTGTAGCTGTTGTGAGGCAGGACTGCTTTTGCATGCTTTCCAGCAAATTGAATGCAGAAGCAGGGATGGGAACCCAGCTGTCTTCTATTAAATAAGACACTGAAGCAAACTGCAAAACGGTGCCACTCCTCTTGGGATTTTTGTTTTGGGAAAATAGTTATTTTCATAACATTTTTTGCTATTTATATAATACTTAATGATTCTATTACTATTTTGGGGTGGGTGGAGGTTGTGTGTGTGTGTGTGTGTGTGTGTGTGTTGCTGTCATTGTTTTGAGTCTCTTGGTTATTTTTGTTTTGTTTTGATACAGGGTTTCATCTGTAGCCCAGGCTGGCTCCCGGCCCCAGGTCTCACTGCCTCAGCTCCCTAGCGCAGGAATCTGGGCATCAAACCGATACATTACTATTGTTAAAGGTGAAAGACTTATACACTCAGAAAAGAAACCAGAGTATTACATTACTGTTTTTAAATGAGTTTGTAAATATTTTTAAAAGCATCCCTAGGTTCTCACAACAATAAAGAGCAACAGACACCAACGAAGATGGGAAGCAGCTCTTCAAAGGCTTCCATTCTAGGTGTAAAAGGTCCAGACACCGCGAGCCTGACACCTATTGCTTGCTAGTAAGTGGCTTGATCCCATCAATACCAGTAGAATGTTCTGGAAACAGTTATGACTGTTCCCTGTGCATGACATCTCCTTTCCCTTCTCTCTTCCCAGAGACACAAAGCATAGTCATAAAAATCTATTAACAAAGCCAGCTGTGATGGCCATGCCCTAATCACAGCAGTCCAGAGGCATAAGCAGAGGCAGGCAGATCTCTGCGGCATCAGGCCAGCTTAGTCTACAGAGTGAAGCATGCCTTTTCCCAATGGATCAGATACTATAATTTAAATTTTTTGCTTCAATTTTTGAATGAATGGTGTATAATATATTGGACCTATTAGAATCTAGTTCATCAGCTTAAGGAGGGGATGGTTTTATGCCCACTTTACATAAAATACAATAAATACAATAGAGTTCTGCTAACTCCTCCACAATCACAGAGATACATCAATACAAGGTAGATGGCAGAAAAGGCCGACCTCCCTCACCAGAGGAGCACACCTCATCTTTACCAAGCCAGGACAGAACAACTGAGCTTGCATCCTCACAGAGGCAAGGGTCAGGAACAGGCGGCACCCATGCCTGCTGGGACACAGCTGCGTCTCCACAGCCTCACCTTGGTGTAGTGAAACTGCATGGGGTCATCGGTAGAGAGAGAGACGTGCAGTCCCTTGTGCAGGAATTCCCGAAGTGGGTTCTTGGAATATTCCAGAAACAGGCTGTTGTTGCTGAGAGGAGACATGGCAATAGGGATCTGAGCAAGGTAGTAGAGATACTGCAAAACAGGACTCTGCAAAAGAATCGACAGACATTCGTGTGACGTGTGCCAGGGTGCAGTGGGGTTGTTAACTCCAATGGAATCCAGAGGTTGTGCTGTGTCTGGACAGGCCACCATGCCCAAGAAAGCTGGGATGTCCAGACCCACCTTCCTCTACTGCCTGCATCCCACTCATTGCTTGGGACACACATTGCTTGGGGCACACTGGCCTCTTGACACTGTTTGTACTCTCTTGGCCTTAGACTGCAGGGTACAGTGCTGGGCAAGAGGCCACGCCTTACACCTCCACAAGCCCCTGAAGTGGGCGGGCCAGGAGAACCCCTTTTTTCCTTGAGAGATGTTTAAGTTAAGGCTTCCATTGGTTTGAATATAAAATCTCCTCCATAGTCTCGGGTGCTTGTGTGTCTGATCTCCAGCTCAGGGCACTGTTTTTGGAAGGTTATGGAACCTTTAGAAAATAGAGCCTCCCTAGAAGTCAGTCGCTGGTTGTGGGCCATGAAGTTTTATCATTTCTAGGATCCACTTCCTAACCACTTCCCACTTCCTGTCTGGGGATGTGATGTAACCAGGCAGCATAGCATCCCTGCCACGGTAGGCTGTACCCTTATCCTTCCAAGCATGAGTCATAATAAGCCCTTTTCTCCTTTAAGATGCTTCTTGTTAGGTGTGTAGACCCAGCATTGAGCAGAGGAACTACCAGAGGGCTGGACACAGTCTATCCCTATGGGGCCAGAGAGAGCCTGAGGGAAGGGAAGGGAAGGGAAGGGAAGGAGCAGGCTTCATGCTGATAGTCTTCTGGTGTCCCATACAAATATGACCAAAGAGAGCACAGGTCAGGACCAGAGGCAAGGCAGTATTTTGGAAGTGACCCAATATGTAGGGAGGCTGAGTACCCAGGTTCACAGTGACATCACCTACAGGAAGCAAAAGCTAGATGGCCGATGGATCCTTTGTCCCAAGGCCTTCAAATGAGGGCGTAGGAATGTTGCAGCCCAGAGCAAGGGTTGCTAGTCAGTGGAAGGAGTCCAAATTCTGTGCTTATTATTATGCTAAAATTATGCTGTAGGTGACAGAACCGCAAAACTGCCTCAGTGTGCCAGAGCGTGCAGTGCTCTTATGGGGCACCCAAGTTCAGTTTGGAGCAGTTCACAATGACCTGTAACTGCAGCTCCAGGATCCGACAGCCTCTGCAGGCACCTGCCTTGCTCATGCACAGACCCCCCCCCCCCAGGCATGCATGCACAAACACAAAATAAAAATTAGCCTTTAAAAAGGAAAGGGAAAGGGAGCTGGAAATACTAAATGGCTGGTAATGCTGTTCCTATAAAGAAAGTAAGGAGATTTTTTAGTTTTAATTTTTCATCTAAAATGTGATGTTTGGTTAGTTTATGGTTAAAAGTGAGCCAAATTGGTTTTGTTGGTTTTCTTGCTTTAGTTTAGTTTGGGGGGGGGCTGAGGGGGGGAGGATGAGAACATGAGTTGGGTAGGGGGTAGGAAGGAGTTGGAATGGAGAAAGAATATGATCAAAATACGTGAAAATACTTAGATAAACATTGAAGTGAAGCCAAGAAGACTCTGGTGACACAGGGCCTCCAGGGGCCATGGCCCTCGAGGAGCACCGACCAGAGCTCTGAAGAGGGGGTGGGGGATGGAAGCCCATTCCCTCACATGTGGCCCACTTACCTTCTTGAGCAGCAGCCCGTGGGAAATGTTGTCTGCAGTCAGGAAGGCAGACACTAGGTGAGTGATGGAGCCAGCCTCCCCACAGTGAGGCCGGAACAGGAACGTGCTCAGGCCTCGTTCCCTGTCAAAGGGAGGCTCCAGGTCAGGATGCGCTCCTGGCTTACACTGCCCACATCCCTAGTCCAGGGAGAGCATCCCTCTGGCATGGTCAGCACAGCTAAACCAGTGCACCCTAGAAGCAGCCCCTCCTACAATTCGGAAGCCAAGGGCAGAGGAGACAAGATGTAGAGGAGTCCTGGCCCTCTTCCATTCCCCACGGCCCCATTTCCTGGCTTCCCAAGACTGTGGCCTCCATCCACCATGAGAGAGCAGGTCTAACCTCTTTGCTTTAGAAGTGAGCAAAGGTCCAGGGGATGACCTGTGTTGAAAGACACTGAGCAGGTCAGTGACAAAGCCAGAAACAAAAGGCCCATCTCCCAGAGCTCAGCTCAGGACCACCTCCACCCTGGTCCCAGCCCCTCTTCTCAATCTCATCTAAACTCCCACATCACAGCCTGGATTAGCTCAGTGCTAGCCAGTAAGAAGGCACATTCCAAAGGAAGGTATATGCAATATTAGACTCTCAGGGGAGGGAATATAGCTGTGTCCTGTGTCCTGTGCCCTGTGTCCTGTGTCCTGTGTCCTGTGTCCTGTGTCCTGTGTCCTGTGCCCTGTGTCCTGTGTCCTGTGCCCTGTGCCCTGTGTCCTGTGTCCTGTGTCCTGTGCCCTGTGCCCTGTGCCCTGTGCCCTGTGTCCTGTGCCCTGTGCCCTGTGCCCTGTGTCCTGTGCCCTGTGTCCTGTGTCCCAGGTTTCTGGCTCCTGCCAGCATGTGCTTTGTCGGTTTGTGGAGCCTTTCCACGGGAAACCACCCTAAGACTTATGCAAATTGCATGTTTCACTCTGTCTCTCCTGTGCCCAGACTGTGCCTATCACATGGGAGCCACAGTTTTTCAAAGCACAAATACATGTGTACAGATTGCCGCTTAGCAGTAAAGAAGCATGCGTATGATCAGCGTGTCCCAGGTCTCTCCTGTCTCCCAGATATAATAGCCCACATGGTGTGTGGTGAGTATGTGCATATGAACATGTGTGTGCAAATGTACAGTATCATTGCACACATACTACATATCTGTGTTGGCATGAGTCTTCTCAAGCATATGCCCACATGTGTGAGCAGTCATGTGATACACTTAAATACCACGTGGGTGTGCATGTTGGCAGAAGGATCACATTCATGTGCAACACAGGCTCGTGCCAGGGCCTCACACACCTGCGGAGGTTGTTCAGCACCATGATGTTGGCATACATGTAGTACAGGTAGTAACTGTAGGGCGGGTTCTGCTCGCTGGTCCAGAGGTCTGGGCTGGGACTCTTGTCTGAGAACATGTGGTCACTGTGCTTGGATTCATCATCCACACTGTCAAACCCAGTCACCTGTTGGGAAGTAAGGATGCTGACACTGAGCCAGGGCAGGATAATCCAGGACTCGGATTCAGCTCCCCACAGGGTTTCAGAGCTCACACTCCTGTTGGGGACCCTGGATTGGCCCAGTAGGCCAGCCTGGAGAATGCTAGCCCCTGTGTATCAGGGGAGACAATGAGGAAACTGAGGCTGGGCCAGATGAGGCTGGGTTTGAGCTGCCAGTCCTGCAGGGAACAGAAGCCACTGCCAACGGCAGCAGTGCCAGGCTACTTGATATGCCAAGCATCTACTACCATCCATCAAGGTCCCCCGGCCTTACAACTCGTCAGCTAGTTAGTACTCAGGTGACACTGTGTGGGGGAGGTGGCTGTGGCCTCATTTTAATGTTGAGCAAACCAGGACCAAAGTGGTTTAAGAAGCCGTCCAAGTGGGATGACTAGACTCTGGGCCTAAAGAGGTCCAGAGCTGGATTCAGAATTATAGGTAGAGGATTCCTTTGGTATGTCAGGTATAGCCATGAGACACCAGCTGGGTGGGTGCCTCACAACAGATCCAGGGTCCCTGGCCAGATGTATCCATGACCCCAGAGGCACCTCTGCTTCACTGGGAAGAAACCTAAGAAATTCTTTTGGTCAGGTATCTCCAATCTCCAGGCTAAAAGCTACAGATCCTTGCCCATAGCTGCCCTTCTAGGGACACACATAACCTTCCCCGGTGTTGCCAGCAACCACTACCCTGAGAAGAAACCTCCCTCCATTCCATTCAGTACACAGCTTCTTGGAGCTGGCAGCCCGTGCCTGGGTCCAGGAGCTGGGGAGGGAAGCAGAGTGGGAGGCCGGGAAGGTGAACCAGACCCAGGTGGGGCAGGTGTGCCCTCCCCCGCCACACTGGGCTCTCTAGAGGCCCCAAGCCAGCACTTACATATTTAAGGAAGAGGTGAAGCTCTCGGTGATCTTGAGGGTTGATGGTAGCTTTGAACAGGGGCAGGAAGATGTTCTCCAGCATCTTCCCAAAGTTTGGCAGTAGTTTCTTTGACCTAAATATATCACTGGGAAAACCAAAAGCTTGTTTGGTAGGAGGACTTGGTCTGCCAGGTGGAGCCCAGTCACTTTCCCAGCAGAGCAAACAGCCAGTGCCGTCAGTGTTTACAAACTGATGGGTATCTTCCTTCAAGACAGAGGCCACTGAGAGTGAAGTGGGATTCAGGCTGGGTGAGAGCTCAACTCAGCCCCTCTGAACCCTGTGCCCAGCCAAGCTGGAGATGAGAGTGTCACTCTGCACGACGGCCAGGGAGGCCAGCCATGTAGGACACTACAGGTCATCTCATGACCCAGGCTTACCCAAGTCTTCAAAAGCAAAAGTGATGTGTGCTGAGAGCCAAGCCCCACCACCCCTGCCCCACCCTCAGGAGCATACCCAGGAGCCATGTAGGACAGGCTGTGGTCCCCCGAGAACCCAGGGCAGACAAGAGCACGATACTCACTAGATGCGGGGCACCTGGATGATCCAGCGCATGTTGGGTGAGTAGACCTTGTGCTGGATGAACCAGCGGGCCAGGCTGGACCACTCCTTGGGACTGCGACCATAGATGGAGAGCCGCGGTTCTGAGTATTGGTACTTGCTGTCCTCTAGCTCCCGGGCCACTTCCTGATACCAAGAATTGAGTCAGCCCAAAAGCCTCCCGGATATACGGGAGACCCCGTTCCTAGGTGGGCCCTGGGGTCCTTCAGCTACCTGCTCATAGGTGGAAAGGCCGATCTAAATCCCTGGTGTGGCCACATAAGCACCCACTCCCCTGCCGAGGTGTCTCCTGGGAGGGAGGCCAGGGTCTGACACCTGCAGGCTGTAAACAGGCCTGGCTGCAGAACCAGGCTGGGCAGCAGCCATATCTTCACCTGAAGCCAGCCTGCAACCAGCTGAGTTCTGGCCACAATAGACAGGGGTGGTGCCAGGACGCTAGGAGCTCTTCCCTTCTTGCCCCTTCCCTGCCATCGGCCCACAGGACACACCTGTCCGTGCTCAAGAGCAGGAGACCAGCACTTGCCTGTGTTGGGTGATAGAAGGGCCTTCAGGGAGAGGAAGGGACAGAAGGTCACACGTGCCCCTACTTTTTGAAGGCAGACGACGGCAGGTATCTGGAGAGGCTGAGGGCTCACTCACCTTGACCATGCGAGCAAAGTACTCTCCCCCGAGGTAGTTCTCAGTTTTCAGATACAGGTCCCGGAGCTCGCTGGCCCCCACGGGGTTGTACTTGGAGTTGAACTTGTCAAAGCGGTGAAATGTCTGGCGGCCCTGAGGAGGAGACCATCGGTTGGCTGCATCACATTTCCATGTGGCTACCAAATGTGTTTCTCCTGGTCTTTCTAAGACAGCCACACTGGAAAATGTAGTCACCCCACTTCCTTAAGCTCTAGATCCCCCTCCCACTCCCTTTCTTTCTTTTAGACACTATGAAGCACAGGTTATCTTCTAACCTGCAATCCTCCTGCCTCATCCTCTATAGTGACAGAATTACAGGCATGTGTCACCACAACTTTCTGTATGAAACCTTGGACATTCTGCGTGCCAGGACCATGTCCTCTCAGTCAGCCATAGGATTCTTTGGACAGGCACTCTGTGGACATGTGAGGAATATAACTGACTTACAGAGCAGAGGGCACAAGGCCACTGAACAATCAAATTAGTGTCGGGGAAGATGGCGCAGCAGCTCATCTGTTTACTGCTCACCCCATGGACCAGATTCAGATCCTCAGAAGCCCATACCAATGTCAGGTGGACATAGTGGCCCCACTTGTAATTCTGACCTCAGAAAGCAAAGAGAAGGGAGCCCCAAAGAGGCTGGCTAAGGCTAGGTTCTATTGATGAGCTCTGAATTCGATTGAGAGACCCTTATGCTTCAGTGAATACAGAGAAAGAGTAATCCAGGATGATTACCGGCATCAACTTCAGGCCTACACATACACATACATGTGCCACGCAGGTGCAAAAACATACACACATACATCACAAAAAATGGAATCAGAAAAAAAAATTAAGTTTTTACTCTGGCTTTCTAAGTCTGAACAGTAATTACTGTGTGATTTGTTACATTTGGGTTAGTTTTTATTCTCTATGGTCCAATACGTGTGCTATTTTCTCCCTTTTGAATACAGAAGATAACGTTGCTATGAACAGCGGAGTGCAAGTGTCTACTTAAGTCTCCATTTTCAGTGCCTTCAAGGGCATGAATAGAAGCTAGGAAGTCTATGGAATTCTACAGCTAACATTTTAAAGGACCACTCTGCTGTCTCTATACCAACTGCACCATCATTCAGCATTTTAACAACTTTGAAAATTAACACGGTGCATAATAGTCATCACTTTTTAATTTTTTTAAAAAAATATAGCAATATTTTTACTTATGTGTGTGCCTGCTTGGCTGGATGGGTGCTGAGTGCATGCAGTTCCTGTAATGGCCAGAAGAGGGCGATGAGTCCCTAGAACTGTAGTAATAGGCACTCAGGAGCACCTGACTGTGGGTTCTGAGAACTGAAGACCTGTCTTCTTGCAAAAGCAGAAAATGCTCTTTCCTCCATCTCTCCAGCCCTACAGACATCATTTTATTGACAAGAAAATGAAAGTTTAAGCGATTCACCTAAGGGTACATGACTCCTAAGTAAATGAGGGGGATTAGAACTTGTAACCATCCGACTTCATGGACTTCCTTTGACTCACTGCCAGCCTCACTATTCAATAACACTGGATTCCTTCCACAGCTCTACTACAAGCAAAGACAGGTGATTTCTAAGCATAGGCATGCTGGCTTCTGTGGACAGAGCACTCTGGATGAAGCTACCCAGGGCAGAGCTGGCTTACCGCATGAACATCCAGCGAATCCACCGTGAGGTCATAGGGGTCCATGTGCAGGCTGTCGAACACCTGGCGCAGGGTGATCTTCCGACCTAGCTTCTCGGCCACAGTTCTGTCGGGCTCCGTCTGGTATGTGTGCTTGATGAAACGCAGCAGGTGCTTCTGATTCATGCAGGCCGCTGCATGAATGTGCGTGTCTACCTGGAACACGCCACCCACTGGTCAATGAGCCGGTCCCCTCCCAGGCAGGACACAGAACACCACACTGTCCATGGACAGAGTGCCCCCCATCCCCCTTCTTATTTTTCTTCCGGCCCTCGGAGCTAGTCTTCGCTCCTACAGGCCTGCCACCCAGCCTATATCCAAACAGCATCAAGATATTTTTGTTTTGGTTTCTTGATTACCCACTTGACAAGTCCTCTCTTGCATACTCAGTCCCAGCACTTGAACCTGGAATTAAGGCTGCATGCAATCATGATCTCTCCTCTTCCGGCTGCCCTCATCACATGTGGGGAGCCACGTTTGGCTCCTCAGACACCAAGCTGCTCTGTGGTATCACACTGTCCATGCCTTTCTCAGCCTGCGGGCTTCCTTCCTTCCTGTCAAGCTCATCTGTATTATTCTGCCTCCTCTACACAGGAGCCAACCCTGATCTCCTGGGCACAGATAATCCATTCTCTCTTGCCCAGCCTGGGCACCTGGTACAGTCATCCACATTGGTGGGCATATCCTCCTGACCCCTCTTATATGTGCCTGGAAGTTCAAGGACAGGGATCAGGTCCACTGCATCCACTTCACACCTACCCCAAGGATTGGTCCAAAGTATCAGCGAGTCAATGGTGAATGAATGAACGAATGAAGAGAAAACCAGTGCCAGCCGTTCCAATGGGTTCATATAACCATTGAGATTCACCCCTTCCCACTGACTTCTCTGGGAATTCCCAAAGCAATACCCCAAAGAGAGTTAAGATGGCACCCACCACATCTTGTCAACCCTACCTCACCTGAGCCCAGGGTTTTCAAGCCCCATTCTGAAACAGCTATCCTGACTGGAAGCCAACGTGTGGACTCAGACCTCAGGAAAAATTCTGACTCACAGACAGGAGTCAGGAGCTTGGGTCCCCTGCACTAGATGGAAACACAGATTCCCCAAAGGAGGCACCAGCCTGGAGCCCAGTGGGACCTTGGCTTCCTTGTTGAATGTCTCAGGTCTTCTGTGTCATGCTAAACTGGAGCTGTCTCTTCACCTCTGACCTCTCCTGCGACAGCTCATCCTCACCCCTGACCCATGCCACCTGTGCCTTTAAAGATTATTTTTATTCATGTGTATGTGAATACATGCATATACACCAGGGAGTGGAAGTGGGGGGGCTTGAGGGAGAGAGAGAGAGAGAGAGAGAGAGAGAGAGAGAACAAAGAGGCAGGGGTGGGGGTGGGGCTGAAAAGGGCATCGATCCCCCGGAAATGAAATCATCACGAGCAGTTGTAAGCTGCCTGCCGTGAATACTGGGAACTGAATTCCAGTTCTCTGCGAGAACACCAAGAGCTGAGCCGCCTGTGCCTTTAACTTTTCTCTTTAAAAAGCTCCCAAATGCTGACCATGAGCCGAAAGTCCCAGAACTAAGTAATTACCTAACAGACATCTCTATTCGAGGAACTTACAGACAGTTCAAATTTAATGTACCTCCAGAATGTACTCTCCGTCTCAGAACACAGTGCAAACTTGACCATCAAGACCTGGTCCTCAGTGTCTTGAGAAATGACCAATTCTGACCTCAGAAGTTCATTGTGAAAAAGTGGGCGGCCTTCAGTGGGTGGCCTTCCCACCCTCTTCTCTCAGTACCAGCTAATCACATCAGTTCTACCTCCCAAACGTGTGCTCCACCCCCACTACCACCAAAGAACTCACTCCTGAGTCCAGAACAACCTCTTTCCTGGCCTTGTGGCTTCTTCTCTTGTCCTCGGTCAGCCACACCATCCCCATGCACATACAAGTTAGAGTGGGCTGTTTGGTTATTTTTTAGAATAGGATCTCTCCTCACGTTGCCTGTCCTATCTCCCTCTCCCCTCCATTTTCTCTCTCTTTTTACTGTGTTTCACTTACAGGCTGTCACCTGGCTAATGTGTGTCCTAGAGACACAGTGGGCATGCTGGGTCACCTCTCATGATCCCAAGAAGACAAGAGAGGTCACAATTCAGGTTGCTATCTACAAGACTCCGGCCTGCGTGTTAGAACTGCAGGAGACTGGGCTCTCTGGCAAAGCTGGGGGGAGGAGAACTGACCTCAAGCCGGGGAATGCTGTCCACAGCTGTTTGGTCATCTGTTAAGACATGCCAAGCCAGACATTTGATCTATTGGACTTGTGTGTCCATTATCCCAGCCAGCCCATGATGTTGGGGACAGTGCTCACTCATCAGGGACCTTCCTGCCATCAGTTCTTGACCCTCCTCCAGGAAAGACAGAAGAACTCAAAGCTGTGAGATGCAGAATGTCACACGGAGCGGGGCTGAAGCTCCAGCACTTCATAGCTGAGAGGCGACAAGGAGTTCAGCCTGGCTTCGTTCACCACTGCGCGGCCTGCCTCACTCAGCATGACTCCACACATTCTTTGCCATTCTAGCTGTGTCTTCCAGCTTTGCAGTCATACACACAGCCTGTCATAGCTCCCATGACTCACAGGACATAGAACGAAACCAGCTGGGCCATCCAGAAATCCCCTAGTCCAACTTACAGAATAAGTCAAAAAAGGCCTTCATTTTAGTGTCTTCGGCTGGCTAGAAGAATCTACACGGATACGTTACTGTCACGTGAGATCAAGGTTCACAGGAACAGTCACATTTCAGTGAAGCACTGTTTGATGTCAAAGACCTGAGCTAACTAACACTGGCTATTCTCACACCCGTGGCAGACATGAGTAATCGATACTCATACTCTTTCTCTAAGCGTGAATAGCTTCAGGGATCCGATCCCACTTGATCAGGCTTGGCCCAAATGATGTCCCTAATGTTACACTTTACCAAAGTGGACAATGCTCTTTTCTATCCAACTTCCAAGTAGCAAACACAGTCCTTCCTTCTTAGCAGTGGGCAGAGACTACATGCTCAATTATAGGATCCTGCTGGTTGGGACTCCCAATATTAAAACTCATTCCTTATTTCCCATACTGACACCTGCCATGCCCCATGCTCCTGCCTTTAGAGCCTGGCTCTGGACATGGCAACCACCATGGAGAAAGGGATACCCCTTCCCTGTCACTGTAGATTTTAAATATCAGTCTTGTCCTTAGAACCCAGATTTTGAGTGAGAAAACAAAATCACCCAGCACCCAGCAGGCCAGTTCTCCTGCCCTGGAGGACCAGCAGCTCTGGATTCATACTTAGGGCCCAATCTAGGTGCCAAAAACCAGACTGTTGTGGATAGAGCAGGCGTCAACCCCAGACTGCCAGGGAACCCCAAGCATATCTCTTCTCTCTCCCACATCATGGCCAAGGAGCAGCCCAGAGATAGTCCTGGGCCGTCCAGGGATGACCACTGGACCATCAGAAGCACAGTTGGCTAGGCTAGCCTGGCCCCAAGCCTCAGGAGCTATAGAGGCCCATAGCACTTGCTCACACTTGCAGAGGGCGGGGCAGGGCTATGCCAGGCTGGGGGAGGTGTTTCACCCATCTGCCAGGATATGTGCTAAGTTCTCACAGAAACTGAGCCACCCAAAGAAGGAACAGACGGTGGCTGTTGCATCTAGGGAAGTGGCCTAGCCACAACCTTTCACCTCTGCCCATGCATCCAATAACCCACGCGTCCTACTCTTACTTCCGAAGCCTCTTGGTCCAGAGTCTGAGACTTACAACATTCTTTAAGAAGTCCATAGGCCTCCATAGTGCATAACCTCCCCACAACTCTGCTGGCCTCCCTCTACCTAGCTGTCACCCACCTTCTAGCCCCACATGCTTGCACACTCTCTCCTCCTTCTCCCCTTCTGACATCTACATACTCTGCTTCCTCCCCAGAAAGCCACAGTCACTCGTTCCTTCCCCTGTACCATATGTGCTCTCCCACTCGCCACCCCTATCACAGCACTTGTCTCTGAGGATTCTTATGAGCAGAAAGTTGAGTCTTCCTTCCCCTGGAAGAAAGTGGAAAAGCTCCAGGCACGCACACACACACACCTGCCCTGTTGCTGCCCCTGCAGGCAGAAGGTGCCAGAGCCACTTGGCTACTCTAGGGGCAGAGGAGGGGCAGAGGCTGGAGCATCTCAGTGCTTTGCTTTAATAGAGCTGACTCCAAAGGAAGGAAACCTGCCAACTCCTAAGTCCAGACAGGTCCTAACAGCTTTCCCTGTGATGTCTCTAACACATCCACTACCCTAAAGCTGCCACTGTTAAGACCAGTTAGCAGGCTATGTTCTGATGCTGGAGAAAGACTTGTACCAACACAGACTTTCCACCGAGGATCTAGAGTGGTACCACAGTATCTGAGACAACCTGATGCAAAGACACAGTCTGCCAGTCTTCATACTGCACAGACATGTTTTATTACACAGGCTACTCTGGCCAAGAAATGTCCAGCCAGGAGACCTGGTGCTCACCCAACTCTGGGCCTAGACAGACCCAGGGCATCATCCCCTGGGCCCAATATGGGGCCAGGTGAGTGGCTTGGACACCAGCCACCACATACCTTTCTCACATTATAAAAGTCTCTGTGGGGGTTACTCTTCAATTCCTTGAACTCTGACATTTCATTTAACATCTCATGAAGGCTAAACTTGGATTCCAGAAAGTTCAGTCGCCGGTGACAATAGGTTTTCCTGCAAGTTGGTGAGAGATAGAGACCCCAGTAAGACATCAAACGACAGTTTAGCAACCTCAAGACAGGGTACTGACCCGGGCTGGAAGGGTCAGGTTCTGACAGCCCGGAGGAAGAAGAGCCGAGACGCTTCCAGCTTTCCTCAGACCTGGCTGAACTGCCCAGCACACACCTGTTACGACACCACATGAGCAGACAGTCAAGACACAGGAGGGAAGCACCAACTCTGAGAGCCCAGGCAGAGTTTTGTTGTCTTATGTTTGGGCAATTAGCACAGAGATAACCATCCCATGCATAACTATGGAGATGGTGCCGTCCCAGTCTGAAGTACCTATTTCAGGCTCTGTGTCTGGCTGAGCAGAAGAGCTCCTCCCATTGTTCTCATCTTTCCTCAGCCTCTGTAATCCTTTAACTACAGAATTCATTGCCTAGAATGTCAATAATGCAGTCAAACTATCTACCACCACCTGCCTAGCTTGGGATGCTGAGGCATCAGCCGTCCTCCCATGACCAACTGTCCCTAGATTCCCATGACCTGAGGGATCCTCAACGCTGAGATTTCCTGGGCAGATAGAAGAGGTATACAGTGAGGAGCAGGTAAGGAACACTGAGACAGAAAGCTCTGTGGGTTGACACCCCAGGATCCCCGCCCAGGGAAAGCACTCCCTGGGAATAAGTTTTCCTCAGCGAACAAAGATGAGACTCAGTGCTATGACCAGATGTCTCCCACACCCAGCTCAGCTGCCCAGCCTCACAGAACTGACCCTGCTCCCTCAGTGCTCTCAGACAGCAGCTGCCTGCATCTCCCTAGGCCGCCATAAAGAGATGGCTCTGTGGCTAGGATCACATACTGTTTTTGCAGAAGACCTGAGTTTGAGTCCAAGTATCCAAATCACAACTGCCTGGACCTCCAGCTTTAGGGGATCTCACGGCCTCTGACCTCCTCACATGCAGATATACACATGTATATATACGTAAATGGCAATCATAACATTTTATTACCAATGTCATTGTCTGTCTATAGAGGCAGGCCCTGAGTGAGTCAGGGATCTCAGAGTGGGAAAGGACTCTGAGCTAGTGAGGGATAGAGACCCCAGTAAGACATCACATCAAACATTAGGTTTGGTCACTTTGTCCAGCGACTGTCCCTTGATAGTTTCTCAGACAACAGTCACTGTTCACACCCCCGGTAAGGAGGGATTCCCAGAAACTGCCCTTCCCCTCCTGGGTCTTAGTTCTGACCTCTGCTCAGTGAGGACCAAGAGCCAGAGGCCCACCCTCCCCCATCCTACTCTTCTGTCTCAGAGACGAGGCCCACGCCCTTCACAGCAAAACCCACAAGGCAGGAGCGAGCGAGGGGTACATACCACGCTGACCGCCCCTTGCCTTCCCAGGCTCCCATTCCTAAGGTTCAGATAACTAAACCTTAACCACCGGTTGGCTCAAATCCCTGCCACAAAGAAAGCCATCTTCCCTGTCAGCTCCAGCCAAGCACTCTCGAGCATGGGCGGAGACACGGAGGGCTCCAGGATCCCTGCATGCTACTTTCAAAAGCACAGGAAGCCCAGTAGCTGAAACAAGAGTTTTTGGTTTTTTCTTATTCCTCCCTCGGTGCTCGCCCATGCCCGTAGCTGACAGCTGGCAGCTCTCTGCAGTGTTTCCTTGCCTAAGGAAAGGGGTGGCAGCTGATGTAGGTACACAGTGACCACTATCACACAGAGGTTTCCACCTGCCCGTGTGCAGCAGGGTGCAGCAGTAACAGCTCTAAGCCTGTGCAATCCCCATAGGGAAACCCAGGATGGAGTGCCTGCTGCTCCTTCCCACACACCCACACAACAAAAGGGGGAACCGGGGAAACTGGCTTACGTGGGGCCATCAGTGATGAGTGCCAGAATATGGCTCATATCCACGATGTAGGTCTCCAGGTCAGGGTAGGGCAGGCTGTGGGGCTCCTGGCGTTCCAACATCGTCTGATTGTCATACACAAAGAGAACACCTCCATGCATGCGAACCAGGTAGCCCAGGTTGGGGGGTGCATCATCCAGGCAATAAGGGTCTTCCTGGGGCAGTGGGGGAGGGTGGAAGTCTGCAAAACAGGGTGAGTGGTGTCCAAATGACCAACGTTGAATACTTTGTCGGCATCCCTGCTTTGTCTCTATAGCTCTCACCACTGTGTGAAATAGTAGTTCTTGACACCTGGGGTATCAGAGGACAAACTGGTTTGTGTTGTGAGCTGCTATAGTCCAGTGTCTAGAGCAAGCCTGTCCCGAGGCTAGCATACCAATTCGTGTGTGTGCATGTGTGCATGTCCATGTGCATGCATGCTTTTGTGTGTGTGTGTGTGTGTGTGTGTGTGTGTGTTTGCACATGCACATATGTGTGTGTTTAGCTTAATTAAAATGGACTTCACCTAATTTGGCCCTTCTTGGCCCTCAGGGGTGTCTGCTTTATTTTACTTTTATTTTTTAGAAAAGAATGCCTAGGTGTTCTCCCATTAAGAAAACACTGGCAATCCCTGGGGCAGGGAATAACGGCTCCCTCTTCCTGCGTATTTTCTGAGCCCAAGGCAGCCAAAGAATTAGACAAGAAGTCACCCTGTCCCTAACAGAGCAAAAGAAGCAGTAACCAGGCCCTGCCCTGCCCTCCCAGAGCAGGAACCAGCCAGCATAGAATCCTTAGCCCAGCATGGAGCCAGGCAGAGTACACCCAACCCAAGCAGTAAAACACCTCTGCTGTTTGCTGGGCTGTGACTCTGAAAGGCCCTTTGTCTCTGGGATCCTGACTGCTCACCTGAGACACCACCTACCCAGCAGGTGGTAGTGAGGGCCATAAAAGCACAGTAGGGAAATGCTTTGTAAACAGGTGTGCCCTGCACAAGGATCATGGGACATTGCTTATGATGGTTCAACTTAATGGGCTTTTTTAAACTTTAGGAGTATGCAGAAGAGTGTGTGTGTATGTGTGTGTGCCAGCCAAACAATTTATGTTTTGAATAAGGGTGGTCAGCATGTTGTTACTAAGAAAGCTGATGATTTTTGCCAACTGTAGGCTCACAGAAACGTTCTGGGCATGGCTACCATAGGTTGGCCGTGTTAACTGCATTTTCAGCTTAGGATATTTTCAGCTTCCATTTGACTTATTGGGAGCACAATCCATCAACAGTCGGGAACATTTGCCTTCTCGTTAGTCTTGAGAGTTCTTAGCTCTTAACCAGCTGTCTCTGGCCAGGGAATAAACACAGCAGATCAGCCAGCACCTTGCAGGCCAGCTGCCTGACAGGCAGAAGGAACCTTGGCTCCTGAGTGGAAGAAGCGCCCAGGGCCCAGGGCAGGGTGTCCTGCCTCAACACTCTGGAGCAGGCTGACCCTAAGCTGTGATGGTCACAGAGAAGGCAGAACACAGCAGAGCCAGGATGCTGATGTCCCCATCAGGCACAGCAACAGACCAGCCCAGGAGTCTCAAGATAGTGCTAGCACTGTGTATGGGGCAGATAGTTGGAAAGGCCAAGGTGAAGCCGCAGCCCAACCACCTAGAGATTGCATGGCTTCACCACACTCATGACCAGGATACAAGGGCCTTCTGCCATATGTAACGCCCACGCGTCTGACAGCCATTCCTGCCTGGACAATACTGGGAACATGGCCCTCTGACAGACAGGGAAATCGCCTTGGGAAGGCTAAGATCTACCCGAGCCCCTCCCTGGTGGAAAGGGCGTTCAATACAGAACTGGGCTAGAAACAGGGGCAACCTGGAAGCTGTTGCAGAAGGCATCAAGGGTACTGGCCTGGATATGATCCCCAGGCCCTCATCTAATCCCTACCCCTGGATTTCAGGGATGAGGGTTGACATGCCCTTGTTTTAGTGACTTCATTGTTAGCCTCTGCTGCTCCAAGGTCCCTCACTAGGTGAGAACGATACCCTGCCCTTTCTTGTCTCCCTTCTCTGAACTTAAATATGGCTGTCATTTATGGAACACTCTAGAAGCCCAGTCTGCCCTAAGCACTCCACACACATTCACACAATCTCACCCAGGGAGGTGGTGATTGCTGGCATTCCTGTTTTTTCAGAGTTAGAGAAGCCATTTGCTCAAGGGCCAAGAAATTGGCACAATTCAGATATGAAGGCAAATATGTTTTGCTTCCTCTGCCCAGGGCACATGGGCTCTGTATGTATTCCTGCTCAGCCCTTCCACTGCCGTACATTTGATTGTACTGTTTTAAATACACCAGGATCCCCATCTCCAAAAACATAGAAAAATATTCAGCCAGCAAAAAGTCCCAGCCACTCTCGGGTCCAGCTTACACATAGAATCCAACTCGGTCCCTAAGACTTCATACCTGGGAGACCCTCTTCCAAAGGCACACTTTCCCCCTGATGAGCCAGGTACTGGGCTGTGGTCCGTGGGAAGCGGTGGTAGGCAAGCCGTGCATACTTCTCCCGGATCATCAGGGCCTTGGCCAGGCTCTTGGCAGCCTGCTCATAGTCTTCCACAGTGATCTACAGCAGAAGACATGTAAGGAAGGGTCTGTCCACAAGCCAGAGACAATGCTTGCAGAGGTCCTGGGCAAGGCTGGCCCCTAGGAACCAGGATCTCAGGACGGTTCCCATCAAACTGATAAGAGAGGCTTGTTGTGTGTGATCTGCTCCCACAAACACTGTGATTTATGCTGGGTACTTGAGTTCCTTCCAGGAGTCTGGAATTGGGGGTGTGCTGTGCAGATGTGTGAGCAAAGCCAAGATGCTCTAATGAGCTTCCCTGATAGACACTAGGTGTTGGTGCCTTCCCGGGAGAGAGCTCTTGGAGGCTAGCCCTAGTGTCCCCCAGACCTGTGTGTCCCTCCTCTTGGCTGATATATTCTTTCTTTTTGTAATATGCTGAGGCTGTGGGTACAGCCAGGTGCTGCATCCTGAGAGCCCTGCTAGCATGTCTCAAAGTCTGAAGGTGGTCTTTGGGACCCTGACCCAGGACACACAGGGAGAAAGATAGGGTTGCTAGGAGGGATCCGGGTTCTCAGCCTGCACACCCCAGGTGGGTCCCAAGGATGCTGATTACACCAGAAGCCTGCAGCTGCAACCGGCATACAGAGCCTCAGTCCTATCCTCAAGTGAGAATAAGTCCCATCATTTTCAACTGAGAACAAAACATCTTTTGCTCTGTCACCGTCTAGCTGTCAGTCAACCTGGCAGGCATCCGCTCATCAGGTCAGTAGGGCTCCTAATCACATATGAAGCACGGGTGTTTCTATAGGTTCTGTTTTGTTTATTAACTGGGGAAACGAGGCCCAGAAATGATCAACCATTGTTGGGAAGTGACAAAGTCTGACTTCAGATCCTGATCTGACTGACTCCAGGATGCTCTTCTCATGCTCAGAGATGTGTACATCTCTGAAGGCCTTCCCAGCCCCCATCATCCTAGGTACTCAGTGAGGATGAGTGTCACAGAAGTCTGTAACACTTTGTGACATTTGTGTGAAGTTTGGGATACTCGCTTAATGACCTGCAGATGGATAGATAGAACAGGAAAGAGGGGACAGCAACAGGGAGGGCGGGAAGGAGGCTGGAGGAGCAGAGTGAGAATGGCTGGGCCTGGAATCTTCCTCCTCTGCTTCGTAGTGTCTTTTGTTTTACTGAAGTTTTGTGAACATACAGATTATGTGCACTTGCCTTCCAAGACCCTGATATTCACATTTCTCCTAACTGCTGTGGATATCCTTCCAGGGAGGGTAAATAAAGCATCAAGGATACAACATCCTCCCTTCTACCTTGCCCAACTCTGACATCAGAGGGAGCGGTCAGCATCCGTCTTTCTCATTCATTCTCCAAATCTGATTCCTTGCTTTTCAAACTGGAAGCAGCTCACTTCCCATCTCAGATACCCACACAGGGACTAGCCTCAAAACCACCACAGGGACTAGCCTCAAAACCACCACAGGGACAGGACGGCAGATACATGCTAAGGTAAAGCCATGTCCCCATCTTCAGCAAAGCCAAAGGATCACATGACAAAGGACTCAGGAGATAGCCAAAGAGATCAGAGAAGGTGTGGGGTTCTTGAGAAGGAAGAAGCCACTAGCCAATCATGTGGGCCCTGTAAGGTCCAGTGACCACCCCTGGGTACCAGGATCAGTAAGGTCAGCCTGCCTCTCATAGCCTCATAGCGCTCTAGTTATGTACATAGGAGGGAAGAAGCAAGGAAGAGAGAAGGGAGGTAACATTATAGGCTCATCTACTCCAGCAGCATGCATTCAGCTCCTGTCTACTTTCTATTCCATTACTCTGCCCACCTTGGTGAGGTGGACACCAAGCTCTGGCCAGGAGGCTAAGGCTGGGTTTGGTGGGAAAGCATCCTGGCTAAGAAAAAGGACTGCATTAGTCCCCTTCCATACTCCCATCCCCAGGAAGTCAATGTGCATGTGGTGCAAACACACAATGGAATGCTATGCACTCATAAAGAAGAACAGGAAGCTCTTTCATAAATTAATATGGTATCACCTCTAAGGGAACGGTTGAGCAGGAAAGGCGTGTTCATTTTCTCATCAAGAGCTTACTGCCTCTTACTGGCTGAGGGATCTCTAGCCTGTATATAAGGATATTGTCCTAAGCATGGAAGAGCTAATTTTACACAAGTCAATACCATCACATAGACTCTGCTGGATGCTAGGAATATTGACAGGTCCCGTTGGCAGATTTTTGGGCTCTGGAACACACAGAACCAACTGGACACAGCCACAGCAAGCCAGCCTGAAGTTCTAAGTCTCGTAAACCAGAATGGGACAGCTCCCTAGACATGCCCACACCCCTGAGTCTCCACTAAGGCCTCTCTGCTCTTCAGGTTCCTGGGCCCTCCTCCACCCTCCCCCAGAAACACACACACTGGGCCAGGCTTCAAGGGTGGGTATGGCCTTACCCCTGCACAGTAATCCCCACTGATGGTGACTCGCTGATACTCAGGCATAGCATAGGGTGCCGGCCCAGGCTTAGAAGTAGCTCCGGGGACCAGAGGGGTTGCAGGAGACATGGCGGGACTGGCAGTTGGAGGACCTTTCCAGTCTTGCTGTGTTGGCATCTGCAGGGACAAAGACTGCGACCGGATCATCTTGAAACTCTTCTTTCTAAGAGCCAAGGACAAGGGACAGGGGAGACATCAGCTGCTCATAGGGAGAATCTCGGGTGCCAGGAAGTTCCACTGTCATCAATCCCTGGTGCTGGCTATCACTAAGAAGTCTCTGGTGGGCTGGGGAGGTCACTCAATGATAAAGCGCTTGCAGTACAAGCATGGGGATGTGGGTTGAGAACTCCAGCAATCACATAGAAAGTGGGTATCACCATGGACATCAGTAATCCCAGGACAAGCGAACCCCAGGGGCCCTCTGGTTAGTCAATTTAGCTGAAATAGCTTTGGAGTCAGTCGAGAGACTCTGTCTCAAAAAATAAGATGGATCTAAACAGAGGAGGACATCAACCTCTGGCCTCTGCACCTGCACCTGCACCTGTACCTGCACTCATACACATTCCTCCTCCCAGCCTTGCAGACACTGGTCATGCCTCATAGCCGAGGGTGGAGTCTTTGGGACCTGTGGCACATGGCAGTAGGTCAATGTGACAGAGCAGAGACAGACAGACAGACCCAGACCACACTACGGGGGCTCCAGTATATCAGGATGGCACTGTGTCAGAGAGGCATTCCCCAAGGAGTGGACAGCATGTCCTCTTCAAATAAGCCACACTCTTTAAGCCCCGGCAAATGAAGTCTCTGGAAAGATGTGGTCAGGGACACAAAGACACAACATTGTATTTTAGTTACAAACACGGGCACAGGAAGCAGAAGAGATGAAGAACGATCAGCTTGTCAGCCTCCTTGGTTAGGGCCCAGAGACAGAAGGGGCCTTTCACAAAAATCACACAGCAAGGCAGTTGCTTCCTCCAGCCGTTAGCCAGCTTCTCCTTCCTCAAGCCTGATGTTTGCCATCCGGGTGGCAGTTGGGGCTGGTACACACCTGCATTCATCTCTGCTATAGGAGAGGGGTTGACGGGCACCAGGGTGAGGCCTGGACCCTGGACCTGTTGTTCTGGCACTGGAAGACGAGACCACAAGGCTGGTTCAAAATGCTGCAAGTTCATGATTACTTGTAAGTCTGATTTGTGATGACATGACTTCCTTTGTTAACAAAAATCCAAACTGTTTCAGCTGACGTCACTCCAAGTCCTGTGATTCCCAGGAAGGAAATTACCCAGTACTGGGACAATGCCAGCAGAGCAGCAGCAGCAGCAGCAGCAACAGCAGCAACTGGACAAACCCTCTAAGTAAGCCCTGGCTTAAATGCTTTCTTCTATGGGGTTTAATGTCTCTTCACAGCAATAGGGAGGTAATGAAGACTTCCCTGGTGATAGTGGGTATGGGAAATCAGTCTATCCCCAAGTTAGCTTCATGCTCATCCAGAAACAGCCAGCTTCCTGCTGGAACCATCCAGGGCTCCTCCCTACCCAAACTTCCAGAATCCAGTTCACCTCACCTGCTTGCCACAGGTCTCTCTGCCCAAAGGACCTGTGTTTCCACCTCCCGGAGAAAAGGATGTTCACACCTAAGAGATGAAACTGGCCCCTTCTCAGTAGGTGCCTCCACAGGGACTCGCATGGCTGACAAACCAGGCTGCTTCAGGAGCCCTAACCAGAACCCCAGGAACCCCCAACCCTGGCCTGTTGTCCTTCACCTGTTCCTGAGTTACCATCCTGCACTGAGAAAGACAGATGTCAGGGTGTGCCAGCCAGTCAGTCAGTGTTAGAGTCACCCTAAGCACAGAGGTCCCCCTATAAGGAATCTTTTGGACATATTGACTCTGCTCAGTTCATCCCACGAGTCACCAGTTCCTGGGTCACATCGATGTGTGTGTTTCGTCTTATGCCAACACCATCCCCTATGCCTTAGTCTACCCTGGGGTTCATCCAACCAAGGAGAAGCAATGGGTAACTTGTTAGGTTAGCAACAGGTAAGACAGGCAAAAAATCAAACAAACAAAACACACAGGCAAAAATCTGGAAGACTGCCTAAGTCAAGCGTTCACCAGGATTCTCCTATGAGTGCCTCAATAGGAAAGAACATGTCTGTCCCACTGAGGAAGCCTATACCCAGCTGGTACCCAGAGAACTCTCCTTCATGCCCATTATTCCCTGTGGCCTCAGCCAGACTGTCACACATGAATGGAAATGTGGCTCAGTTGAGAGAGTACTTGCCTAGAATTCATCAAAGCCCCACATAAATGAAATGATAACACACACACCTGAAATTGCGGCAACCAGAAGGGAGAATGAGAAGAATCAGAATTTAAGGTCATTACATGCTCTCCATTGAGTTCAAGGACAGCCTGGGCTACGTTAGCAGACTGTCATACAAAACCATTCATAGGCTAAGAACTCACGCTTACAGGCCCAGGGGCAGGTTTAAGATGGCTGGGCCACTTCCTCAGAGCTACCATCCTGGAGCAGCAGAGAGCTGGGATCCCCATCAGCTAACCACTGAGCTGGCATCTGGAAGTAGAAATGCCCACGTCTGCTGCTGCATAACAAATCGCCATAGGTTTGGCAACTTGAACCCACGCCCATTTGCGACTCCCCAGTTCTATAGGTGAGACGGTCAGCTGGGACTGGCAGGGATCCATGCTCAGGCCACCCAAAGGCCAAAACAGACATCAACTACACTGGGCTCATAGAAAGACTTCATCTTTAAGATCAATCAGGCTGCTGTGGCTGTTAAGACTGAGAGTTCCAGTTTCCTGGTGACTTGGCCAGAGGTCACCACAGCCCCCCACAGACAGCACTCTGATCCCTGAGGTGAGCCCTCTGTCAGGAAAACCCTGAGTGTTCCATGTTCCCAATCTTCATGGCTGAGCTTAGCCTGGAAAAGCACTGTTTTGAAGCCGTTGTAATTAGATCCGGTCCACTGACAACCTCCCTAGCTTAAGGTCAGGCAATGCCTTTTCTGCAGGGCAAACACAGACAGCTTATATCTCTGTCTTGGCAGAGAGAGAGATTTTAAAAATTCTACCTATGGGTGTGGAGAGATGGCCCAGGGATAAAGTGCTTGTCACATAAGCATGAAGAGCTGAGTTCAGATCCCAAAACCCTTATACATGGACCATGAATACACACACACACACACACACACACACACACACACTGATTAATTAATTAGTTCTGCCCACAGTGGACCATAGACTAGTACGCTAATATCCACACAGCATATGTGTATGTAGGTATGTGCACATATGTCATCTGAGGTGGTATGAGCCCTGCGTGTGTCACAATAATAAAAAGTCACACAGAAGTAGCAAAAGTTTCAGCAGAGTTAGAGAACTAGGGGATCTCTGGTGGGGAGACGTGAATACTATGCACGCTGCCCTCTTCTAAGCAGCCTAGCCTAGATACCTCCAATGACAGAGCTCCCTACACTCCTGAGCAAGGCATAAACATTCAATTAGTCATTCAATAAACATGTACCAAACGCCTGTTCCTGGCCAGGCCAGTGCAAGACACACAAACACTCAGAGCTGAACAGAGTGTGACCTGTTACCGCTGATATAAAGCACTTCATCACCAGGATCGCAACTGTCTGTCCATAGCACACCTGTCACGCCTTCTGCTAGCCTCTAGGGCACCAGGGTTAGCCAGCTCGCTCTGGCACAGCTGGCCAGATCAGTCCTTCCTCCAATCACCTGGCAGAAATACTCAGCTTGCTAAGGAGCTGGCCCGGTATGCCACGGTGAGGGCATCAATTCCTTACCAACCCGAAGCCTGGGCTCGGGAGCAGCTTCATCAGCCTTTAGATGGGAGGTCCTCATGGGCCACAGGGAGTTTCTCGCTGTGTCAATAAGGTAACCTGGCATGTTATCTCCCTGTTCCTGCTCAGAATCCCCGCCTGTGCTACACCTTTCCCTGTCCCTGCCATTCATCATGTCCCCATTCCTACTCTGCCTTTTCCCCCAAAACATTCCTATAACATCAGATTCACAGACTAAACGAAGTCCAAAGCTTTGTGTGGAGGGTCCTCTCAGAGCTTCTGAGGCCTCTGCCCAAGGCCAGTTAGCCAGGCAGGGGCACCAAGGCAAGCCTCTCACCGAACTCTCAGAAATGCACAATGAGGCAAGGGGCCACTCATGACCCCACTGTATAAGCCTGAGGGCCAAGCCCGGGGTAGTGGCAGGCACACTCATCCATTCTAGCCATTCCTCCACCTAAAAGCAAGACTCTAAAGTGTGCAGCAGCCAGCAAAGCATGGTTAACTGTGCACTCAGCATGCCATCGAGTGGGACAGATTCCTACACTTCCACAGGCTCAGCTGCTCCATGGCTTCTCATGGTCACCGAACTCTTCCACGTGGAAATGGGACCCCTTGATAAGCAGAAGAGCTGGCACATGCTGTGTGCTCAATGCCAGAGATCCCAACCTGTGTGGCAAGGAGAAGACACAACAGCCGGCATAGGGCATGGTGTCTGCTCACCATCCTCATTGTCTGCAGAGAATCTATGGGGAATAGAGGGTGGGGGTGGGGGGGTGGCCTCGCTCTGTGGGCGTGGCCAGCTGACTAGGAGCATACAACTTTCCCACACCCACAAGCCCATCAGCTGCAGAGACTTAAGGCCACTTGTTTGTCTGTTATTTATCCGTAATAAATATATAATACATAGGGAATATGTAAACACATGCTCATGTGTATGTACATGTGTGTGGTATGTGTATGTATATGTGGGAGAGGGGGGCAGAGGTCAACATCAATTGTCCTCCATAATGGATCTCCACCTTAGTTTTTGAGATGGGGGTCTCTGGCTGAACCTGGAACTACTGACTCAGCTAGACGGGCTGGTCAGCAAACCCGAGGATCCCCCTGTCTCCACCTTTGCAGAGCTGCAACTGTAAGTGCACACAATTGTACCCAGCTTTTTCATTTGGGTGCCAAGGAGCAAACCCAGGTCCTCATGCTTGCATAGCAGGCACTTAAAAAGAGTACCATCGATTGGGCTGGCGAGATGGCTCAGTGGGTAAGAACACTGACTGCTCTTCTGAAGGTCCTGGGTTGAAATCCCAGAAACCACATGGTAGCTCACAACCACCTGTAATGAGATCTGATGCCCTCTTCTGGTGTGTCTGAAGACAGCTACAGTGTACTTATTTAACAATAATAAATAGTCATAATAAATCAATCTTTGGGCCAGAGTGAGCAGGGTTGACCAGAGCGAGCAGAGGTCCTAAAATTCAATTCCTAACAACTACATAAAGGCCCACAACTATCTGCACAGCTACAGTGTACTTATATACATAAAATAAATAAAAAACTTAAAAAAATTTTTTAAAAGGCACCATCTCCCAAGCCCCCTTTTCCTGCCTTTTATAGCTACAGTCTCTATTCATCAACGTCAACACAGATAAATTGGATGCCTCCAATAAAGCTTTGTCAATAACTACGAATCTATAAAAAGGGGCTATACACTCTGACTTAGTAAGCTTCATAAAACAAAATAACTTCGTGGCACTTCAGCTAGCCTACCCTCAATCCATAACAAATACCCATTTACCAATTTTACTCAAAACATTCTCAGGGAGGCAGCTGTTCTAAATAGCCAAGTCCTTCCCCTAAGTCTGTCCCCTTTATATCCTGACCATTTAAAAATAATTATATGAGGCATTCTCCAGTGAAATCCCCAAATCCTGGGCCCTTACTCAGAACTCACAGGACATTTTTTTGAAATTCTCCCTGGATAGCTCAGGTCATCGGCGTAAAGACATGACCAGTCCCGGGCTTATCCAGTCACGGGCTTAAAGACATTGTGTCCCTAGAAGCCCAGGCTTCAGATCCCCGTGTTTACTTTTCATAGACATTGTCTCCTCCCTCACTGTCGACTGCCCAACAAAACCAGGGTCAGGCTCAGGCCACAAAAATGAAATCCTTCATTTTTTCTGTTCGGATCTGCCATAGTACTGAAAAGCGAGTTGACATGCTTATTAGCGCATGTCCTAAATAAGGAGACAACAAGGCAGGGCTATGCGAGAAGCTCGGGTATCAGGTTTCTTCTGAGAACTATCACAAAGTTCAAAGCCTGGGCATGGTAGCACAGATCTGTAATCCCAGGACTCAAAGGACTAAGAAACAGGAGAACCAGGAGCCCAAAGCCAGTGTGGTGTGTGTGTGTGTGTGTGTGTGTGTGTGTGTACACATACACATACATATACCTAGATGGCTTTTATATATATAGAATATTTATTCTCATATGCATCTTATATGATTATATTGTTTATGTACATATATACTCAGACATACACACATAATTAAGGGCAGTCCTTGTTGTATGCACTAGTAACCCCAGCAAGGGGGAGGCAGGCTGAGGTAGAAGAATCGTCATGAGTTTGAAGTCACCCTGAGCTGCATAATTAGTAGCAAACCAGCTAGGGATAAAGAGCAAAGCCCTGTCTCATATAAGCACACTTAATTAATTAAATTGAAAATTTAAAATATTAATATGCTCTCAAACTGCCCATGATATTGGTAACATATGAGAAAATACACTAAAACCCAGCAATGGTACCCACAGTGAGTGGGTGGGCTGTATGGGGCGTGGATGATCTCCATACAGCTGTAAAAGAAAACAGAGTGGGAAAGGTAGAGAGAGAGAGAGAGAGAGAGAGAGAGAGAGAGAGAGGAGAGATGGAGGCCCTTTTGTATGCACATGCATTACTCAGAAATTTTCCATGTTGTCTCCAAGTTGGCTGAGTTCCAGCCCACGGGGTTGGAGGAGGTGAACTCTGCCCATGTCAGGGTCAGATGAGGTAAAGAATGGAACGGGATGAGTGCTTCAGCTGATGCTGGGTCTGGCTCAGCAGTTTATTTTTCTTACACATCTTAAACATGGCAAACTTTGAGGGAAACATCCTCACGTGACAATAAAGTTTCATAGATGGCTACATCAAAATTCCCTGGCAAACTCCATAGCAAAGCACCTGTGACCTTTAGCTTAGAAATGAGTTCTACTGACTGATAAGCAGTACTCAGGAATCTGGACCAAGGAATGGAAGGGTTCGTAATAAGCATATAGATGGGTTCTGTTAACAGAGAATGCCAAGTATGTGAACCCTCTTTCATAAGTATGGATTCTCTTCACTGAGCATCAAAGCTCGGAATCAGGGCCTAGACAGTGCTCAGGATTTAGGGGGATTCAGGTGAAGCCTAGATCCACAGAGAAGCAAAAGATCACTAGGCTGTTAGACAACCTACTTCGTGAACAGGCTTCAGTCATTTCTGCATGTCTAAAATTCTGGGTTTTTTTTTTTTTAATAGTTTCTGTAAGCTATGCCTTCCACATACTAGAAAACATATGTGAGCCTCAAATGGGGTCACACGACCCTCTGGCAACTCCAGAGCACTCTAGTCTGGGCTTGCCTCCAAACTTTCCATAGCCCACCCTCCCTCCTTCGGACCCTCACCCACCCACCCACCCACCCACCAGCTAGCAGAAACCTAGCTGTTGTGAGAGGCAGAGGGCCCTCAGTGAGTGGTCCTGCTGGTTACAGATCTGGCCCTGACCTACAAAAGTAGCAGCCTTGAGCTGGTCCCCCAGCTCCGCCAGGGCGGAGTCTGAACCCCGCCCTGTTCCAAGAGCTGGCAGTCCTGCCTGGCAGGCTGCCAGGTGGCAGGCGCTCATCTTTCCTGCTCACAGCTCGGCTTCTGGTTTGTAAATCCATACTAAATTTAAAGAGAGTTGTGGGTGTTTTGTTTTGTCTAAAGAAGAGAGGCCAGGCATGGCATCCTAGGAAGAGCCTTCTCCAAGGTCCTCAGGTACCAGAACAGCCAGAGTGTGGGTCAGGCATGTGTCCCAAATGGAAAGCCCCATTTTATGTCACGGTTGGAAACACAGACTCACAGATCTGGGGACCTGCTGCTGCTTTCAGGCCTTTGTCCCAAGGGTCCTTGTCCCCGTTTACCTCAGGGATCACTGATGGATTGGGAGCTGGAAACGCTGGTATCTGAATGACTACATAAAGGCACCGGCACTGAGCAGTGAAGTAGAGAGACAATTCTCATGTGAGAAAAAAAAAAAAAAAAAAAAAAAAAAAAAAAAAAAAAAAAAAAAAAAAAAAAAAAAAAAAAAAAGCCCCAGGTGGCCTTGGGACATCTGACCGAGAGTCAATGGGCCAGGTGCCTTTCAGAAATGAAGCCGTGGTTGGCTTTACTCCACATGTCACTCAGAAGCAGCAACAGTTACATCTGAGGAAACAGCATCGGGTGTCACTTCAGAGGGCAGGACAATGTCCTGGTTTGTAGTATGGGATCACAGGACATGCCCCGTCACTTACTGTGTCCTAGTGTAAGTTGACTCAACTCCCAAGAGCTCTTCTTGCCTAGTCAGCCAAGTTGGGGCCCCAAGAGCACCCACTCCCTGGTTAATATGAGGAGGAAGAAAGGAATGCAAACTGGGAGGCCAAGGACATGGCTCATTGTCAGTATCTGATAGCAGTACGTGCTATTGCTGCCCATCTCAGTGGCAGGAGGCCAGGTGGCAACATTTACAGGGTGAACTATGACAGAGGCATGTCCTGAGCCTTTGCATATGCCAAGTCCCTCATTCTTCAAAATGTCTCATAAAGACTGACCATTATCATCCCCACTTCAGATGAGGAAGAAGCTGGGGCCCAGAGAGGTTGCTTATTTTGCCCAGAGTCACAGAGCATGCTAGTGAGTGGCAGAACCCAGATGTCCTGGATGAAGTGGCAGTGGGGAGGTGGGATACCTTTCCTCTGCTGACACCCACAGAGCTCCAAGTGTGGCTAGGCTGTACCCTGGGAAGGCAGTGAGAGGCAGATGGAGTTCCCAAGTCAGGGAGTCAGAAACTTCCACCTAGCAGCAAGCGGCCGAATGCATTTCCAGAGTTTGCAGCCGACTCTTGGAGACCATGGGGTGCCATTTGGATGGAGAGTAACAAAGTTTCCATTTTGCCCTGGGCCGGGGCTCTGATGGGAAACTTCAGGCTCCCTCGGCAGCCGTCTATGGAAACTGGCCTCAGACACTTATTATTCCTGGTAATACCAAATGCCAGGAGCTCCTGCTTCCATTATGAAGGACCAGAATGCCCTATTCACAGCACATAGAAGGCCCTGCAGAGCATTCAGTCCCTGAGGCCAGCCCTTGCTATGCCAGGGCAGTGCAGACAAGGGACGCCATAGTCTGCATCCTTTCACTCCCAGGATGAACATGGCACTAGGTCTGGGGCCACCTACCTCCAAATACAAGGATGGCACTCAGTGGCTACTGATGACCCTTCCTTCAGGGGCTCTAGGCCCATCTGAGGAACACAAAAACTGAGCTTACAGATGGCCAGGCTCTGCCCCTGACTTTTTATGCAAGTACCAACTTCATCCATCCAAGGAAATGCCAAAATCCTATCCTGCCAAGAAAAAAGGTAGGCGGGGCCTGCGGGTGAGGGATAAGGCTCAGTCTCATCTGGCAGAAGGCTTGCCTTGAATGAGTAAAACCCCTGGTTCCCTTCTAGTCCAGACCCTCTCCTCTCTTTTCCAGGGTACCAGCTGGCTTCTGAACTAGGTTGGGTCAATGGCAGAGACTGTGAGAACCCGGAAGGTCCTGGAAGGGTGAAGCTAGGAACAGAATCCTGCCCTTCATTTCAGCTCTCAGCTGCTGCCTAATCCAACTTTGCCAGGTGACCCCAGTCCCACCACATCATTCTACTGTCTGCATCACCTAGAGATGGTGACTGTCCCCTACTTCCTGACATCTCTGGGAAACCTCTCCCCCATTTATCTTCTGGGCTCTCTGTGAGCCATGTAGCCAACTCCCCACATTAAAGTCCTAGATCCAGTATTTGGGTCATTTGTATTTTCTGACTAGACTCAGACCAACGCAGTCCTTATCATAACTGGTGATTCTTTGACAATTTGTACAGTTTCTAATTCCTGTCCCCACCCAGTATGAGCTCCAGGGAGCGGGAACTTTATCTATAGTGTACATGACATCTCCAGTCCCAGTGCAGTGCTCAGCAAACAGTGAAGCACGCCAACAAAAAAATGAAAACAAGTAAAACTGGTGTTTTACTAAATCCTCAAATTGGCGGCGAAGAGGGAAATGCTATGCTGTTTGTATGTGTATTTGCCACCACGGCAGCAGAGCAGTTTGGGAGATGGTTCAGTAGGCCAAGTGCCTACTACACAGTCTTGAAGTCCTGACCTCTATCCCCAGGACCCATGAAAACAGCTGGGACTGGTGTTGTGTTTATAATCCCAGTCCATGGGAGGCAGAGACAGGCAGGTTCCTGGAGTTCACTGGTCAGCCAGGCTAACTTAATCAGAGAGCCCCAGGTCCCAGTAAGAGACCGGCCCCCAAAATGAGGTGGGGGCTGGAGAGGTGTTCTAGCAGTTAAAAGCCTTGGATTGCCTCTTCCAAAGGCCTGGGCTCAAGCAGTTCACAGCCACCTGTATTCCAGACCCAAGGGAGCCAATGCCTTCTTCTGGCCTTCTCAACACAGCATACACACACACACACACACACACACACACACACACACACACACACACGGGGGTGGGGTGGGGGGGGCTAAAGAAATGGTTCAGCAGTTCAAAGTGCATACTGCTCTTCCAGAGGACCCAAGCCCCCTTCAAGGGGCTCACAGCTGTCAGGGGATCAGTCAGGTTCCTCATGCATCTGAACTCATACATGTACATGCCTACACATAGACACACGTGCCTACATGTAATTTAAAATGAAAGTAAAATACTTTAAAACAAGGTAGCCAGTTTCTGAGGACCGACAGCTGAGGTCGACTTCTGGCATCCACATGGAGGTACACACACAAGTACATGCTTACATGCACACGGACATGCACAAACACACACACAAACACCACAACCCTGGCTTTTGATTTTTTTCAAGCAGATAAAGGCAGCAAGGCCCTCTTCAATAAATACCTAGGGAGCTAAGTGGCCTTGGTTAAAAGAAGAACAGAAGACCCAGGACCATGTCAGCTCCCTCAGGTCTCACAACTCCACACACATGGAAGCTGGTCATGGAAACAAACCTTTTTGCTGTCTCCACAGACTTCTGTTCTGCCAGCTCCTTCTGTAGCTCCCTCTCCTTGGCTTCCTTCTGTCCGATGGGACAGTCCTCGGGGACAGTAAACAGGGACATGACATCTTTGCTGTCCTCTTCTCGGAGCACCTTAGCAAACACCTTCTCCGCCAACAGCCGGACATGTTCGTCCAAATCGGACATGTTCAACTTGGGGAACTGGCGCGGCATCTCGGCTGACAAAGAAAGAACAAAGGTGAGTCTTCCTGGCTTTGTGGATGTCCTGAGTCCCCAGGGTAAGGAACATAAGGCCCGTGACCTGAGGCCTGGTCCTTGGTCAGCTGTGGATGTGGTGATGGATTCCCAGAGCAAGCCCAGCAGACCAGATTTCACAATTAGCTTAAGTAACTGGGTGTGAAGCGCACAGGGCGGCTCACATTTCATAAGCAGTGAACGCTCAGAAGTCAAAGAACAAACTGATTGTGGAGGCTCTTCCGTTTCTCCAACCTGGGGGGTGGGGGGATGGGTGGCCCCACCCTCCTAACTTCCAAAACTGAGAGGGTCAGGAGCGTGCTCAGAACAACCCTTCTCCAAACTTCAAGAGGCCAATAGCGCCCTCCCCTCGACCAGTTCATCCTGCTCCTCCAAGAGGGAAGATCCACCTCAGAGCTAGCAGTGAGCTTTGGTCCAATGAGAGAACAGCAGAACCTTGGGAAATCCAGGAGCACCCTTTATGCAAGAAATGAGGCTTTGTGCTGAAAAGCGGGCCTCTGAAACCACGACCTTAAGGCCTTTCCCAACCTTCCAGAACTATCTAACAGGACACAGCAAATGCATTAAGGGCTTTGAACAGTAACAATCTTAGCTGAAAACGCATGTTCTTTAAAAAGCTCTCTCCATCCACCTCTCTTTACATGGAAGGTTCTTATCACCTGCTGGCCCCCTCCCTGCCTTCCTCCTCCATGTCCTGATCACATGTACTGAGTAACTATACCTTGGCCACAGTCTGATGCCTTCCACAGGAGTGGGGCAAGGCTGGGGTGAGGTGAGGTGGGGTGGGGATTTCCCCCCTTCCCCCCGACCTAGTACCAGTTCCTTTAAGGCTGTTTCAAGAGACAGTGGTTTTGTTGGCCAGGGTAGACAAAGGTAGGATGGGCCTTGCTGCTGTCTGTCAAGGACAGGAAGCAATTACAGGGGCGGGGCTCATTAGGCTATCTTGGATCAGTCACTCTTAGTCCTTCCATCTGTGGGATGGAAGGACTGTGTAAATGGTCTCTAAGGCCCTCTTATTGTAAGTGGCACCATTCTAGGTGGTAGAGACGTTTCCTGTGCCCAAGGTTCAGCGTACTGGCTTCTCTGCAGCGTGTGGAGCCAATTCATGACACACACAGGAGGGGGGGTGGGAAGCAGGCTGGTAATGGGTAGTGGAGCCATGTCTGTAGTCTTGACTCTGAAACCAATTCCCTCTCCCCCACACCCCAGCACCTTTCCTGGGCTTCTCACTCTAAGAGGGAAAGGGTGAGGAAAGACCACCTCAGCAAGCACAGAGAGGGTCCAGGGAGCAGAGAGGGACAGCACTCAGCCAGGAACAAGCAGAAACCTGGTCCCCACAGGAAGGGAGGAGAGCAAAGCTGGCTGAGTGAGAGGCTGGGTGCTGTCAGAGCAGAGGCTCAGGAGGAACGTGACAGCAGAGGGGGCCAGGACGGTACAGAGAACCAGGCTCCAAAGGTAAATGGGAACAGAGTGGGACCCTGTCCCCAACCCCCAGTCCACTGGTCCAGTGTCATCATTTCTCAGAAGTAGACACAGAGAGACCCACGCAAACAGCGGCAGATGCAGGACTGTTCCTTAAATCACTAAGAAAATAATATGAACCAAGGAAACTGGGGATATCTCTCTGCACTGTTTATACAAAGACCTTTTAAATGTCAGAATTACACACTTGAGAAAGACTGCTAAGCAGCAAACAGTGGGGGGATGGTGCAGCCATCGTTTTAAATTCATCTGAAATAATAGATGATGAGGAATTAATACATGCTGGGTGGTAGTGGTGCACGCCTTTAATCCTGGTACTCGGGACTCAGACACAGGTAGATCTCTGTGAGTTCAAGGCCAGCTTGGTCTACAGAGAGAGTTCTAGGACAGCCAGGGCTACACACAGGAAAACCCTGTCTTGAAAAAACAAACAAACAAACAAACTCAGAATTAACACACAAAGCTGTGCTGTGCTTTGATTACACTGATATAAAAGAGCATCCCCTTATGGTCAACGCCATGGGAGGGATACACACCCAAGATGACCAGATGCCAGGGATAGCTGTTTTGGTTTGTGTTGCTTTGGGTTTGGTTTCATTTAAGATAGAATCTTGCTATGTAGCCCAAACTAACCTGATATTCACTCTAGTCCAAGCAGGCCTTAAATTCATAGTGGTCCTCCTGCCTCAGCTTCCTAAGTTCTTAGATCATAAAACAGAAGCTGCTATAACCACCTGGGATATCTAATTTTAATAATTAATGCTCTAATTTCATTGTCTATTTTCATTTTGGTTTTTGAGACAGGGTCTCACCATGTAGCCTTGGCTGGCCTGGAGCTCACTCTGTAGACCAGGCTGATTCACTCACAGAGATCTGCCTGCCTCTGCCTCCTGAGTGCTGATCAAAGATATGTACCACCATGACTGGCTAATTTCATTTTTTAAGATACTAAGATAATAGAAACAAAATGAGTGGGCTTAAAACTTAATGAGAGAATTTTAAGTCAAAATTTTCCTCCAGGGTTTGACTGCTGGACCCTCTCCTGCCTGACCCCCAACCCCTAGAAAGACTCCTGCTCAGAGGGGTTTGTATCACTGGGACCCTTTCTGCCTATCTCCTATCCTGCATGGAAGCCACCCCCTCCACCCAATACACGCATATAACCTGAGCCAGACACACAACTCTGGATGCCCTCAGGAAGAGGCATTTGGGACAGCCCGTATGTCCAAGGCTTCTTATACCACAGCTCACCATCTCTGTCCCTGAAGCACTGCTCTATTATTCAAGTCAACCACACTTACTCTTCATAGTGCATCTTCTTTATACACGGTCCTCCCCCTTTCTCCTTATCTTGAACCTGCCTTCTTTACACTGGGCCCCATGAGAAGCTGATGCCCGCTCCTGGTTACATAGAGGCTGGTAGCTGTAATGGAGACACTGCATCCCCCGGCTCAGGAGAGACTCCAGGATCACAGAATGGAGATTCCCAGTAGTGCTTCCTTTCCTTTTCTCTCTTTTAAATTTTTTATCAGTGTAAATTCATTGTATGAAATAACAGGTTTTATTATGTCATTTTCATACATGTACGAGATGTACTTTAGTCATTTTTTACACACACACACACACACACAGTCTCTTCCCTCCTATCCATGCCCCTGCCCCATAAGACCCTTTTCTTTTCAAAACTTGCAAGAATCAGCTGAAGATTACAATGAGTTTCCCACCCAACTGATGAGGACTTTTCAGGTTTTCATATACTCCCAGTCACACAAATGGACCTATGAGCAAACGGACCTCCACGGGCCTCGAACCCTGCAGCTCCTCTGCTGCCTTCCACAGACACTCTGCCATCGCTCCCCTCTCATGCCACTAGCACCTGCCAGGCCAGTCTTGCCAGGGAAAGCCTACTCTCTACAGATGCCAAGCAGAGTTCAGCCCCAGCTGCCCCATCCATCATGCCTGGCTTCCAACCATTTGCTAACTGAAGCCAGCAGACTTGTAAGGCTTAACTGTGAACTGGCCAGCATCAGTCAGCTAATGATAACAGCTTATCTTGTTACACACAACACCCTCTAGTGAGTGTAAACACATTGTTCCAGGGCTACAAAGAGCTAAAATGCCCCCCAATTTCAACAAACAGCAACTTTGCACAGCACAAAGGGAGCCCAGTGCCACCAAAATCTTGCCTTACACTGACAAACCTGTTCCCTCCTCTGGCCAGAACCTCCACGCAGAACCCATGGCACAGACCTGAGCCTGACGCCTCCATAAATGATCCTGACGATGCCACACAGGATCCTGGGCTGCCCGGAGCTGAGTCAGAGAAGGAGCAGCTAGCTGAGTCCTGCCTGCTGCCGCTGGGGTGGGAGGTCTCTGCTTTGCATATCTGGGAGCAGGAAAAGTCTGGGCTGGAAATTCTCCTGCGAATACGAAATGCAAGTGGAAAATTTCCAAAAGGCCCTAAAGGCCTCAGGTACTGCCAGTTATCCAAGGCAAAATGGATGTAGGATCCTGAACACCACGTCCTGGCCCCGCTCCCAGCCTTCACCAGAAGAAATGAAAGCAGCCTGCACTGCTGCCCTCCTGGGCAACTACACAAGATAAGCTGCCCTTCCTCCAACGCCCAGGCTCCTCTGAAAGCTGAGGAGGGACAGAGGGACGGTGATAGCGTCAGTTTGGCTACTTCCGGTATGAACCCCACTTTAGGATTGATTGGGGCCATAGGTCTCACCTCATCAAGGGGATTCATCTACAGTTGGGACTACTCTGCGCCCTCTCAGAAGCCCCCTCATGCAAAACAACCCTCCTGAAGGCTCCCAAGTCAACAAAGAACCAAGAGCCCAACACTACCACCTCCTTCCCCTCCCCGCCAGAAAGAGGAAAGGACTCTGAAGTGCTTCCTCCTTGTCTAGGAAGGAACTGAGCCCAGAATAAGGGGCGGCCTCAGCACGGAAGCGGTAGCTGAAGGGCAGGCAGCTGAGACGAAGCCTTTCTTACTCTTCCCTTTTTTCCCTAAAAGAAACATGATGGTACATTATCCATCACCCAGAGGCAGAGACAGGTGAATCTCTGAGTTTGAGGCCAGTCTGGTCTACAGAGAGAGTTCCAGAACAGCTAGGCTACACAGAGAAACCCTGACTCAAAAATTTTAAAAAAAGAAAGAAAGAAAGTGAAGATGAAGAAGAGATTCACACACACACACACACACACACACACACACACACACACACACACACACACTTGACTGCATATGAATGTATACATACCACACTCACAGAGGACAGAAGCACCCCACACCTGGCCCACCCAAGCTCACCCCTGCCCTCCCTTCTTGCCACTACTCACAGTAACTTCCCAAAGTGGAAGAATAGAATCCCACACTGGATTCTATCACTGTGCTTTCTGAAGTGGCCCACAGAGGACAGCACAGACACAAAGCTCAGCCTGTTAGAAGAATATTGGAGATTCTGGAGAGACACACAGCCTTCCAGTGACTTCAACAAACTGTGTGGCTCTAGGAAATTCGCCTGAGTGGGATGGCTATTTCTTTGGTGCTGTTGAAATCCTGAGTAGAGGAGTCCAGGAAGGACAGACAGGTCAGTTGTTTACCAGGAGTAGCTGTAGCCCTGTCTTGGACCTGAGTCACCTCCTCGTGCCCAGCCGAGAGGCTGTGCCTTGCTAGGCCCTCACTGTAAGTCCTGTGAGCCCAGAGCAGGATTACAGAGCTGACACGTGACCCACTTCCAGGCTTCAGCCACCCTGAGATTACAGTCCACCTGTCCACACAACTGCCTCATAAACAGTACAGTCAGCAGGCCACACACAGCCTGGAAGGAGGGCAGTGTTTATTCATTAAATAATTCAAAATGCCTACAGCATGGGAGAAGGGGAAGCCAAGTCCTTAAAATTGTTCTGTCAAGGGGCTGAAGCGATGGCTCAGTGGTTAAGAGTGATTCTAGCCCTTCTGGAGAACTTCAGTTCACCCACAGCATGTATATTAAGCAACCACTTATAACTCTGACACCCTTAGACAGACACAGACACAGACACAGACACACACACACACAAATTTGTCCTGTCAAAAGACAATTAGAACAAATCATTCTCACTCCTGGCATTTGGGGAAGGGGATAGTATGTGGGAGAAGTGATCAGCGCATCCTGGACCATGGCTCTAAGTCCAACACATTCAGGTCATTTTATTCTCCAACTTTAATGGGATTATAGGCGGCCTTGGTCTAAACAGAGTGCAGTCTGTAGACTCCAAAAGGGAAGATCTGGAAACACTGTCTTCTCCTATAGGGATTTCCACACAGTTTCTACTAGCATAGCCATGAGAGAAGTCTTGCAATAAAGAAAGCTACTTAGCACACTTCACTGGCAATCCCACCATGGGGAAAAAAAACACCTATTAATACCCCGTGGCATCAGAGCTGGGAAATGCCTTCCACTTGGTCTGCAGTTTCCATTCTAGAGAAAGCGGCCATCCTGAGGCCAAGATAAAGGTGTGGGGCCAACTCCACCAGGTCTAGACAGAGCATGAAGGCAGCTCTGCTCTGCTGACAAGGGAAGAACAATGGCTGAGGGTCCCATAGAGCTAAATGAACAGGGACAGCTCTGTCTCAGAAGGACCAGTGATGTTCAGGACCACAGTTTGTCTTGAGACTGGCATATTGCTGTTCCCTGTGGCCCACATGCCTCACCGGACTGAGGAGTGCTCATTCCATGCTTAAAGCCTCAGTTCAGTGGGGTGGGGGTGGGGGAGTATTGTGGTGTGTGTGTGTGTGTGTGTGTGTGTGTGTGTGTGTGTGTTGTACAAGTGTGCGTGTGTGCTCACTGGAACATGTGTAGCCAGAGGTTGATGCCAGTCCCCTCAGTTTCTCTCCACCTTATCTTTCTAAGACAAGGTCTCTTTACTGAGTTGGTCTCTATTCAGCTAGCTTGGCCAGGAGGCCCCAGGATCAGCCTGTCTCATCCACCTAGAGCCGGGCTTCCTGAGAACACTGGCACGCCCACTTCCTCTGTGCATTCTTGGACTCTGAACTGAGGTCTTCAACCTGAATAGCAAGCATTTTACCCACTGAGCCAACTCCCCAGCCTCCTCACGCCCTTCCCAAACCCTCCTGAGTGGATTTCGGGATGACCTATGATAACAAGACTGGAGGCCTGTATCTCCTACACTAGAGACCATGGTGTGTTCATTTTTATCCGTGTGTGGCATGAAAGGCTGGAATCAAATTATGTCCCATCATGAAACACAGCACTCTGCTCTCTAAAGGCAAGGTACAGGCTTGCCCAGAGGGGCCCATTTCCTTCTCATTTCTGAGATGTGTGTGACAAGAGTTGGGCACCTGGTAAACATCACTTCCGAACACATCTTATTTGTGATTATATCCCAGTGCTAAGTACCCAGTACACACACACACACACACTCGTTGAATAGATGTTTACATAAGACAACAGAGAAGGGAATGGTCTAAGCAGAGGCCATCTCCCTATGGTGATCTTGAGAGTCAGCCATGTGTATGGTTAAGCACATAGACTCAAGCCAGACTACCTGGCTTTGAATCCTGCTCCACCACTTATTTATATGGCCTTGGGCAGATGATGAAACTTTCCGTGGCTTTTTATTCCCTATAAAAGAAGAGTAATGGAAATAACACTGCAGTGAGACACCATGATTAGTCAGGCAGCACATGAGAGTTGCTTAGACTCGTCCCGAGCTCAGCATATGTCCTTGTAGGTATTTAGCTGTCAGCATCACTATCTTCTTCATCATCCTGACATCAGATACAAGAGAGTCCAGCAGGGAAAATGAATGTGAAGTTTCATCCAGACACTGACTCCTTTTATTTGACATTTATCAAACACCATGGTGGAGTTGGTACTCTCCCAAGTTCCTACGTGGTACAGGGAGACAATAGCCATATTTAAATGTGAAGCCAGATCAGGAGAAGGGAAAAGTCATTTCCTCTCTCGTTGCTACTTCCTAGTGGCTGTGCACATCCTGGACTCCAGCCATCAATCAGCCTGTACCCTCATCAGCTCCTCATACCGTGTATTAAAAGGCAGAGCCATCGTCTCTTCTAGAACTGCAGTCAGCACATGGAGGAAACAGGAATTAATATACTTGACAACAAAAACAGGCCACTGAATTGTTTTGGAAGAGAAAAGTATATTCCAACTTAATTCTAAGCCTACATTTCATTTGCCCAAGATACTGCCAGGAGCTGGGATTGACTCAGAGGCCGTCTGAAGAGGGACTCAACAAGAGTAAGGACAGGAAAAGTAAACGGTTTATCTCAAAGAACGCAATGCTGGTGAGAGCCAGTCCACCTGTATTCAGGATTTCAGGTCTGAGGCTGGGCTAAGGATGGATAGGCCTGAAAGGTTAGAGTCTCACACCAACCCACCTAGAGAGGACAGGGTACTACCAGCCTCTTCAAAGCAAGCTAAGTCCCTCCAAATTGCAACCTGGACAGGCGGACTCCCCCAGTCTGCAGTCAACACTTCCCTCGAGGTGGAGGTGATGATGGAGCTGGAGCAGACAGAGGCTCTGTTTTCCTGGCTCTGAGGCTCCAGCTACCAGGCATTGACTCTTTGTACCTAGGGAGGCATGTCTTGTTAAAGAGGTCCTGGCTCAGCCCATAACTGCTCAGGACCATATACTGGGCATACTGCTGTCAGCATTACTCCAGTAACTTTGTTTATTTCTCACCAAGAAGCTTCCAGCCACATACAGTTTGGGGACACTCCTGTTGGAAAACATCTACTATGGGGCCTCTCAAACTTACATCACAGGCCTCTGCCAGCCTAGACCAGCCATTAGCAGATCTGCTCTTAAAGCAGCTGCAGGAAGTTCAAGGGCGGAACCAACCTACTACAGCACAAGGGTGTACTCCTCCCAGTGACTTGCCCTGTGACAGGAGGTAAGAAAGGGGCCCTCAAACGGACTCTGGCCCATACCTCTGCTTCCACCTAGAAGTTCACCCCAGCCCAACACACCCAGCTAGGCTCAGGCACCTAGAAACTTGTTCAGGAGCTCAGAGGCAGCATGCCGGGTTCCTTTAATTTCCTAAATCTTGAGAATCTCAAGCCAGGAACCAGAGGTGCTGCAGGCTCACCAGAGGCCAGGAGCCCAGGCCACCGCTGGGTAGGGACAGGGAACAGGCTCTGGAGGTGGGAGCTGCGGAGGTTCTGGTCTCTGAGCACAGAGAGAACTGGGTGCAGAGCGCCGGCCCAAGGTCAGCAGCGCAGCATCGCGCTCACTCACCGGATTCGGAGGGCAGGGCCATGGGGGGCGGCTGCCGGGCTGGAGCGCAGGTGCCGCGCCGGGTAAGGCGCACAGGGCAGCGGCAGCCGCGCACTGACGCCTGCGCGGCCCGGTACGCAGAGCTGGACCCGACCAGGCCGCGCTCGCAGTCTGTGCCCGCGGCTGGTGGGGACCAGGCTGAGCGCGGTGCGGCAGGGCCGGGTGGCGGGGCACAGAGCCTGCGCAGCGGGATCGCGCACTACCTGGAGGACCCGCAGCTACCCGAGGCGTTGGGCCGCGCTGCCAGCAGGAAACCTAAGCACCCAGGCGCAGTGGCCTCCCTCTCCTCGGCCGGAAGCGAGCCCGGCTCCACCCGGGCTCCGCGGTGTCGCGACTCTGTCCCGGGTCAGATGCCAGCAGGGATACCCTCTCTGAGCCTCCCTGCCACCAACCTAGCTGCAACGCCGCCGCGCCCCGAGGTGTTTGCCCACCTCTTCCTCCCCTCCACTCCCCACCAGGACTTTCCCCAAAACGAGATTCTAGAGGCATGGTCCCCTCCACGATACTTACTCTTAGTAGCTAAACCGATCAGCAAGCGTTGGTTTTCTCCAGGTGTTGGAGTCCCTTGAATCACCTTCCCGCCCCTCCCAACACACACGGACGCGCGCGTGTACACACACACACACACACACACACACACACACACACACACACACACATTCACACTCCCTTACTCCCCAGCCTTCTGAGGTCTCGTTTCTATGCCAGCCCCTCAAAGTCCGGAATGACCTCTGGGTTGCCAAGGCCAGCTGGAGCTTTCTGTGCACCCTTGCTCACCTCTTCCCAGCGCTGCAGCCTGCTGACCACGCCTTCCTTCCTGGAACACAGCTCCCAAAGTTAGCACGGGGTGCCTACTGCCGCTGGTTTCCACACACTTGAGTGACCGGTTTCTTAGCCGCCATGGCCTGGTTTTCAATTATTGTGATCCTGCTCCGAAGAGTCTTGGGATGGCAGCTCCCTGGATCATTTTTGGAGCTGACTCAGAGAATCCAGGCCCATCCAGGTGGTTTTCATAGCCTCCTGCCTGCTGATAGCTGTTAAACTCTGTCTTAGGCCCAGAATACTCTAGAGCAGCAGGTGCATCTCAACCAGAGATTCCTAGGCTCAACTCCTAATTGCCAGTGACCTCACCCAAGCACCCCCACTTTAAGCCACACTGGGGAGCTACCTTTGACTTGTGCCTCTTTCACAGAGCTGCTCCTGTCAGTTTTCATTCACTTCACAGCTGTCTCATTAAGCACCAAATTTTATTCTTTCTACTTCATAGCCTGATGCTTGCAATCTACATATTTATAAATGATACACACATGACTGCTAATATACATTACATAGCACACTTAAAATGTTAAAGATGTGATTAAAATGAACCAATAATTTAAAACTAAGACAGGATCTCACTATGCAGCCCTGGCTCACCTGGAATTTGCTATATAGACCCTCCTTCTGCCTCCAGAGGGCTGTGATTAAAGGCATATGACATCAACCCATAAAATTATTTTCTTTTTAATGAACAGTATGCTGCATCTTTTTTTCTTTTTGCTTTAAAGTTGCCCATGATCGGCTTGGTAAAAGAACTGTGATTAAACTAGTTTGCTAGGCCAGGCTTGGTGGTGCATGCCTTTGATCCCAGTACTCAAGCGGTATGCAGCTATCTTTGAGTTCTAGACCAGCCTGGTCTACAAAGCAAGTCCAGGACAGCCGGGGCTCTGTTACACAGAGAAAGCCTGTCTAAGAGAAAAACAAACAAACAAACAAACAGCTAGCTAGTTTGCTGAACCTTAATGTTTTTAGATTTATTTATGTGCATGAATCTTTCTCCCATATGTGTCTGTGCATACCTGTGTGTCTGGTGCATGAGGATGTCAAAAGAGGGAATTGAATCCCCTAGAACTGGAATTATGGGTGTTATAAGTCACTGAGTAGGTTTTGGGAATAGAACTTGGATCTTCTGCAAGAACAAGTACTCTTAATTGCTGAGCCATCTCTCCAGGGCTCTGGCTGTTGTTATTTGTTTCCTAAGAAGATAGATACCCAAAGATAAACAGAACCCTGTCTTTGCACTTATTAAATTATAATTCTGCTCAAATAGCACCTTCCAATTTTGTAAATGTGAAGGGTCACAGAAAAATGATTTTGTCTATGAAATCAATGTTCTCAATGAGTATTTCATCAACTATTCTTGCAATTATTTTTAAAATATATGACATTTTAAATTTGAGATAGTGAATCTATAAGATTATAAAAAAATATGCTTCTGGTATAGACATCCCTGATCTAGACTGTCACCTGAAGCCATGTTGACATCTGAGAGCTGTGCGGAGCTGGCCCTGGCACTCATCAGCTGCAGCAACTGGAAGAGCTGACCCTACCCCTATCCTGGGCAAAAAGCTGACCAACTCAGCTTCCATCCAGGCCTAGACCAAGGACTTTGAGTTGGCCCACCCCAACATGTACCCCATCTATGAACTGCTAGAACATGTGAAGGGGCTTGTCCTGCAGAACCAAAGCTGCAGGAGCTTCACAACACAGGGCGTCAACATAGTATCCAAGAGGAGTTCAGGTGAGGATCCAGTGTCTATAGTGTAGCAGAAGCCAGAGACCTTGGACCAGACCAATGACTCATTGCAATGAAGATTTGCAAGTAAAGATGGTGGGCAAAAGGATACAATGTGGTACCCAATGTGGCACATCACAGCTTCCACAGCAAGATGGTTTCTCTTTGTTTGTTTTGTTGGTCTGGTTGTATTCTTTGAGGGGAGTGCAAGGGCAGGGGGCAGATATGGAGGGACAGGGAAATGAGTGGGATTGGGGTACATGATGTGAAACCCACAAAGAATCAATAAAAAGTTTGTAGTGTTTTAAGTATGCTTTCAGGCACACTTTCAGCAAGCCCCAGCTTCAGTGATGAATGTGTCTCACAAACGAAGGTGGAAGCCATTGAGGAAGACACCAGAAAACCTCTGGCGTTGACACATACATGCAGATTGTGACAAAGGGGGAAAGTTGACATGTTTCATTTTGCCATTGAACTTACATAACAGGAACAGTCCAAATGCTACTTCCTATGGAAATTACTGTCATATGATCCATTTATTAAAATATCTCCTTTTTTAAAAATCCCCTTTAAGCCGGGCGTGGTGGCGCACACCTTTAATCCCAGCACTTGGGAGGCAGAGGCAGGCGGATTTCTGAGTTCGAGGCCAGCCTGGTCTACAAAGTGAGTTCCAGGACAGCCAGGGCTACACGGAGAAACCCTGTCTCGAAAAACCAAAAAAAAAAAAAAAAAAAAAAAAAAAAAAAAAAAAAAAAAAAATCCCCTTTACTTGAAAGACATTTTGTGTGTATGTGTGTGTGTGTGTGTGTGTGTGTGTGTGTGTGTTCCTTCTACATAATAGGATATTTTCCCCTTTGTTAAAAAGACACATCTCTAAATCCCATAGCTATCAAGTTCTTGGCCCTGAGATGGCCAGTGAGCTTCTGAGCAGTAGCCAAGATCCCTGTGTTCCCAGCACTGCATTATAAAGTGCTGTAAAGCCCCTACCATGTTTTAGGGGTGTTTCTTAGTCATGTTACTGACATGCTGTGTCATGTTCTCCCTTCCACGTTATTGTGGCAGCTTGTCAAGAGGAGAGTGTGATGGGTCCCAAGCAGCAAGCACTCTTCAGCTGTAAATCCAGGCAGGGTCGAAGGCGGACTGGTGGTCCTCACCATGGCCTAAGTTGTCCATTGCTGTGAACACATTCTTATTTTAGTAGGCAGGATTTCACAAATGTTAGCATCAGGAAGCTTGGCATCTTCTGGGCAACCAGGTTCTCCCAACAATTGTGGACTGCCCTGGATCTGCCCAAGAGTGGCCCTTCCAAGAGCGAGACATGGAAGGAACAGGGGCTCAGGATTCCTTAACTCCCATGGGTAGATTCACAGAATGAAGGTGCCACACCCTCTTTACCAGGCTCCAGTGGATATCCCCAATGCAATGGGCATGCAGATGCCCTTGTAAACTAAATGCAGCACAGAACAAAATCAAGTCCTGAGTCTGTTAAATGTATTGGCGGGGAGTAGGACTGGGGAGGGTTATAGGGATGGGCGTTAGCAGGGAGAAAGAAACGTGGTGTGCTCATTAGTTTTTGTCAACCTGACAGAAACCTAGAAAGAGGGACTCATGATGCCTCCATAAGACTGGCCTGGAAACAAATCTAGGGGATGCATTTTCTTGATTAATGATTGATGGGAGAGCCTTACCTTCTGTGGGTGGTGCCACCCCTGGGCTGGTGATCCTGGGTGCTATTAGAAGCCAGGCTGAACAAGTCATAAGAAGTGATCCAATAAGCAACATTTCTTGTAGCCTGTATATCAGATCAGCTCCTGCCTCCAAGTTTCTGCCTTGAGCTCCTGCCCTGATTTGTCTGCATGATGAACTACAAGCTATAAACTCTTTCCCACAAAAGTTGCTTTCAGACCTGGCATTTTATCATAGCAACAGAAACCCTAACCGAAACATATGGCACAAACAACCAGAAATATGTTAGCAACTTACACCTGAGCCTATACTCAGCCTGCACAACACAGCATGTATTCTAAATGTTTTTATTTGAGTTTTCTCCTGTGTTTTCCATGTGTGTTTCAATATAATGCCCTTTATATGCAACTGTCTTCACTTTGGACCAACACAGTCACTTTAGCTATGGCAAACAGAGTGGCTGTTTTCTCTAACAGAAACACCTGACATTTTGCCTTTTATTCTTAAATAAGAGCCTCAAAGAAGATTCCCACAGCTGAGGGCAGGGCTCCATGGTACAACATGTGTCTAGTATGTACAAGGCCTGAAGTCTGAGGACTGGGAAGGTAGACGGAGAAGGAAAATCACGGTCATCTCCTAGGAACTTGTTAGCTCTGTCATTTTTTTTTCTGAGTCTGCTGTTTATATTATTATCTGTCTCTAGGCCTTTGCAGGGGTCTTTTCAAACCAACCACCCTTTTATGAGAATAGTTTCAGGAGAATCAGATCATATAATCCATCTATCCACTGCCTGGGAAAGTCATTTGGAAGACCTCCTCCTATTCTTAAAAGCAGCTGGACCAGGGGTTCCCAAGCTCTCCTCCTTTCCTGCCTATGTATGATGGACACCAGACTGTGGGCTGAATAGAAGTGCCTATGTGGATTTATTTAGTAAATATTGGCATGAGAAATTTATAAGATAGATAGATAGATAGATAGATAGATAGATAGATAGATAGAGTTTCTATTTCTCCTCTATTTTGGTGGATTGTTCTGCAGACCCCACTTTAAAGACCACTGATGGCATCCTCCTCTTTCACTGCCTCTGGTCCGTGAACACTACCTAGACAGTCTCTGCCAATTCAACCACCTCCCCAGACACCTGCCCCGCTGCCTGCCCCAGCCGCAGACCACACCAGTCTTTGCTTCTGTCTCCAGGGAAGACATCCTGCCTAGATGACTCCTCTCCTCCAATGAACTGCTCCCTCACTGAGCTCTTTTGAGACATGGACCTCCCACAGGAGGAGCTTCTGGTACTGGGGGACTGCAGCAACTTGCTGAAGCAGTTTTAGATGCTAAGAGCTGCTCACTTCCCACACAGTCATGCTCTTCTATGGACAGTTGCCCTGCCATAAACCATACAGATTCAGGATGGGTGTGGCTCCTTCCACATACCTAGTTTCTCTGCTTCCTTTCACAGTCTCCTGTGCTAGAAGGCAAACTGCACAACCCTTTTGGGGGAGGGGGGGGGTCCAAAGGAGGCTGTAGGGAAAGGGCTCTACTTCCGATTGTGCTTTAAAGGCACCTGGCCATTTTCTGTCAGTTCTCAGCCAGAACAACCTGGGGGCTGGTACTAATTGAGTTGAGTGGCCTGAATCCATGGCATATGGTCTGACAGCAGGGAAGAGGACAGGGCAGCAGAAATACACAGTGCATGAAGGGACAGGTGCCCAGGGAGCGGTGTTGGCTCCTGCCATAGAAGGCCATCACAGCCCACCCAGATGCTCTGGTGTGGCAAGGCACAAGCTTTTCCCCACATGCACTTCAGCTGCAGACTGAGTCCTTCTGAGGACTTCAACTCCACGGAGACAAGCTGACCTGAGCAAGCTGGCATCTGATTGGCAGAGGGCAGAGCAATCCCCTCACTCTAAAGAGCCAGATCCTGCCTTGTGAGATGGGGGTCTATGAAGAAGACTGGACAATCTGAGCCCTTTAGACATTAGTGTGGAGAGTTCAGACCTGGTGACAAAGTACAAATTCTTGGGATTTTGACAGGGAATCGAGAGGGGTTCCCAGGCATCACAAGAGACCAGGATTAGGCGAGGAAGAGGACAGTTTGGTCTCTTGGGGACGAAGCTATTTGAGCTCTGGATTGTGCTGAAGGAGGTTAGCTGCTGGGGATTTGAACCCACATCTTGTGCTTCTCCTTGGTCTGAGAGCACGGTCGGTGATGATGCTCTTTGAGAAGCGTGCCTAACAGACACGGCTTCTTCAATTAGGTGAAGTCCTATTGATTGGGGGCCCCCTTCCCCTTCCAAGAGTGGTCCATTGCCACTTCAGTCCCTTGGACTGCTGTCTATATGCAAGTGAGGGAAGGCACAAGATAAGGTGAGAGCCTGTGATGTGGGCAGTGGAAACAGAAGGTGCTCTGAGAATTTTAGAGATGAGTACAGAGAGTACAGAGAGAGGGGGGTGGGGGAGGGAAGGAGAGGAAGAGATAAGATAGAACCTAAAGGAGAGAAGAGGAGCCAGAACCACATAGTCCTGGGAGCCATAAGTATTGGGGATTTCTTAAATAGATGATTAAATAATGGTAGGGCTCATTTGCCCCATCTAGGGGTATAGCTTGTGTTTATATCAATTGAGTTTTGAATTTGATTGTGTGGGCATTTTGTGGGTTGAGAATTTACTAATATAAATCTGACTGATAAATCACAAACCTCTAGAGTTTTGACTTTACTGAGTTACAATCTGCAGTAAGAGAACCGCAAGATGGGCAGTCACTGCAGGGGACTAGCCATGGAGGCGGAGAGACTGCCGGGGTCAGAGATAGCTTGGGATGGTGCCTTTTTAAATATGTCCCAATACACATTCACTCCAAGACTCAATCCAAAATCAAACTAGGTGACACAAAAAAATTAGATTCTGGCAAGAATGTGGTTGACTTTTCATAGACAGGAATCACAACCTAAAACATCCTTGCTTATTTAGCCCTTTCCTGAAACTGCCCTGAATCATCAGCCCTCAGTCTTCACTATCTCTTGCCTCGTGGTTGAAAAGCTGGGTTTCTAATTATAATGTGGTTCCTTATAATGTCTGGAAACCAGGGGAGGGAGGTGTATATAATTCAAACAAGGCTAAGACCTTTGCTTCATAGAGATGTACTTACCATATTGACCAGGCTAGACACCACACCATACCATACCACACCACACCATACCATACCACACCACACCACACCACACCACACCACACCACACCACACACATACACATTTTTCCCAGCACTCCTAACATTTCCAACCTTGGGCCATCCCCTTTCCTATACTTGTCTCAGAACTGCCTATCCAACTATCCAGCAAACAATTAGGTTGAACAGAAACAGCAGTGTGTAAGTGCCCTGTCATATGGTATTTGCATCACATTTGTGTGGTAGGCTCCAGGAGGCTGGCCACTAAGCCCCCGCCATGTACGGTCAACACCCAGTACATCTCTAACCCTGAGGTTTCTACTGGGGACACCTGGAAGAGGGCTAGCTTAAGTTGTACCAGAGAAAAGCATGTTACTCAAGCTCCTGAACCTTCAAGAATGAGGTTATAGCCTCAGGAAATCAAACGCCTGTGGGGAGAAGAGTCAGCTTAAGAGTTTGATGTGGCCAGGCAGTGGCACATGCTTCTTACCCAGTACTCAGGAGGCAGAGGCAAGCAAATCTCTGAGTTCGAGGCCAAACTGCTCTACAGAATAAGTTCCACGATAGCCAGGGCTGTTACACAGAGAAACCCTGTCTCAAAAAAACAAACAAACAGACAAACAAACAAAGAATTTGATGTGGTTGGAGGTAGGGAAGAAAGATTTTAAGAGCCAGAGCCAGTGTCTTCTATACATGACAGGATCCTTGTGACTTACACACCCAATGCAGCTGTGGTCACCTGCACAAGACCCTTCCAACACTTCAACATGAAGGAGAGAGGGAGCTCACTAGTCCCAACCCCTTCCTTAGCTGCTACTGAAGCTGAAGTCTGCAGGGGGAGAGTCAGTTTTCTTTAAGAATGTGAACCCTAGATGGTTGGCCATGCACACGTGGATGGCCCCAAATCCAGCACCAATTTATTTTAAAAGGGGGGGAGGCATGAGTGGGAGAGCTGGAGATAAATCTAGAAGGAGTTGGATGGAAGAATGGGGGTGAACAGGACTAAAATACATTATATATATACATATATATATATATATATATATATATATATATATATATATATATATATATATATGTGTGTGTGTGTGTGTGTGTGTGTGTGTGTGTGTGTGTGTGTGTGTGTGTGTGAATGCATGCATGTATGTATGCATGCATGTATGAAATTCTCTAATGGCTAACAAAATAGTCTACACTTTAGAAAAGGAATTTGATGTGAAAAGGGCTGAAGATGTAGTTCAGTTGGTGGAGTGCTCACTAGCATGCAGAGGTCCTGGGTTTGATCCACTGTTGATTAACCCAGTTGTAACCCACATTCCTATAATCTCGGCACTTGAGAGGTGCTGCTGAGTTGCATGTGTAACATGGTTTAAATGCAAATTTACCTTGCATATGTTTTACTATAATAAAAAATATGAAAGAAAATTAGCTTCATATCCTTTTATGACTCATGTGTCATTTTGTCTACAAAAAATAATGAAAATACAAAGAACATAGAAGCCAAAAGCTTGAAAAGGGATTTCAGCATTACTTCAGAATTCCACTACTTCTTTGCTTTGTTAAACATGAACAGGGCAGGACAGATGGCTACTTCCCATAACCCCTCAGGGCAGGGATGCAAGGCTGCTCTGTGAGCACAACAGGAAGAGTCACAGTCAGAACAGGCCAGGACAGGGAACAGGAGGGCAGGGCCAGGGAAAGAGCACATGTGGCCCAGGTTCAGAGAGCACTGGGAAACCCCCAACAGCTCACAGTAAGCAACAGGGTCCATAGCTCACCGCTTCTCTACCAGATTGGTCCTTGGGGCAGAGAAGTAAATCCATTAGTTCTCACCTGTCAACTGCTCCTGAAAGATGCCCCTGACTTCAACCACCTGCAAATTTCCTGTCTCCCTTAAACTGACGATGATTCCTGTTCAACCCTGTTCAACTCCCCCTCAACTATGACAAAATGAAAGGCCTTTCTTTCTTCTTTCTTTCTTTCTTTCTTTCTTTCTTTCTTTCTTTCTTTCTTTCTTTCTTTCATTCATTTTTGAAATAAGGTCTTTCTTGGTAGCCCTGGCTGTCCTGGAACTCTCTATGTAGACCAAGCTGGCCTTGGTCTCAGAGATCCACCTGCCTCTGCCTCCAGAGTATTTAAGGACTGCGCCACGCCACCATGCCTAGTTCACATTCTTTCTAAATAAACAGAGCGAATGTTTGTGCGTCAACAATTTAGTATTTCACAATAAACTTTGGCCTCTAGCTTCAGTTTTTGGTAACAGACCTGAAATAATGACCTAAACAAGGAAAAAAAAACCAAAAAACAAAAAAACCTTCTTTTATTAATTACGAGTTGAAAACTGCATACCATTCCACAAACCCCCAGGCAACTTCTAGCCTGTTGCTCTGCTCGACCTCATAGCAAGCAGAAGTTTTTCTTCTGGAAATGTCAACGGGGAACCTTTAGCCATTGCAGCTGTGTTCCATGGAGCAAGAAGAAAGGAGGGGTAGAGATCTGGAGGCAGATAGCATGGGCTGTGTGTGTGTGTGTGTGTGTGTGTGTGTGTGTGTATACAGAAGCCAGTGTCAATGGCTGTTCCCTTCCTCACTGTCTCCCCACCTACTTTTTGAGACTCCCAGAGCTCACCAATTTGACTGGACTGGCTTAACAGAAACTCCAGGAATTCTGTCTTCAAACCCCCACTGGGTTAACAGGCACATGGTGACTTCTGTGTCTGGCTTCCTCACATAGGCCCTGGCAGATCAAACTTATATGCTTGCATGGACTGGGCTTTACTGATGGAGCAGTGCCCCCAGCTCCAAACCAAATGTCACTATTTCTACTCTGTGACATCCCTAACCAATGGCATATGTGTTTCTTTTCTTGTTTATAACTCCCACCAAGGCATTTTTTTCTCCCCAAATATAATTGCCATTGATTTCCATGGCTGACTTGTTTGCACCAGGCCTGGAGTCTCACACTGAAGAAGGCAGGGAAGAATGTCAACCAGGGCAGTTTAGCTATCTTCGAACCTCTCAGCTCTTCCCAACGATGAGTGTCATCATGCCGGCAGAGTTGCAAAAGCTACCATAAGATTCAAAGTCAAGTGAAACCATTTGGCAACTTCAAGGACATCAGAGGGAGCTGGTGTCTCTCTCACATTGTGAGGGCAAGGTCTGAGGTGGTCAAAGCCCTCATGCGCTTCCTCATGAAGCTCTGAGGTATGGGGGGACCATACTGGCATCACCACTCCCTTCCACTATAGCTATGGCAGAAGGACTCAGGTGCCACAGACCCACAGTCACTGCTACCAGACACAATGCTTCACCACCTCTTAGGCTCAGAAAGGCTCTCAAACACATGCCCATCTGTGAGGCACTTACAGAGCACCTAGCCCAGGTCTGGCACTAGGACCTAAAGGAGCAATGGAGAGCAGAGTCTAGACCTCACTTTCGTCAGGGTTGACAGCTAATGACTGAGACATGTCATTCATTCAACAGTCACCCCAAACCGTGACAGGGAGAGAGCTATGAACAAAAATACCAGAGTGTGGGCTCAGTCAGGAGAAGCTCGTGTGCAAAGGCCCAGGGACACTGCACGCACGCAACCCTCGGCCTCACTTTCTTTCTCTCACGTATTTGTGACTGGACATTCTGTTGTGTTCCTGGTGTCAGAGTTGGGTTTTGATGTGTGTGGATTTCTTGCTTTGCTAAGAGGAAGTATTACAGAGCCTGGGTAAGTAAGCCCACATTTAGTGCTCCAGGGCAGTGCCGTTCCGAAATCAATGTTTCCAAACCCTGTCACCCCTTCAACATTTATTAGATCTCTCACAAACCTGTTTTTAAATTCCTCTTGCCCACTCTCCCCAGGGCCCCTGGTATTTTCTGCATGTTTCCAGCTCCTTCTGACTGAAGCATTCCTTCCATGTGCGCAGCCACTGAAGTCAGTGCAGGGAGCCCTCAAGCCCAGAGCTGTTTTATAAGCACCCCAGTTCTTCCACTGTGGTTATAGAGATGTCCACTTATAAAAATGCTCCTGGCTGAGATACACCCAAAACCTTCCCTGTAGGCCCCGGCTACAATTACCCATGCTCACCCTGAACCTGACCTTTTGTTAAGCCCTTCTCCAGAGAGTAAATGCCATGGCTCTAGCTGAGGTGACTGGCCCTGAGCTGTGACCTTTCTGTAACAACCTGCCTGATAATACCACCACTGTATCTGTGATGATTCATTCCATCAACTTGACAGGATCAATAAACTGGGTCTCTGAGGGTGTTTCCAGAGAATGTTAACTGAGAGGGTAAGAATGGAGCCAGCCCCATTCCCAGGGTTGGAGCCCATGAATAAAAAAACAAAAACCAGACCATGAGCTGAGAGCAAGGGGTTTCCTTGTTTTACTTCTTAGCCTGCAAAGATGTGAGCAGCCTCCCACCACTGTGGACAAGAGCTGGTCCCACTGCCATGCCTTCTCCTCCATGACAGACTGTATCCTCTGACCCATGAATCAAAACAGCCTTGCCTTCCTTACATTGCCTCTCGCTGGGTATCAGACACCATCAGCAAGAAAATAACTATAAACCTTATAGCCACAATCTTGTAGCTGAACCCACCTGCCCCTCTCATTTCCTCCCGTTCCTCGATGAGGACCTCAGAGCAGTCCTAAGGGTCATGACCTTTGCCCTCTGATGTCCCCTGCCCTTTTCATACCTGGTGAATGGTACCCATTCAGGCTGAACACTGATGTCACAGACAGTTCCTAGGGCAGCCCAGTGCCAAGGCCTTTGACCTCCTGGCCCAGTCCAGTGTAACTTAGGCCAGCTTGTGGTTTACACAGCTGTTTCCAATCTATTTACCAGCGTCTTTCATAGGGTGTAGGGAGGGGAGCAGGAACCCTTCCCCCAGTGCTTCCCGGTCTCCTGTGGTCACTCTTACAAGGAACACACAGCAGCCTGGCCATGTCTCATAGAAGTTTCCATCAACTGCCTCGTGTCACGTGACATTCCAGCTGCGGGGGCGCCCACCCCCCCACCCCCACCCCCACCCCCGGCACGCGCCTGAGCTAGAGCAAGTCATATCTGCAAAACCACGCTCTTCAATGGGGCCCCTAGAGCAGTGGTTCTCAACCTTCCTAATGTTGCAACCCTTTAATACAGCTCCTTATGTTGTGGTGATCCCAACCATAAAATTAGTTTCATTGCTACTTCAGAACTGTAATTCTGTTGCTGTTATGAATTGTAATGTATAAAATATCTGTGTTTTCCAATGGTCTTTGATAGTAGCAACCCACAGGTTGAGAACCCTTGTCCTAGAGCCTTTTGCATATAGACTGTAGCCTGCCTGCTCCACACAGTTGGTACAGATGCACCCCAGTGCACCTGGGTCTACAACTCTGGTGCTGAAGGCCCCAGGCTCTCCCAGCAGGATGGTGGCCCTAATACAAGGAATAGCATTGTCCAAGCCGTCAGCTGACAGAAGTACTCGGTAATGTCTTCCTTTCTGACCAGCTGTCAGCAGCTGAGATCACACCATCCAATTTTCCAGGGAGTAGTGAGCCATTTGCCTTAGTTAGGGTTACTGTGGCTGTGATGAAATACCATGGAGAGGAAAGGGTTTATCATTTGGGTTACACTTCTACATCACTGTTCATCATCAGAATCAGGACAGGGACTCAAACAGGGCAGAGCCCTGGAGGCAGGAGCTGATGCAGAGGCCATGGAAGGGTGCCGCTCACTGGCTTGCTCCACAGGACTTGTTCAACCTGCTCTCTTTTTGGAACCCAGGACTGCAGCCTAGGGGTGGCACCACCCACAATGGGCTGGGCCTTCCCCTATCAACCGCTCATTAAGAAAATGCCCTACAGGTTTGTCTACAACCCGATCTTGAGGAGGCTTTTTTTTTTTTCTCAGTTGAGGCTCTTCTGTGTTGCTCCAGCTTGTGTCAAGCTGACAGAAAAAGTAGCCAACACATCATTCTTAAACTGTTTAGGACTGACCTTAATTGTTTAAAAAACTTTTTATTAATTCTTTGTGAATTTCACACCATGCACTCACAAAAGAGAAAAAAATAAGATAGGAAAAAAAAAGTCTTGATGCGGAAGCTATAGCACGTCACAGTGTGTCCCACAGTCGACCTTTTTTATGTCCACACATCTTTTTTTCATTAATTTATTTATTCACTTTACATCCCAATTGTTGCCCTCTCCTCCGCCCCCATCCCTCCTCCCCCGCCAGAGTCCTTTCCCCTTCATTCCCCCTTCCCCCTTTTCTCTGAGAGGGTGGAGAAGCTGAGGATGCCCCCCAAAGCTGTTGTCCACCCATCTTTACTTGCAAGTGTTCATGGCAATGAGTCATTAGTGTGTTTTGACGCTTCTGGCTTCTGCTACACTATCTCTACTGGGTCCTCCCAGGAACTCTTGGATATCCTGTTGCTGCCCTGTGCCCTGGGGAGCCTGCTGCTTTGGATCTGTAGGATTCCAACAGTTCATAGATGGGATTGATGTTGGTATGGGTGGATACGGGGCTGGAAGATAGCTGAATTTGTTGGCTGGCCTGCTCCTGCACCACCAGGGCGAGCTCTCCAGCACTGTCCTGGCTAACTCACCCAATGCCAAAGCCAGCAAGGGGCTGGGGCAGCTCTCCTACTTTCAAGTCCTCTGGGCCAGCACACCAGTGCCTTTGCCACCAGGTCAGCTCTGCTGTGCTGACCAGATAGGATGCAAAGACCACTCTCCCAAATGCTGCAGCCAGTGAGGGGCCTGGCCCAGCTCCTTCGCTCTCATGACCTTGGGGCCAGCTCACCCGCCTGTCAAGGGAGGGCATCTCTTCCTTGTGCATGCTACCCCCACGACAGATGAGGAGGTGGCTCTCCCTCACTCATGAACCCAGGGCCAGCTCACTTGCACCCCTGAGATTAGACTCCACTCTACTGTGTCTTAAGTTGTGTTTTTAAGAAGGAAAAAAAGCTTTGGGGCATGGAGGCACACAACTTTAATCTTAGCACTTGGGAGTCAGAAACAGATGGATCTCTGAACTCAAGACCAGCCTGGGCTACATAGTAAGTCTGAGGCCAGCCAAGTGACATGATAATAGTAGAAAATTTGAGCTTGGATCAAACCTTTTCTTTATGGAAGAGACAGCATGTGGAAGCTTGGGAGCTGTGAGTGCCCTGGAGTAGGAGAGAGAGAAAGAAGGAGGGACATGGCTCCAACATTCAGCAGCAGGACAGAGTCAACCCTGAAACACTGAAAATCCCCTGTGGGGTGAGGGTAAGGCAGACCAGGCCGGTTACATTCCCAAGACATCAGAGGGAAGAATGAGGATCAGACATGGAACAAAATAGACATCCAGAGAAAAAGTTAACACAGTCTAAGTGATATTTTAAATGATAATTGATAAAGCCCTAGCAGGATATATTAAGAAGAAACAAAAAGCATAAATACCTAAGGGAGGTTTGAAATTAATTTATTTATGTATTTTAAAAGATTTTATTAGAAGATAGAACAAGGGGCAAGAAAGATGGATGAACACTTAGCTCTCACTGTTTCTGTAGAGACCTGGAATTCAGTCAGCTCTCAGCATCTGTGCCGGGTGGCTCACAAAGGCTGGTAATCCCACCTCCAGAGATCCAAAATTCTCTCTTGGCTTTAGCAGCTACTGCATTCTTGTGAACACACAAAAACACACACACAAAATCTTTTTTTTTAAAGATACTATAGTCTAGGCAGGGTGCAAGCCATAACTCAGTTAATAGAGTGTTTCCCTGAGATGCACAAAGCCCTGGGTTCTGTTCCTAGCACCACATAAAAATGGGTGTAGTGGTGCGTACCTATAATCTCAGCACTGCAGAGGTGGTGGCAAGACTTGTTCAAAGTCATCCTCAGCTACATAGTAAGTTTGAACATGGTATACATATGTGAGAATCTATCTGAAAATAAAATGGCAGGCTATCCACCATCAGACACTCATGGCAACATATAGAGAACAGTGTAGGAACAGCACATAAACACTTAGAATGGAAAGCCTGGGGTGTCTGTGGAGCCACGGGCTTGCAACACTTCTAAGGTACCCAAGACAGACATTACAAGCAGGAGTCTCTCCATCGTGGTTTGCTGGGATCCTTGCCCGCCCTCCCTTTCTGAGCAGCTTCCTCCTGGACCTTCCTTCCCTTGGCCATGTGGAAAATGGAAACAGGGAGAACAGAGAACTCTTGGAGGTGGGCGTGGAGGTGAACAACACTGTTTCCTCCCGGAGCTTCTGAGGTGTTTGTGTCTAGTGGGTTCCACTCACCAACGACCGTCCTCAGCCCCACTGGAGGAGGTAGAGGTCTCCCACCCGTGTGCTGTCTTTGCCCTCTTGCCTGCAGCCTCGCATCCTTCCCACTGGCAGTGGCAGTGGCAGCTGGAGCACACCACATCATGTATTTTTCATGACGCATTTTAATCACCTGAAGCTCTTCCTGTGTCATTTTCATGCCAAGCCTTTACACGTCCTGTATCCTCCTGGCTAGGACCTAGAAGCACTCATCTCTTCCCACTTTGCTGGCTTCAACATTCTGCTGTTTATTCCATTTTGTTTAAATGATAATACTTGCAAAATGTGTTTAATATATCCTAACTACTGCTGTTTTGCTGGTAACTCTTTCTTAAAAGAGTAGTCTATTGTATGTAGACAGCATGTTTTACGCTGTGTGTGTGTGTGTGTGTGTGTGTGTGTGTGTGTGTGTGTGTGTGTAGGCTAAAAGAGGGTGTTGGATACTCTGGAGTTACAGGTGGCTGTGAACAGCCTGGCGTGGGTGCTGGGAACTGAACTCTGGTCCTCTGGGAGAGCAACAGGCACTCCTAACTGCTGAAGCATCTGCTACAGCTCCCGGTTTTATTTACCGTAGAACATTTCCACCAATCCCCAAGAAGCCTTGTTCTAAACACTTCAGATTGGTGAATTTGTATGACATATGGCTTCTCGTGTCTGGTTTCTCTCACTTAATATTTTCCAAGTCCATCCTTGGGATAGTATGGAGTCAGATGACATTCTTTTGCACAATCACACCAATTTTGCTTCACTTGTCTGCTGATGGACAAGCTTGTTGCTTTCTTTAACTTCGAGGAGGTCGAAGAAAAGAAAAGAAACCATCATTTCATCCAAAGCCGTGGAGATTGATGTGTGTTCCCTTCTGAAAATCCCATCATTTTAGCTCTGACATTAGGGCCTTTGACAAATTCAAGCTAATATGAATACTTCTGACAACACGCCTTTGTGCGAGTTTTTCTGTGGATGTATGTTGCATTGCTATTACACAGATGCCCAGGAGGAAAATCGGTAGCTAATTCAGTAATTCTTTGTTTAGCATTTTAAGAAACGTTCAAACTGTCATCAGAAGTGGCAATACTTTATGACATTCCCACCAGTAATGCATAGGGCTCCACCCTCTCCATATCCTCTAAGCCTTTGTCATTGTCTTTATTTGATTTTTATCAATGTTAGTGGGTAGGAAGCAGAAGTGACATCTCATTGTGGGCTGTCTGATTTGCCTCCCACTGAAGATTGACAGAGAAAGCATCTTTTTGTGTGCTTATTGTTGACTCTATATCTTATTTCAAAAAATGCCTGTTAAAACATTTGCCCACTTAAAAATTATGTTATTTCTTTTTATTGCTGGTTTTTTGATGGTTCTTTCTATATTCTGGATACTTGACTCATATCAGATATCATTTGTACATCAGACATACAAGTGTTTTCTCTTATTCTATGTGTTTCATTTCATTTGTCCCTAGTGTCTCTTATGGAACCCTGGACTTTAAGAAAGTCTGTTTTTTCTCTTTTTTAAAAGAGAAAGCATTATCGAGGTAGAGAGGTGGCTTAGCAGTTAAGAGCACTTGCTGCTCTTGGGGAGGACCCAGGTTTGGTTTCCAGCACCTAAATGGTGTCTTACAACCATCATAACTCCAGTTCTAGAGGATCTGACGCCCTCTTCTGGTCTCTGCGAGCGCCATGCATGCACATGGTGCACTTACATGCATGCAGCCAAAGCACACATAGGCAAATAGAAGCAAATAAATCTGAAAAGAAACCATGACCTCAGTCAAGGCTAAAAGGATTCACCCTGTTTTTAATTAACATTATTATTATTATTATTATTATTACTACTACTATTATTATTATTATTGTGGCTCTGACAGGTCTTCAATAAAATTTAAGGTAATTTTTGTATGTGATATGAGAGTCCAGCTTTATTCTTCTGCATGGTTATTCAGTTTTTCTTTCTCCACTTATTGAAGAGTCTATTCCTCCTTCCCACAATGCTGTTGGCATCCTTGTGGAAAATCAATTAAGTATGATACGAACACACGCTTACTGCCAGACCTGTTCTAAGTCCACTGACCGCTTTATCTGCCCTCACGCCAGCACAGTGCTCTCTTGTAATTGTCAGAGAGTGTGAACCTTCCAGATTTGTTCTTTCTCAAGATATCTCTGGTTGTCCTGGATCTTCTACATTGCCACATAAATTTTATTATAAGCTTGTCAAATCTGTAAAAATCCGGCTGGGATCTGGATAGAGGCTGGGCTGAACAGTCTGGGGAGAACAGCCATCTTGACAGTATTAAGCTTCGGAATTCATGAATACAGAAGGCCTTTCTGTTTGCTGAGGCCTTCTCTGATTTCAAGGGTGGCCTGTCGATCTCTGAATGTCAGCCTGTTGTCCATCGTCTGTTAAACTTAACCCTAGATAGTTTATTCTCTTTGCTGCCACTTTTGCATGTATTGAGAGTTTTATTTTGGTTTTATGATCAGATATCTTGTCTATTCTGAGCAATGTACCAGGTGCACTTGCGAGGAGTCTGTTCTGCCACAGGCAGTTAGAGTGCTCTCTTGCTATTAAGCCTTATTTATTTATCCAAGTTCATTGTTGTTTCGGCCTGTCCCTGTTGATCTAATCATTACTCAAACTCTGGTTTTGCTTCATGCGTTTCAGGTTATGTTATTTGAATGCACATATGATCAAAGTTTTATATATTTTTGATGCTTAGACTATTTTATGATTATAAAAATGCTTATCTTTGCCTCTAACATTTTTCCCCTGGATACCTCTTTTGTCTGGTATTAGCCGCATCGGCTTTCTTTCGGTTACTGCTTGCATGGCGTATCTTCTTCCATATGTGGTGGTTTGGATGAGAATGCCCCCTAGGCTCCTAGGTTTGAATGTTTGGTTCCTAGGAGGTGAGGTCTTGTTGAGGAGGTGTGTAACAGGGTAGGCTTTGAGGTTTCAAAAGCCTTTGCTGGGTCCAGGCTCAGTCTTTCTTTCTCGGTGTCTTTTCCTCTCCCTCTATCTGTCCCCTCCACTCCCCTGCCTCCTGCATGAAGATCAGGTGTAATCTCTCAGCTACTGTGCCAGCTCCGGGCCTGCCTGCCACCATGCTCCCCACCATGATGGTGTAAGTTACCTTGTGTAAAGTTACCTTGGTCGTGGTGTTTCGTCAATGTAATAGAAACTCAGATGCTATTCTTTTATTTTCAGTATTTCTTTTTTAAGGAAGGCTTTTTGTTGTTGTTTTAATTTATTACATTTGATTGGTTTTGTGTGTGTGTGTGTGTGTGTGTGTGTGTGTCTAGAGCATGCATATGAAGGTCAAAGACCAATTTGCAGGAGTTGGTTCTCTCCTTCTACCATGTGGCTCCTAGGGAGCCAACTCAGGTCCTCAGCCTTAGCAACAGGCTCCTTTACCCCCTGTGCCATCTCACCAGCCCATTTTCCATCTATTTCTGTCTTTGAAGCTAACGTACATTTTGTTTAACATATAGTTAAATTAATGTATCTACTACTCTGCAAGACTGTTAAATTTTACTCTGAATTTGACTTTCATGCACTTCACAAACGTATTATAACAAATATACCCCCAAACCTCGTCTAACCCAACACAGACTCATCCCTCACTCCTGTTAACGTTCAGTGAGGCTGGCAAGTCCACTACTTGGCTCTCTCCAAACAATACCAGTTCCTTACCTGTGGCAGCTCAGCCAGCTTAGAGTCTTCCAATTCTGGAAACAGGAAGTGGGAGACGAACAGATGGAAGGGGTTAAGGCCAAGCTAAATATGATGCGGCCCACTTCTGCTACCGTCTAATCGTCCAGATACGGTTACATAGCTCAGCTTCAAGAGCAGTGGAGAAGGAACTTTAAAAGAACACATGGGGGCGGGCGGGAGAGATGACTCAGCAGTTAAGAGCACCTGCTGCTCTTGCACAGGACCTGGGTTCAGTTACTAGCACCTACCACCGTCTGTAACTCCAGTTCTAGAAAATATGATTCTTTCTTCTGGCCTCTGTCACAAGACATGCACATACATGCACATACAGACATACACAAAACACTCAGACAGAAAAGAAATCTTTTTTTTAAAAAACGCACAGATATTTGGTGATCCCTTGGGGTCTCCCCTGCACCCCTATTCCATGCGGATATCATAATTCACATTTGAAAGGGAGGAAGGATAGCTAGCACCCACTCTTTTATGACTACGGGCCACCCAAGGTACCAAGAGGCACCGCAAGTAAGCTGTGCTGTCTCTGGAGTTCATTTTTTCTGGGCTCAGATCCTGGACCTGCTGTTTATTATGTTACCTTAGGCACCACATTAATCCCTGTACTCTCAGGTTCCCTCATTTATGAAGTGGGGATTAAGTGTTATTATTCTACTACACATGTTTATTGTCAAGATGAAGTGATGCAGTCCCTACAGCTAATATCCAGGGATGGCTTCTTCCTAGCTAAAGAGGAGGAAGCCATGAGATAAGAAGTGATGCTGTGCAGAGGATATTAGTGCTGTTAATGAGGTTTCCCTCCGCATGGCTCCAAGCAACGGCAGAAAAGTGAATGATCAGACAGAGGAGGTACAAACAGGCCCATCTACGTGATGAACTTTACCTGATAATGGCATATATTCTTAGAAGTGTGTGCTTCAGGCCTGGATGTGCTCTCCCGGGGACTGAGAGAAATGAGGTTTAACTGAAATATGATTTAAATTTCCATCAAGTCCCTGTTCTGAGGAACCTGGGGCTGCCTGCTTCGATCTGCCCCTGAGAGTCTTAACCATGTGTGTGGTTCCCAGAGCCCCAGGGAGAGAGTCTGAAGAAAAGGCAAAAGCCAGTCTTTCTGGACCATTCTGAGGAGGCAGATGAGAGGCTCTTGCTCTTGCAGCTAAGAGGTAGGATGGCACAAGGAGAAAAGAGTTAAAGTTGCTCACCTGAGCTGTGTGGGTGAATTCTGGGGATGTCAGGATTAGGCTCTTCATCTGAGAGGTGACAGAGAACGCTGGCCAGAAACACAGGTTCTAGGGCTGGGGATATAGCTATGAGGGTAGAGTGCTTGCCTAGTGTGCATGAGGTCAAGTCCAAACCCCACCATTTCATAAGAAGTGGTATCCTGTGCCTGTAATCCTGGAACTGGGGAGGCTAGGCAGGAAGGTCATGAGTTCAAGGTCATCCTCAGCTACACAGAGAGTTACAGGCACGCCCCAATTAGATGAAAGACACTGTATCAATCAAACAAAAGTTAGCTCCAAGGCTTCCCTCCAGTTAACTGTATGGTTAACTACTTGTTAACTAGTACCAAGGGGGTTGCTAACTTCCTTCACCAAGGGTTGGATAATTTATTCATCTATAAACTGGGTTTATTGTGTTGACTGACTTCCACTACCCCCTCCCCATCCTCTACCCTACTCTACCCTGGCCTGTGTCCCCCTTATAGATAGGCTCTAGGGACTCCTTTGCCTGCGGACTTCTAGTGACACTAAAGAAATAAACCAGTGGGTGGGAGGCATGTGACCTGTTGGCACTTGTGCACCTGGATCCCACACTATGGGACTACAGAGAGAGACTTAAGACCCTCCCAAATAACACAGCTACTTTCAAGCAGATATCTCCTTAGGCCAAACTCCACGGGTCCTGGAAGTCACTGCTTCCTTTAAGCCTGGGATGGTAGCCCCAACATGCTGTTCCTGGCCCTAGCCTCTCCTCACTTAATCCCCTCTTCCATTACCCATATTTGAATGAACCAGGATCCCAGCTAATAAAAATATGATCATGGGGCTGTGAGACGGCTCAGCGGGTAAGAGCACTGACTGCTCTTCCAAAGGTCCTGAGTTCAAATCCCAGCAACCACATGGTGGCTCACAACCACCCATAATGAGATCTGATGCCTTCTTCTGGTGAGTCTAAAGTCAGCTACAGTGTACTTATGTATAATAATAAATAAATTTTAAAAAGAAAAGAAATATGAGCATGTGGTTATTAGCCTTTTGATAAATGACTCATACTGAATCTGCTTCTCTGAGAACTCCTACATAAAGATGGGCAATCATGGAGTCATGTGCCTGAACTACAGGGTCCTTCAACATGATTGGTCCAGAAACAGATACATGGCCCCAGAAAGGCCAGTCAGATTCTCCCTCCCAGAAATGTGACATTTTGTACAGAAATAAAGGACTGTGGCGGCCCTGGGACAGCAGCACATTAATCCATAAGGTACTTACAAAAACTGTCCCCTAAACATCTGCACTGGCTGGCTGGCTCTTCCTCTGGGAGAGTGTCGGCGACACACTGTACCATCACTTCAGTACAGTTTCCATCTCTAGCCAGAACTGGTTTCTGTTGCTTACAATCCACATTGTCTACAAACCCAGCCTCTCATGGAACTTTTGAGATACATGCAGGATATTTACAGAAGTACTTATTGTGTGCCAGGCACTCTCAATAAATTTTAGCAATTAATGTCTAAAAAAAAACCCCACAGGCTAATAATATCCTTCAGTAGGCCCATGCAGTGTTTATTAAGCTCTGAAGGGCCTATTAGATTCAGGTCTTGAAAATTAAGTAGAGGCTGTGAAGACATCTCACTGCTTCTAATGTGCTGTGTCAGAGAATAAGTGACATCCGTGAGTGGTGCCTCACAGAGTGGAATGCTACTCGATCTGCTCTGACTGCCTTTGGCGGAAGGTGTGGGACTGTCCATTGAAACATGGGGAGCCAAGGGACAAGTGTGACCAGGCACAGTACCGGTCTCCTGAGATCACCAAGCCACCCAAGCAGAGACTATTAATTACAGTCCTTCCAGGGGCTGTTTGAGTTACTAGGAGGAGAATTTTTCCTAAGGTCACAAGCTTGAGAGCCATTAAAGTTTAACGTCTCTGGAATTTTCTCAACGTACAGAAAAAGAGTTAGAGAAGAAACCCACCAAGGAAAAAACAGACGAGAGACAGAGAAAATGAAGCAGAGCCCTGGAAACATCTTTTTTAAGTTCCTCGAGCCTCGACACTGCTCTTCAACTGGACACGGTTAGTAAGAATCCCACCAGTGAAGCCGGCTAAAGGGAAGCTTTGGGGACAGAGTTGGAAAGAGGGTTTTTATGTTGGTGTCCATGGAAGAAACAGAACCAACAATGGGGGCCAAATATCAGGCTAAATGGGTCAAATAATGCCAAACCCGGGACAACCCCAGATCAGGAGCTGGGCATGGAAAATCAAGAACAAGCTAGAAAACAATATCTAGTCGGTGAGGTTCATGTCTAAAAAGTTAGTGTCTGTCACATGGGCTCCATGGTTCTGACTCACTTCCTGCCATTATTTTGGTTTGATTGGATTTTCTGAATTTTAAGACATAGTCTCACTATAAAGTCCAGGATGGCCTCAAACTCAAGATCCCCCTGCCTCAGTCTCCCTAGTGTTGGGGTTATAGGCATGTACCTCCTTGTCTGTCTACTCCTTTCTATCTTAGGAATCCACACAAAGATAAACACACTAAATAAAAATCACCTCCCTGAAAGCCACAGCTGACAGAGAGATTGAGAACTCTCCGTGGTTCACTATAAAAAAACCAAGTCGTTTCCGTGCAGGAAATGTGCTGTGAGGGCAACCTGAGATGCAGGTGAGGGGTTAAAAAGGAGGCCAGCCTGGTCTACAAAGTGAGTTCCAGGACAACCAGGGTTAAACAGAGAAACCTTGTCTCGAAAAACCAAAAAAAAAAAAAAAAAAAAAGGAAACCGAAGTCGCAGGGATCCTCCAGCCTTCGCCTCCACTGAGATAACCATCATCAATGCTGAGGAATCCTTGATTGCTCCAGACCCCGGCCCCAGCCTCATCACCTTCGTCTTCATGTCATTTCCGCTGAGTGGAATCTCAGAGCCCTAAAGGAGAAGATAGGGGGAAAGAAGGAGGGAGGGGCTGGTGAGGGTGCCACACCCACAGCGATGAAAGATGTCCAGAGAATGAGGGCAGAGAGGATCTCCTTTGCCATCTGTGGCTACTGATGTCAGTGCCCACGAGAGACAAGCCATCACAGTTGGGCCACAGGAATATGCCAAGACTGTGCAGGCCCCAGTTTGTTCTGCCCACAGAGGATCCAATACCTCAGAGGACTAACTGATTTCAGCAGTCACTTTCCTCAGTCATTACTTGGTCCCAGCCATAATTCTTATAAAAAGCCTCTAAACAGGACATTTTAAGGCAACTCCCTTGGGTCCACTCCCAGCTCCACATCAGCAGGTGAGCGATACATCATCCCTCTGCAGACACCGTGTCTGTGCTGTATCCATCGGCCTGTGTGCTTCTCACACCCAACCCCATATCATTCATTCTAGACAGACTTGTCAGTTTCTACAAGATCCCAAGAGAAAGTGTCCCAGATAGGGTAAGGAGAGTCACCTGTTACTATAAAAAGATCCTAAGATGTAGATCTTAGCCGGTGGCAGGGTCTTTCTGGGCTCAGGGGTGCATAACTCAAAGACCCCGGTATCAGACAAGTGATAGTCACTACTCACATCAATGATGATGATGATGATGATGATGACGACGACGACGACGACGACGACGACGACGACGACGACGACAATGATCGCGATGCATACATGGGCAGCTGACTTTATTATGGGAAATTAACAGAAAGTAAGACACTGAGGAAATGGGAGAGAAACTGAGGAGAGTAGGGGTGGACCTGAGGGAGTTGCCTTAAGGTGTCCTGTTTAGAGGCTTTTTGAGAATTATAGCTGGGACCAAGCAATGGCTGAGGTAAGTTTCTGTTGAAATCAGCTAATTCTCTGAGGTATTGGAGCCTCTGCAGACAGAACCAGCCGGGCTCTGCACAGTGTTGGCATATTCCCATTGCCCACCGGTGGACACGATCGTGTACGACTCACAGGCTACTCAAGCAGTTGGGGGTGGCGGTCACACCCTGGTGCCCGTCTGTTCCTCTTTTGAATTGTCTCGGTTTCCTATTGGTGTCGGCTGCCAGTGACCTTGCAGGTGTTGCTGGCCACTGACCGTGGCGGGTTCTACAGGCTATGAATTAAACTCTGCTGGCTTGTTCTCACGTTTACGAGGCCAGCTTCTATCTTTCACCATAGGTGCCTACAGAGGGAACTTCCTGCCTGAGTAAGTCAGCTGTACCCCAACAAGTAGACACCCAATTATATCCTGAGGCTCAGATGGAGCAGGCCAGGTGACCACTCTTTCCCACCCTCTTAAAATGGTAGAACAGTGGTTTGCCTGGGACAGTTTTCAGAGGTGGGGGCACAGTCCCCTGAGCATCAATGTCTAACTCTGGCCTTGCTCCTTGGTGTGGAGGAGTCTTGCGGGACCCCAAGAGCATCTTGCCTCCCTGTGGAAACCTCCTGAGGCCCCCAAACTAACCATCTTAGAACCCTGCCAGACCACCCATCCTGGTTGTATCTGCCTGCCACCCCAGCTGGTCTGCCTGGGGCAGCCTGCAGAGACAGGAACCTAGCATAACTGTCCTCTGAGAGTCTCCACCCAGAAGCCAATGGAAAGAGATGCAGACTCACACTCAGACATTAGGTGGAGGTTGGTGAGTCTTACAGAAGAGTTGGGAGAAAGATTGAGGGATCTGAAGAGGACAGGGACTCCACAAGAAGACCAACAGAGTCACCTAATCTGGAGCCTTTGGGGGCTCCCAAAGACTGAATCACCATCTAAAGAGCGAGCTCAGGCTAAACTTAGACCCCCTGCATATTAACTTAGGCCCCTGCATATTAACTCAGGCCCCTGCATATTAACTCAGGCCCCCTGCATATTAACTCAGGCCCCCTGCATATTAACTTAGGCCCCTGCATATTAACTCAGGCCCCTGCATATTAACTTAGGCTCCTGTATATATGTATCAGATGAGCAGCTTGTTCTTCCTGCAAGTCCTCCCAAACAACTGGAGCAGGGGCTGCCCCTGAGTCTGCTGCCTGCCTGTGGGGCCCATGCCCCTAAACCGACAGCCTTGTCTGGTCTCAGTGGGAGAGGGTGTGCCTAGTCTCACAGGGACTCAATGTGCAGGGGTTGGGGAGCTTGACATCCAGAGGGGGGCTTTCCCTTCTCTTTTGAGAAGGAGAAATGGGGGGGAGAACTTGTGTGAGGGGTACTGGGAGGAGAGGAGGGCTGATATTGGGTTGTAAAGGGAATAAATAATAAATAATTTAATTTAACGAATGGTCCAACCAGCCGGAATGTTAGAGAACAAACCTGCACATGCCCCCTTGCTTCATAGGTGTTCCACAGAGTACAGAAGTCCATGGGTTTGTGAGAGAAATCTAAGCTAAAAACTAGATAGGACATGAAGGGTCCTAAGAGGCAGCAATCGGTTAGCAAGTCAGGAGGGAGCTGGAGGGGTGGCCCATGGGTAAGGACACTTGCTGTTCTTGCAGAGGACCTGGGTTCAGTATTCAGCCCCAACTTGGCAGCCCACAACCATCTGTAACTCAAGATCTAAAGGATCCAATATCTCATCTGGCCTCAGTGGGCAACGGGTATGGTACGTGTGTGTGTGTGTGTGTGTGTGTGTGTGTGTGTGTGTGTGTGTGTGTGTAAAACATTCATACATACGAAATAAAATGAATACGTCTTTGAAAAAATGAAGGGGGCACCTGTAGCTCTCTTTAAAAAAAAAAAAAAACAGAATGAAGCAAGCCCTCACCAGCAGGAGAGCTTGCAGGCCTCTGGGCTGTTAAGTCAATAAGAACACATTGCTGGGAAATGCCAAGACTCTGCAAGATGAACGAGCATGTTTCTCCAACTGCCTCTTCCCAAAAGTGTTAAGAGAGTGACATCCACAGCCCCAGGCTGCAGGTTCTTGGCAAAGAGGTGGAAGCCTAGGCAGAAGGGCTGCAAGGACACAGCCAGCCCCACCCCTGACCCCCTCAGATCAGCTGTCACTCATCAGTGGTCCCTGCTGAGCCTGAGAGTGGTACAGGACCAGCCTGACCCATGCCAGCCCACTTCACTTTGAAACTGGCTCAGAGGGAGTGCTCTGGGGAGTCACTGAGGTCTCCCCAGTCGCAGATAAAGAAAATACTCAGAGGGGCTCAGCCCCTCTCTCTGTCCATCCTCACAACGGTCACGTTTTGTCTCCCTCTGTTTTTATGAGTAGGTTGCTATTTTTGCTTTTAGTTCTTTGCCCCAAGCCAAAGACATCAATAACCACAGAGAATCACAAAGGAAAGGAAACCATGATAAATAGTCATGTCCCAGGCTCCAGCCCAAACTCCCAGGGAGAATGTCTCTTAAAACTCAGCTCTGAGCTTCAAAACACACATTTCAATTCTAACTGGGAGGGAGGGGGAAAATGCCTTCTCTACAGACACATGGTACAAACGAAAACAGAAACTTAACTCTGTGTATACTTACACCCCAGGCCATTTCTGTGGTCCTGCAATACGTGGGCTTTTTCTCTCCAGTGAAGGAGTAATCAGCTCTGCAGCTGATGCTCACCAGAAACACTCCATCCCAAGACTGACATCACCTACCTGCAGTCAATGTCACTCTACCACCACTGAGACGCCACTCGTAGGTCTGGGCCTCTAAAATGTCTGTCTGCCTGGCTAAAGACTGGAGGCTCCACAATCCCTTCCTTTGGTTCAACTAATTTGCTTGAGGCAGGAGTGTGGGCACGGAACTTAGAGAACATGCCTCATGTTCCTTTTATTATAAAAGGCATGTTAACAAATATGAAGGCAGTCTGGAAGTCTCCAGGGCTGGAGTTTCTGTGTGGACTCAGCCAGTCCTGAATCTTCAGCAGCATCCCCTCCTCCCAAGAACAAGACACCCTCTGAAGTGGGAATATATTATGATTTGTCTTCACTGTCAATTTAATTGAATTTAGAATCACCATGGAAATGCACCCGTGGGTGTTTCTGGAATGGTTTAACTGGAAAGGCAAGACACACCTTGAGCATACTCAAGGTGGGGGGGGGGGGCACAACAGAATCAAAAGAACAGAAGAGAACACCAAGTGAACACTGGATCCCCATTCTCTGATCCCTGGTCAGTATTGGGGACCAACCTACTCTCAGCACCATGCCTTCCCACCATGGGCTCCTCTCAGCTATGCACCCAAATTAACTGTACCCCTCCTAAGGCGCCTCTGGTCAGATCACAGCAATGAGAAAATCAACTGGTGTAAGGTCTCATGGTTCATCAGACTAAGTAGGCAAGTGTGCTGGTTAGTTCTCATCCACTTGATACAAGCATGGGTTATCTAGAAAGAATCAGTGGAGAAAACGTCTTCATCAGAATGATGTGTCTGTAGGACATTTACCTGATTCCAGTGTGAGTGGTCCCACCCTGGGCAGGTAGTTCTTGATGGTATAAGAAAGCAGGCTGAGCATCCGAGGAGAGCAATCCAGCGAGCAGCATCCCTCCGTGGCTTCTGTTTCAGTTCCTGTCTCCACGATCCTGCTCATAGTTTTCTCCCCAGGTTGCTTTGGGTCCTGTTTGTTTGCTTGATCTCAGTGATGGAAACTGAAGCAGGAGTATGTCAGGGAATTCTCTGTGGCCAGCTCCTAGGGTGGGTGGGGTAGGGGAAGACTGGGGTGTGACTTTAGATTCTTATGACCCTGCTTTGAGGAAGAGAGCTCTTAGATCCTCTGGCTCAGCCTGGGGAGGAGAAGAGGTCAGAGAGAACTTGATCTGTGAGGATCTGCTTGTGGGCGTGGCTTTCCTCAGCACTCCAATGAGACTGAAGGTGAAAAACGGTCAACATTCTACATCTGGTCCTAAGATGCTTTCTGAACCAGACCAAACACTTTAACCTTACTGTTTTAGACAAGTGGGGAATATTATGGGTTATGAGCCACTGGACAAAAATAGACCTAGGTATATGGAAGCGAGTGAGTGGGTGAGACACTATTACAACCTCTTCAACATTTCTCCTAAGGAGCCACAAAGGAAAACTGTGACACCTACCAGAACTCTCCCGCACAAAGGAGAGTTGGAAGCCAGTAGCATCAAGTCTCCCCTCTCCGGTCTCTCTGTATCTCCTAGCTGATTGGAGGACTCTCAGCACAGCCGCATATGATGGAGCTGTCTGGTCATGCGGAAAATCACTCCCATTAGGTTGTAAAGAGTCATGGAAACTTACTGTATTACAGTACAAGAACTGGACTGTTGGCGCCTGAGGAATGGAGCAATACCTTTGCAAGACAGCACCTTTGTATGGTCACTGTAGCCTTCACACTCCCACCCACTGTCCCAGCAGAGCCAGAGACACACTTTGGAATGCCTTTTCTACCCACATCTCTAGGAACGCTCCCTACTCAGGGACCCTTTGGCCTACCTGCTCACCCATTCATATAGCACATATACATTTATTGAGCACCTATTGTATTCCAAATAGTGCATTAAGTAAGGACACAAAATGTAAACAAAACAGAGAGAGGACCCTTCTCTTCAGAGTTAGCTAGGGAGGAAGGTGTTTTGAGACAGGATCTCACGCCGCCTAGGCTAGCTTCCCAACTGCTATGTAGCCAAAGGTTAGCTTTGAACTTTTAATCCTCCTGCCTCAGTCTCAGAAGTGCTGGGATGCCAGAGTTGGTGTTTTTAAAAGAGAGAGGTGGATGATGTACGAGTGAAGAAAGACGTGAACAAGACAATTTTGAATGATTCTTACTAGGGTTTTGTTGCTGTTTTGTGGTAATTCTAAGAATCAAACCCTGCGTGCACCATGAAATGTTCTGCCTCTGAGCTGCATCGCTAGTCCTTATTTTCATGTTGTTTTGTCTGTTTGTTTGTTTGCTTGCTTACTTGCTTAACAAAGGGTCTCACTACATTCTCCTGGCTGGCCTGGAACTCAGAAAGCTCCACCTGCTTCCCCCTCCCAGATTGCTTTTATTTTGTTTGCATTGCTCAGATGGATGTTCACCAAATGCATGCAGTGCCCTTAGTGGCCAGAAGAGGGTGTCAGACTCCAAAGCTTGAGGTACAGATGTTTGTAAACCTCTGTGTGAGAGCTGGGAACCAACGCCCCCGGCTGCTCTGAAAGAGCAACAAGTTCTCTTACCTACTGAGGCCCCTCTCCAGCTCCAAGCTTCTCTTCTTTTGGAGACAAGATATTACTTTGTAGCTCAGGCTGGCCTGAAACTCACTGTGCAGCCCCGGATTGGTTCAAACTTATGATCCTCCTGCCTCAGCCTCACGGGTAACCAGAATTTCAGGCCTGCATCACTACATCCAGTGCCTCTGCTATGAATTTTCTGAGCAGAAGCAAAACAAATGATGTTCTAGAGAATGATTTGGGAGACGTGGTTGCCTACTCTGACCGGGGCTGACTGAGAAAACCTCTGAGGAAAATAGGAACTTCTATCTCTGTAACAGATGACAAGGACTGTGGCTGAGATGAGCACTCCTCACAGGAGTTAAGGCCTAGAATACAATCAGGAGCAACAAAAATGTCACCGGGGCTGAGGCTTGTGAGCCAGGGCAGGTAAAGGATGCCTCGGGAGAGAAGGGTGGCCTTGGCAAGGCCATCTGACTTTCTTTACAAGGAACAGGAAATCCGTTTCTAAACCTGATAGACATCTTCAATGAACTCGCTTTACTGCTGAGTGGGAAGGAGAGTCACGGAGTGTGAGGAATGAGCGGGAGCAGGAGAGCCAATCAGGAGGCCGTTGGAGTACTCATACCAGGTAAGGTCCAGCAGTGGCTTTCACAGGCAGTCAGCAAAGGCAGCAAAGAATACAGAGTAGCCAGTGAAAGAAGATCTTGGTACAGGCCTAGCACCCAGTGTCTCAGAAGCTGAGGCAGCGGAATGGGAAGTTCAAGGCCAGGCTGGACTGCGGAATAAATTCAATGCAAGCCTGGGCAGCATAGTGTCTCAATAAGTAAACAACGTGTTTGGATGTTGTTCAGTGGGAGACATTTGCCTCACACACCTGAGAGCCAACCCTACTACCACAGAAAGAAAATAGTGTGGCTGGAGAGATGGCTCAGAGAGATGGCACACTGACTGCTCTTCCAGAGGTCCTGAGTTCAATGCCCAGCAACCACTTGGTGGCTCATAACCACCCACAACGAAATCTGGTGCCCTTGTCTGGTGAGCAGGTATACATGCATGTAGAACACTGGTGATGCTGACAGGGAAGAGTGATGTGTTAGCATAAGGAACAGAAGACCAGTGGCCAGCTGCCTGGAATCTGGAAGTGACTGTGAACCAGGAGGATGGTAAAGTGACAGTTTGATGAGGTACTGTGTGGATTCTTGACAAGAACAGTTTTGAGGGATCAGCAGTGACAGGAGATTGTACCAAATATGATGAAGACTTCTCATTAAACAGAGGGATGGAACACTGGTCGGAGTCCTGCTCTGCAGTCAGGTACCGAGCATTGGAGACACAATGTGAGACACACATTAGAGGAAGGGTCAAGGCTGCTGACCTCTGGCCTTTAACTCTTTCTTACTGTTTTGGGGTCCAGAAGCTTATGGCTTCTAGCAATTGAACTCTCTCTTGCTATTCTGGGGCCAGAAGCTGATGGCTTCTGGTGGTTAACTCTCTTTTGCTCTCCTGAGGCTAAAAGCTAATGGCTTCTGGCAATTGACTCACTGACAGCAGCAGGAGCTTAAGAAAGAAACTGAGCTGGGCGTGGTGGCGCACGCCTTTAATCCCAGCACTTGGGAGGCAGAGGCAGGCGGATTTCTGAGTTCGAGGCCAGCCTGGTCTACAGAGTGAGTTCCAGGACAGCCAGGGCTACACAGAGAAACCCTGTCTTGAAAAACCAAAAAAAAAAAAAAAAGAAAGAAACTGAGTCACTTGTACTATTTAGTCTTTGAGTCTCGCTGACCAGGCAAGAGGCTCCGAGTTCATTAACTCTTCGTGAGCCAGAGAGAATGGGGAGGAGAGAGAGAGAGAGAGAGAGAGAGAGAGAGAGAGAGAGAGAGAGAAAGAGGGGAGGGGAAAGGAAAGGAGAGGAGAGGAGAGGNGGAGGGGAGGGGAGGAGAGGAAAGGAAAGGAAAGGAAAAAGAAAGTCAGGCACACACAGACACACACAGGCACACACAGACACACACACCACACTGGAAGAAGCAGAAAAGGGATACATCAAACCTCTATTTTTGCTTTCAGTTTTTTATAACTTTTTAGACAAAAAGTTCTCTATGAAAGAAAAAATAATTACCTCAGATAAAATGTTACACAAAAGGGAGCTACAGCAGAATGCAGATTATAAATTCAAAGCAGTGTTTCATTCTGTAAGCTCATAAGTTCAAGGCAACAGTTTTACGTGGCCTTGCTTTATCATGTACACACTTGTGGCCTCATCCTTGGACCTGACTTAGAATGAATATTTTTTCCTTGATCACAAATATGTCCCAAGCTTATTTCTCTTAGTGCAATTTATGATGGCTCTTTATTGTACTCCTTACTATGCAGCCTTTACTTGCTTCTCTATGAGGAGGGGCACATTCTATTCCTGAGTCTAATTTTATTTATGTCTTTCTGGCAAGGCAACTAAAATCACCTCCTTAAACTTTCTTCTTAAAATTATTTGAATCAAATCAGGAATTCCATAAAGTCATTAATACATCTAAACAGCATTATTATGTGAACATACATCTTCACATTGATCTACAGGGAATTTGCCCCATAGGGTGTGCTGATGCCCAGAAATCATTAGGCTATGTAACAATGGCAGGAGAGGCATCTCAGCAGCCAGAAGCAACCCTGGGACGAAGTCTCTGGGAACTTTGCCTCTCAGAAAACATCCATTGCAGCCATGCTTGCTTTGCCATAGCCTTTCCTAGATGGCTTCTGTCAAACACCCATGGTACCCCTATTCATTCCTGATACCCACTAAAGTAAGATAAATGATATTCAATATGTAAGAGATAAATAGACATACAGATACAGAGGGACACACAGACAGAGACAGAGAGAAATACAGAGAGAGAGACACAGAGAGAAGGAGAGAGAGAGAGAGAACACATGATAGTCAAGGACAGGATAGACAGGAGAAGTTGATCATTGTTGAAAGAGCGAGTGGCCAGACAGTGGTGGCTTGAAATCAAAGCAAGTACAAAGAGACATGCCAACAAGAAATAAACTGGTTCTAACCAGGGCCTGTAAAAGCTGAGCCTCAATGAGAAATGGGACAGGAGGGTAGAAGGGTAGGATCAGAGTCTCAGAAGGATGCAACCCCCCCCCCCATCCCTCCCTGGCCTGTCCCTCTGGAGAACTATGCTAGAGGACAGTAACTTCTCCTACTAATCCAGGGACACTCCAAGATAATCCACACTTAGTACAAGGGAAGGGAAGGGGAGGCACCATGGAAAGCAAGGATTAAGTCAAACTTAGAACTGTGTGGTGAGATTCCATGTTCCCCGGCGGGAGCTGACTGCCCTCTGAATAGGAGGCTGAGAAGCCAGAGTGATACTCTCTCAGGTTAGTGGTCAGATTGGACAGTGCTAGCAAATAAGCCAGTCAAAGAGAGAAAGCTGCAGAAGTGGAGGCTGTTAGAGATAAAGCTACCTTTGGGTGCTTTCCAGGCAGGGTTGGGGATTCTTTCCAACTAGTGGCTAAAGGTTGTCTATAGTATCCATCACACACGCACACGCACACACAGACACAGACACAGACACAGACACACACACACACACACACACACACACACACATCGTGCCTAGAGCAGCCTCTGCTCTCACAACCTGGTGATCCCAATAAAGTCTTGTAGGAGCCTTCATTGAGGTCTTCTGCTATGCAGAAGTAGGTGGCTGAGCTACAGGCTGTGCCTTTCTTAGAGCCTCTAGGATGTTCTGGTAAAGCCCAACTGATCTAGAGGTCCTGAAAAGACAAACTGTGGTCCCACCCAAGTCACAGGAGCCAAGGGTTTAGAGCAGATCTAGTGTGGCCACTAGACACTACAGTTAGGGACAGTAAAACCCAGAGGTAGTAAGTAGTTTGCCTGAAGCATCAGTGCTGATCTCCAAAGAACCAGTTAAAGCCAGGCCCGTGATTCCTAGCCCCTAACTCCTCCCACTGTCCACATTTCCTGTTAGTAGCTGTGACTGGCTGGCTGGAAACACCGTGTAGTGTCCAAAAGATTGTTATTGCCAACCTCATTGTCCAAAAGCAAAAACTAAACCACCTGTGAGGATTCATCTTTGTCAGTTTGACTCCCTGCATTCTGGAGAATGGTCCCCAGAGGCTCGAGTATTTGAATCCTTGGTCCCTAGGGAGTGGCACTGCTTAAAAGGATTAGGGCATATGACATCGTTGGAGGAAGTCATTAGGGGGGAGAGTCTTAAGGTTTCAAAAAAGCCCATCCGAGCCCAGGGTCTCTCTCTCTTCCTGCTGCCTACAGATTCATGGAGCTCAGCTCTCGGCTACCTCTCCAGCACCGTGTCTGCCTGCTCGCCATGATTTCCACCATGACAATAACAGGCTAGACCTCTGAGACAGAAAGCAAGCACCGTTAAATGCTTCCTTTTATAGCGTCGCTGCGGTCATGGTGCCTCTTATAGCATCGGTGCGGTCATGGTGCCTCTTATAACGTCGGGGCGGTCATGGTGCCTCTTCACAGAAGCAGTGCTTGCTTGCAGCAGGGTCTCTGGTTCACTGACAGCTTCTAGGGTTTCTCCTCTCTCTGCCTCACATCTTCTCAAAGGCACTCTGGGATTACAGATTGGCACTACCGAGTCCAGTCGACTGGGGACTGACACAGGTCCTCGTGTTTGCACGGCAAGCACTTGGCCCACAGAGCCGTCGGCCCAGCTCTTTTCCCTCCTTAAGCAGCTTTTGTCAAGTATTTTACCACAGCAAAGAGAACAGTGTCTAACTTACTGCCTGAAACTTCAAATTTTTTACCTGGTCATAAACAGGCTGCTGCAAGCCTAGCCCAAAAGTGTGAGCGCACCCTCACCTCTCCTTCAGAAGCCAGGCATGCCTCCTTCCCCCAAATACATCTCCCTCATTTGCAAAGTGTGGAACATGGCATGAGAAAGAGCACCGAGGCCCAGGCTCTAGACACGCCTCTTAGATGTGTGGTTTCTGTAAGGGCTCAGAGTTTTCTTAAATGGATCTGTAAAAAATAGCTTTCATTTCCAATTACACATTTGTTTTAATATACACATAAACGGGGGTAGCATTTTACTGTGGTGATCATGTCACATTGACGCTCCAGGGACATGGCCTGTCCCGTCCTAACTACTCATCTGGCCATACCCAGCTACTAGCATACCGCCTAATGCCCTTTGTGTGAGAGATGGAGGCTATGGCATTAGCAGCTCAGGCCAGGGCCCCAGGGGCCCATGCTGCAGAGTTCAGCTGCCAGCTGTCTGAAGCTCTACAGCAGGCCACAGAATCCTGGGCTCCAGAGAGGTCCCCTTCCTGGACCTCAAACTGTCCTTCCCCACAACGCTTATCCTCTGGAGTCACAGCAGAGGAAACCTGAGAATTGAAACTCCCTGCTGTGAGGGCCCACAGAGGAACAGCCTGGCAGGCAGACATCCATAAGTAGTCCCTGGCTGCTTTGAGAACTCCGCATGCTGTGTTTATGGCTGTCCCCTGACATAGGTTGCTGGTTTCTCTCCTTGTTCCCAGAGCAGAGGCCTGAGCAGGTCAAGGGTCAAGGCTGGGGCAGGGATTCCACTCCCTTTGCTTTGCTCTCTCTGCCTCTGTCCTGGGCCAGAGTCCCTTTTTGTCTCCCTGACCTTGTCCCTGCCCTGGTCCTCATTACTCTCTGCCCTGTGGTGTTACAAGATTCTCTCCTTGCTTTCCATCCCCCTCCACCCCCTGGTTTCCTGTCGGTAAACACAATCTATTCTGGAGTGTAACAACAGGCCAGTATCCCAAATGGACAAGGGCCCCTGAGGACAGGCAGCAGAGCTGGCTATAGCTTCTAGTTTCCAGTCAGGCCTGGGTGGTCCCCCTACTGAACTAAAGACACTATCAGCATCTAGTCTGGATTATGCCCCGTGTGAGATTCTAGGGGGACAGCTTCGGGAAACACATAGCGTGGCCCAGTCCCCAAGAGGAGGCAGGTCCAAGAAGCTGAAATTGTCATGGGTCAGGTTCATGGAGGCACCTGGAGAATGGACAAGGGGAAGGGAAGGAAAGAAAGGAGAGGAAGAAATCAGGGTGGCCATCCTGCTATGACCTTGACACTGCAACATCTCTCTGAGGTATCAATTTCTGATTTGAAGAGAAACTCTCAGTCACAAGACCAGCAGACCTCACTTGAGTTCTAGACAGGGAGAGGGATGGGAACAGGACAAGGAGAATCCCAAAACTCAGGGACAGCAAGCAAAGGCAGAGATGTCTGTGGATATTTACAAGTGGGAACTATAGCTGATGTGTAGAAACTCAGTACCATGCAATCTTAAAGACCCACCGGAGCATCCCACAAAGCATGCTACATACCTAGAGTGGGGAACTGAACTCTGATGTCTAGAAACTCTGCACCATGCAATCTCAGAGACCCACCAGAGCATCCCACAAAGCAAGTTACTTCCCTAGCCTATACCCTTGATCCTAGGGGAAGTGCTGTGTAAACTGCCTCCCTGGAGACAGTGCCCAAAGAGCTCCTACTCTAAGTCTCAGATAGTTACCTAACATGTGTCTTTGTACTGACCTCATCCATAAGCAAATTTGATGGCCAGTGGTAGCACACACCCATGAACCCCAGCGCAGGAGAGGCAGGGGCAAGAGGATTGACGGTTTCAGGCTAGCGTGGAAAACAAAGCAACACCTTGTCTCAACAACAAAATAAAAACATTACAGATTTTGGCCTATGTCTATAGTCTTAGTTGTTAGAATGCTGAGGCAGTAAGATCATTTGATTCTAGGAAACACAGCAAAACTGTCTCAAACAAACCAGAGAGACAATAAAATCAGAGCTTGGTTAACTAAGAGCCTTGGTGCCCATAGCCTGCGGTGCTTGCGTGTGGTTCCAGGCTGTCTTTGAGGGCTCTTGTGTTCAGAGTTGGGTCCAAAATATGCTAGGGCAGCTGAGAGGTCAGTCCTTTATGAAGTGGGACCTAGCCGGAGATTCTTAGGTCTCTGGGGGAGCTGCCCTTAAGAGATTAAGGTAGGTCTTATGGGACCCCTAGGGTCTCACAAGAGTTATGAGAATGAGCCTGAGCCCGGCATGGTGGTTCATACCTGGATTCCTAGCACTCAAGAAGCAAAAGCAGGAGGATTGCTGTGAGTCTGAGGCCAGCTCTAAGTACACAGTGAGTTCCAGGCCATCCTGGACTACCTTGTGAGACATTATCAAACAGGACAAAAAAGACAAATGAGCTTGGCCCTTAGCCAACCCACTTCTTAATTTAAGATCCAATCCCTTCCTCCATTATGCTCCTTCAGTTGATGCCATCCATGGGCCCCCCAGAATGTGAGCTAACTGCCTATCTTTCCTTTATAGAGTTAGCCTGTCACAGGAAAGCAAGCCTGACTAACATGGTTCCCGACACGATTTTATGTCTATCTATGGCCCTTTCTTACTGTTTTAGTTGTGTCTGGATCCTAATGGTTTCTGAAAGCTAATTTGAAAGTCAAATTCAGAAAACTGGAAGTGTAACAGTCCAACTGTGCTAAGAACAGTACTCAGCTTCTTCAAATGCTGAAAGGACAGCTGGGGTTCATTCAAAACACATAGGAGCTGAGAATCTGCAACAAAATGTAAAGACTGTGGCTTCTTTACAATACCGAGAGCCAAGCATTGGAGATCCACTCCCTCTCCAGAGCCCTCCACCCTGAGTTCCTATACTGAATATATCTTTATAAGACAGGAGTTGGCAAGCTACCCCTGCCAACCAAGGCATGCCTGTCAACGGGCTAAAAAATGGTTTTTATAGGTTTTTTTTTAACGGTTGGAGGGGAGATCAAAAGAAAAGGAAGAGTTGGGGGATGGGAGTAGTAGTCTAGTAACAGACTGCTTACAGGACGCTGTGGTTTGATCCCCAGAACTGCATGAATCATTTAAACCCAGGGTGGTGGTGCACTCCTGGAACCAATCCAGCATGTGGGCGGTGGAGGCAGGAGGGCCAAGAGTTCAAGGTCAGGGCTGGAGAGTTGGCTCAGTGGTTAAGAGCACTCGCTGCTCTTCCAGAGGCTCCAGACTGGACTTCTAACACCAATATGGGACTCACCAATGGTCTGGAACTGCAGTACCAGGGGATCTGATGCCCTCTTCTGGCCACCTTGGTATGTTTATGGTACAGACAGACACACATGCAGGCAAAACACCCACAGATGTAATTTAAAAAAAAAAAATTAAAGAATTCAAGATCATCCTCAATTGCACAAGTTTGAGGCCAGGCTGAGCACATGGGAGCCTCTCAGGAAGAAAAGAAGGAAGGAAGGAAGGAAGGAAGGAAGGAAGGAAGGAAGGAAGGAAGGAAGGAAGGAAGGAAATAAAAAAGAATTTTGCAACCCATGGAAATTCTATGAATTGAAATCAGCCTTCAGAAAGAAGGCTGTTGAATCCTCTCTGTGTCCCGTGAGCCTCTCTGTAGTCACCTCTTCGCCCCGCCCCCACACTTCTGACCCAGACAAATTGTCATCTGCTTTGTATCAGTACAAATTTGTTATTCCTTTTCTAAAACTCCAAGTAAATGGAATCACCCAGCCTGTACTTTTTGTGTCTGGCTTCCTTCAGTCAGGATAATGTTTTCTGAGATTCACCCATGTTGTATCAATACCAGACAGGACATGTCTGCTTTTGTTTGTGAGGGAAAGGCAGAGTCATGTCAGGTCTAAGGCACAAATCAGAACTCCTCATGACCAGCAGGATAAGAGTTCCTCTAGGTGCCGGCTGTGTGGTCTTTCTCAGCTCAGAGGCACTTTTTATCTTAAGGCAGATATTCTACAATCAAACGTGTGTTCCACAAGTCAGCACATAACCACTATGTTATGAATTTAAACAGGAAAGATTTGGTGGGCAAATATCCAATGCCTCTCACAAGAAATGTCAAGAATGTGTGTGTGTGTTTGATGAAAAAAATGAGAAGAGAAAACTCTAATAACCTTCAAATACAACTTCAGCCACTGTAGACTTTTGAGTGGTTATAAATGTATTTGTAGCATACTAAGAACCTGGAAGTCCAAGTCTAGATAGCTAGTGGCAACCAGCAACACATCCACCCGTTTCCTCTGGTTTTAATACCAGCACTGGGGAGGTAAAGGCAGGCAGATCTCTGTGAGTTCAAGGCCAGCCTGGTCTACATATTGAGTTCCAGGCCAGTCATAGATATGCAGCAATACCTTGTTTAAAACAAAACAAAACAAAACACAACCAAAACAAAACACAACCAAAAAGAACTTTACTTGTAAATTTAAAAAAAAATTTAATTATGTGTATGTGTGTGAGGGTGCCCACGAAGGCCAGAGGCTCAGGGTCTCCCAAGAGCTAGAATTACAGATGTGAGTCATCTGACAGAGGTGCCGAGAACCAAATTCAGATCCTCTTCAAGAACAGCATGAGCTCCTAACCACTGAGCCACCTCTCTAGCTCCTGCTTGTAAGTTTTGTTTCACCAATTTGTTCAAAGAAAATTCTGTGTCAATGATGCTCCAGGATATTTTGAAGAATTCGCATTGCCATTTCAAGCATATAAGATACCAATAGGTTTGGATTGTAGCAGGCTCATGTTTAGTGGTAAACTGATTGTGATTCTTTATTTAGACTTTTATACAAATTCAATACCTAAGATTTTCCTTTGCTTTGTATTTTAATTATAAGCACAATGGCATCTTTTTCACTAAGCCCCAGATTCACTACCTCCAGATTCCCTTCAGCTGGCCCCATGTGCCATACCTATATTCTCTTACTCTCTGTGAGCTATGAACTGGAAACAGTGAGGGTTCACAGGCCCTGAGACCAGGAGAGAAATTCCAGCTCTGACTAGCAAGCTGTCTTGCTAAAGAGGGCCCTCCTGCCCCCTAGTGGTCATTATTGTATATGCCTCTCAAGAGGAAAATGTGATACAGGCATTGTGCCTATCATCCTTGTTACTCGGGCATTGTGCCTACCATGGGTCCTGGCTGGGACGAATGCCTTCATAGGCATCCTCCCAAAATCGCTATCCTGCAGTCCCTGGGGAGGTTGAGCCTGTGGCTTCAATCCAGGGATTCCATCTGTCTCTCTCCCTTCATCTCCATTACTACATCATGAGCCAAGTTCCCCCTGAGTTAGCCAGTGATACCACCCTTGATGTTGGTCATGAAACTCTCTTCCAAAACCTGAGAGGTATGAGGTTCTCAGGAGGGAGAAGGGAGAGTGGACCCGGAAGGAACGCACCCATCTTTTCAGCAATTTGATGCAAAAAAGGCAGACTCTAGGTCTCAGGCACTCAAGGAATTTGGGGTCCCCTTGAAACATAAAGAGGAAAGAGTCATGCTGGACCATAAGCACTTGATGCACCCTCTTTGTCTAGGCAGAGACCCCGCCTTTTCTTCACTAGCCACAACACAGAACAAGTGGCCACAGAAAGAGAACAACAACAACAACAACAACAACAACAACATACCATCCTCTCTTCAGGTCACAGATAAAGCATTAGCTTCAAGGTATTTATGTATGCTGGGTAGTTTTTTTGTCACCTTGACACAAACTAAGGTCACCTGAGAAGAAGCCTCAACCAAGAAAAATTCTCCATCAAAATGGACTGTAGGGAAGTCTATAGGACACTGACTTAGTTAATCATTGCTGTGGAAGGATCCGGCCCACCAGGTGACATCTGGGCAGGTGACCCTGGACTGTGTAAGAAGCAAGCTGAGTGCATCACGGGAAGCAAGCTGGTAGGCCGCTTTCCTGAATGGTCTGCCTCTCCTCCTATTCCGTTCCTGACCAGTCTCCCTCAGTGATAAGCTGTGATCAGATTGTGAGCCCGATAAACCCTCCTGGGGTTGATCACATCAATAGAAAACAGAGTAGGATGCCAAGTATTGTTACGAGAAAATTAAACTGTATGGAAATCAGAACAAGTCAAAGTTGATGGTCATGACTGCACACGGGAAAACTGGGGGACACCTGAATTTGCATCTGAAATGAGGACAGTAGATTCCACTCTGGAAAAACAAAAACAAACAAACAAAAAAAAAACAACTGAGCAAGCTATAGAATCTCTATGGAATGTTCGGGTACTCCTGCAACCTCTCATCTTTGCTCTGACACTCTTGGGAGCATTGGCATGCCAGAGGCCCCAGACTCCCTGTCTCATTCTCCCTCCTCTCCCTGAGAGAGCCCCATGTGTCTACTGGAGAAGTGACGTCAGAGGTTATATTAGAACGGGGAAGGGAAGCTTGGTGCTAGGGTGGATGCCAAGGTGTTCAGGGTTTGCTCAGCCTTCGTTTCTGAGTGGGACTCCAGAAGAGGCCATCCTCACAGCATCCTCGGCAAGTCCAAGTTTTGGTGTCTACATAATCCCCCTTCCCTGAACTGTGAGCAGACTTATTTTGGGTCATGTGGTTGGCAACAGTTAGCCAATCTCTTCATAGCCTTGTATTAAGACAAGGCAAGTGCACCAGTGTCCGGGGCACTAGCTCTGGTCACACCCTGGAGTTGTGGAGCAGTTGTCGTGGGTCACCAGGATGTTAGTGTCAGGATCCATGAGTCCTATCCAATTGCACAGTGGCCACCTACAAGTGATCCCAGGGACCACTCCTCCATCCAAGGAGATCCAAAGGGGTCCTTCCTATTACTTTGGTCTTTCTGGACATGAATATTATCCTGGGTTCTCTATCACATATTAATTTTCTGGTTATAAAAAGTCAGCAAATGCTAAACTGGCTTATTAAAAAATAAAATGATAAAGGGCAAAAAGGTAGGCCCTGTGATAGTTAGCTTCTGGCAAGCCTACATCCAAGGCTACAGAGATGGCTCTCTTCCCTTTCCATCTGTCTCAATTTCACATCTAAGGAAAATGGCTACCGGCAACTCCATGCTTCATCTCCTAGATGCAAGTCCGATGCTCAAATCTTGGAGTTCTCTTTGGGAGACTAATGTTGATAGCTGGGGAAATAGCTCAAAAGCTAAAGCTTTTGCCACACAAGCAGGACAACCTGAGTTCTGTCCCCAGCCCTCCTTCTTAAAAAGCCAGCCACACTGCTGCAGGCAGGAGAGCTGGCCTCACCCCTCACCTGGGCAAAGCAGGAGAGCTAGCCCTGGTGGTGTGGGCTTGACCAACTCAGCTACTGCCCAGGCCCAGATCCAGGGCTTAGAGTTGACCCACCCGAACATTTACCCCATCTCTAGGCTGCTGAAGAGCATGACAAGACTGGTCCTTTGGAACCAAAGCACAGGGTCTCCATGACACAGGGCAACAACAGGATATCCGGGAGGAATCTAGTGAGGACCCAGTATCAATGGTGCAGCAGAAGCCAGATACCTCAAGCCAGACCAATGACTCATCGAAATGAACATTTACAAGGTTATTTGGGCAAAAGGATACACTATGCGATACACTGTGACGTACTGCACTGGTGGGATATTTTTTCTTTTGGAGGAAGTGGTTACAAGGGCAAAGGGCAGATATGGAGGGACAAGGAGATAACTAGAATTGGGTGAATGATGTGAAATTCACAAAGAATCAATAAAAAGAAAAGAAAGCCAGCCATGGTGTGTGCATGTGTAATTTAGTACCATGGAGGTGAAGATGGGTGCATTACTGCGGTTCCCTGGCCAGTTAGCCCAGCCTATGTGAGATCCAAGCTAATGGGAGACCTTTCTTAAAATCCAAGGAGTTGGGCTGGTGGGGTGACTCAGCAAGTAAAGGTGCTTGCTGCACAAACTTGGCAGCCTGGGTTTTGATTCCCAGGACCCGAGTAAAGGACGAAGGAGAGAACCAACTCCACAAATTGTCCTTTGACCTCCACATGTTACAGCATGGAGTATGCACACATGCATACACCTGAAGGAGATTGAGGGAAGACCAATACTGGAACATGCATGAACCCATCATCTCTGAACCCATCAACGTCCCCATCAACCAGAGCCGGATATGGTCCAGAGCAGAGATCTGGATGCCAAGTAGTATCTGGTCGATATGAGTCCAACCCCTGTCCATGATCTCTCCCAGGTCTCCTTTGATCCCTCTTCTCCTCTTCTCTGGATGTCCCCCAAGAGGCCTCTCCACTAATCCTGTGAGACCTGCTGGCCCTCCCCAGTTCTCAGTGCCACATGCTTGTCACTGTCTCCTACCTCGACTGCCAGAGTCACACTGGAACTCATGAGTGGGGAGACTGCCTTCAGAAATCTTTGACCCTATAGCTCTAGGCAATCCCAACTCCAAGAGAACCCAAAAGAGTCTCTGGGTACCAGCTTTCCTGATTGTATATCTGCCAGCTTGCAGGTGTGGGTGGAGCAGCTGCTACAGGCTCCCGGTGTGGTATAGATTTGGAAGGCACAGGTCAGGATAAAGAGACATCGGGAAGACAAAAATCTCTCTTGCACTTCTATCCTAGTTGGCTTTGACTGTGGAGGCTGCACTGAGTCTGAGATTTCATTCAATAAAAGACTGAGTCGCCAGAAGGCTCCTGGGTAGATGAATAAGAGCCCAAAGACGTGAATGGCTTGCCTCATATCACACAGCAAACGAGGATGCAGGCCCAGAGCCCTCCTGCCCCACACCTCCATCTGCCATCCTGGATCCAGAAGCCAGCCCAGGCAGCCATGGTCTCAGCAGGGCCATCTGGGAATCCTGGAGATTATCCACGTCAACTCCATGTTGCAGTGGAGCCAAGCCTGTGCTCTTGAGCTCTGAGCCAAAGCAAGGGACTGGGGATTGGAATCCTGGACACAGTGAGACAGAGACAGAGCACCTGGGAAATCTCAGGAAGACTCACACTAGCGCCTGAAATTGAGGTTAGGGAGTTCATTGTTGGTGAATTCTTGTAGGGCCATGCAGAAGGGAAGCAGAAAGAGCCAGCTCTGAGCGCAGCCACACTTGGCTCTGGGTGAAACCATCCCTGACAAAACCCAGAGCCCAAAGTAGAGGGGCAGCCAACCAGAGGAAACGGGTGGATGTGTTGCTGGTTGCCACTAGCCATCCAGACTTGGACTTCCAGGTTCTTAGTATGTTATTGAAAGAACTGAAGAGCACACAACAGCGGAGCAGCAACATGCTTTGTTTGAAGAGATAGTACAGGACTCACTGCAAGGGAGCACAGGACACACTGCAAGGGAACACAGGACACTTCGGCTAGAATGTCCACAAGAGCAGCAAGTTACATTTATGTCCTTTATGAATCCTTTTATAGGTTCAGGAGGAGACGTTGATTGATAGGGGATGACTGTTCTTTCTGTTTTGATTGGCAAGCACAGGTTATATAAGCCTTTGTTGCCTTGATCATGTAGTGGCCAATACTCCATGATGTAAGCCTCTGTTCACTAGGTATGCCCTTTCCTATGATTTATCTGACTTTAATCATATGCAAGCCCAACTATGCATAGGCATAAGATAATAAATAGTCGTTTTTCCCTGTTTCCCTCAAAGAACCCAGTTTACTTTTCTGTGTATGCATCAAAAATGAGTTTAGGCAGGATGGGACCCTGCCTCCCATTCCCTGATATGTCTTGGTACGTGTCTGAATGAAAAATCAGACATTGCCATAGGGTTGTCAAGGAAAAGTGACTCACTCCGCTGTCTGAAGTGCAGTGTGTCTGCAGCTCGGTGCAGGGGAGAGTCCCAGATTGCCAAATACATTGAAAGAAGGGTATGGGTATAGATAGCTCAAGCCAAGCAGAGTCGCAGGCTGCTAAGTTTTCTGTTTTCCTACATCAGATCTGTGTCTGATCTCCAGGGGCCTTGGCAGAGTTCCTGCTAAGCCAGGCACTTGACTCAAAGCATGGGACTGAATTAAGGCCAGCAACATTGATGCCTAGCATCCAAGATGGAGGGAGGGAAGCCATTTGTCTCCTGGTTTAGGAGATCCTGAAACTAGGTTCATGTAAGACGAAAGAGCCAGAATTTCCATGAAAGCAAGAATCTAGCTGTCCAGATCATCACATATTCCCAGTGTCTAGAACACAGACAGATATGCAACAGGTACCCAATAAACAGCCCAGTCAGTTTGTCCCTGTGGGGCAGGGGAGCAATTTCTTTTATGACTCTCACAATGTGCTGTACCAACTTCATATAACAAATGTCAAGTCCACACCTAGTGGTTGATTAAGAACTTACTGTCCTCAGAGCTACTGCCCACCCCAATTAGAACATTTCATTCTTTGCCTCATCAAACATGTTGATGGATACCTTCCTCCACTCCAAAATAAAATAAAGAACTGGGTCAGAGGCCAGGACATTTTGGTCTTAAGAACAGCCAACATCTATGAAGGACAGATGTGCAAAAGCTCAATTGAGAACATTCTCACATTGACCCTCCCGTGACTGTCCCCATCTATACATAGTAAGGTAGTTGTGACTGGTCACAGGTCATAGAGCCATGACTGACAGTGCAGGCATGTATGTATCTCCTGACGGGGATCTCTGAAGACAGTCCTGAGACTCCTGCAATGTACACAGGAGGCTGCATGGTAGCACATCCTGGGATTCTGGGACTCTGAGGTGTTCCTTGCTGACCCTTGAGCCACAAATCCTTTTCTAGAACACAGCATTGAATTGCCAGGAAGAGCTTTTCAGTAGAAGTGAGGAGTTAGGAATGTCAAGATGGCAGATGAGGATAAAGGGGGGAGGCTTATAAATGGCCAACAGGTGTGTGGGAGAATGCTCGCCACCACTAATCATCAGGAGAATGTCAATCAAAACTTGAATAGGGTAGATGCTCTCGCCCTCCAGGGTGGCCAGTATCTAAAAGATTAAAGACAGCACATGTCATCAAGGAACTGGGGAAAGGAGGGTTCCTTCACACATAAAGAAAAACTGGTCCAAACACTGTGGGAATCAACAGGGAGAGGCCTCCAAAGACTACAACTAGAGCTGCCATAGCCTCCAGCTTGCCGGCCTCTAGGTACTTACCAAGAGGTGTGGGTCTCCCCATCCAAGAAGGCAGCAAGAGCAGAGACGTCGAGGGTGGAGGTGGGGGTTCAAACCTAGACAGCTTGTTGGCAGGCTGGTCACCTTTATTTAGGGTGATTGAAGCCTTATAAAGTTTTGGGAGGCTGACGGTAGGGACATCCAGGATGGGCAAAGGCCACTGGCTGTGGTCTTCCAGTACCTGGCATACCTCATTAGCATGGGGAAACATTTCAAGAATCTCAGGTGATGGCTGAACAGGTCTTTTCAGGAGAAAGGGAATTGATCCTCTAAACTAGTTTATAGGATCAGGTAGAGGCAAGCGTGGGGGCTTCGAATCTCCTGGACAAGGTCGGAGAAAGAGAAAACCCACTAACAAGGGAGTCTCCCTTTTGCACAGATCTCAGAGGCTGTCCAGTCCCGGTGGACTTTGACCATGAAGGTGACCAACGTGATATTTTGTTGTATCTCTATTTATATCTAATGTATCAATCACCTCACAGTTTACATATTCATTAACTAACTAACATATCTACCATCTCCAGTTACTCTTTCTCCTCCTGGCAATTTTATTTTAATACCTAAATCCTACTTTCTCAACGAACTTACACTGTAGCATATTGTTAACTACGGTCCTCATGCTGTATATTAGATTTCCCTCTATTTGTCCCATAAAGCCACAACTTTGTACCCTTTGACCCCTCCCCCACTATTCTCACTCACAATTCTCCTGTTGCTGTATGTTCATTGATTACATTTGTTTCTTTATTCAGAATATGTGTTTTCACCATGGGATCAGCCTCCTCCTTCTACCATACAGGTTCTAGGAATGGAGCTCAGGCCACTAGTCCAGCTGAAAAGCACTCTTAGCCAGCTGAGCCCTCTTACCAGTTCTATGTGACCAATTAAAGAAAAGCCTGGGTCCCACATATAACTGGTATCATGCAACGTATTTTCTTACTTCACTTGTTTGGCTCATTCCATTTAGTTCAATGTCTTCTAAGTTCACCCATGTCATTTCAAATGACAAGATATCCTTTTAAAATGCTGAATAATTCCATTGAACACACACACATACATGCACACGTGCGCACGTTTCTATATCCAGTCATCTGCGAATGGACACTCAAGTAGTGGTCACGGGCATGCAAGTGTCATTGTGAGGAGATGACTTCACTCCCTCCCTGTGGGAAAACTCTGCTAATTAAGTACATAAAGAGACAAGCCCAGGAGCAGAGGAGAGCAGGGAGGAAGTGTTCTCTCTGGAAAGTCACGGAAGGTGAGAAGCCTGCAGGGCAGCCCCAGTGTGTGTGGGCCCAGGACAAGGTCACCAAGAGGAACCAGCTGCGAGCAACTCTCTTTATGAGTGCAGCCTCCAGGCTACCCTCCTACATCCCTGTTCCCACTTAGCCTGGCCTTGAGCTCTGGGTGACCTTCAGGTCCTGCTTGTCCCCAGTCCTCTGTGCACAGCAGCCAGGCATTCTCTGACTTCCCTGACTTCCATTCCCTGTGGGTAATGACTTCTACTCTGAAGGATGTGAGCTGGAAGTTGTTGAATGGGGCCATACTAGGGGTTAAGCCAGAACCACATAGGAGTTCTTCATCCCTTGCTAGACCCTCCTGAAGACTGATGTCACTGCCCCAGAAGGACCTCAGAAGCAACTCCTAATTCTAACACACTGCGGCTGCCATGGCACAGCTCACTCTTGCACTGCTGCCAGACTGGGCCCCAGGGAATCAAGTCCAGTAGGCTCAGATGCCAGCCTGGATATTACTGAAGAGGTAGATCAGTACTTAAATCAGTAGATTCAAGTCTGGGGAGATGGCTCAGCAGTTATGAACACTAGCTGAGTCTTCAGAGGACCCAGGCTTAGTTCCTAGCACCCACGTGGCAGCTCACACATGTCTGTGACTCCAATTCCAGGGAACCTAATGCCCTATCCTGATGCCCTCAGGTACCAGGCACACACATGGCTCACATAGGTACATACAGGCAAAATACTCATGCCCATAACATAAATATATAACTCTTTACACTAGCAGACTTCTGAATAAGGCAGATCGCATGCCATCGGGTGGTAGGCCTTATCTGATGAGCCAAAGTCTCTAAGAGCCAAGAGTAAGCTTTCTAGAGCAGGAGTTTGGCCTTGAGACTACAACACAGAGACTCCATCTCTGCCCTACCAGCTTTCCCTGAGAACAAGAAATACAGACATGTCAACTTCCACAATGACATATATCAACTCACTGGAACAAATCTCTCCTTGTGAAAAATCCCTAGGAGATGTATATAGAAGCATTCTACCTCACTCAGATCTCTCTCTCTCTCTCTCTCTCTCTCTCTCTCTCTCTCTCTCTCTCTTTCTCTCCCCGTGTGTGTGTGTGTGTGTGTGTGTGTGTGTGTGTGTGTGTGTGTGTATGTCTCTGTCTCTCTTTCTTCTCTCTCTGGGTGTCTGTCTGTCTGTCTGTCTGTCTGTCTCTCTCTCTCTCACACACACACACTCACATACCACACACACACACACACACACACACACACACACACATGTTCTATCCCTCTGGATAACCTGAATAACAATAATACACTCTTTACTTCTACTTATCCATAAACAAGGGTGCAACCTTAGCTTCCCTCCGTGGCATGGAGTACTTCAAGGACATCAAGGGCCCTGGGTACCAGGTTGAGCATCTACTCCTGCAACCCTTCCAGGAAGAGCCTGACTCATATCCAGCGCTGAGTCTCTTGCAGCCGTCGGAGAATGCTACTAGAAAATGGATTTCATTAAAAAAAAAATGTTGACACTAAGGACAAACATCCACATTGAAGATTACATATCAGAATAAGACAGTCACCAAGACCTCGATTTCCATCGCACAGTGACTCACTTGCTCATTCAACAAATCTTTACCGAATGTGTGCATGGGCCAAGCTTTCTTCTAGATGCTGAGAATGTAGCAACAAAGGTGACAACTGCACTCAAGCAGGAGAGACAGGGAACGTGCAAATGAGATCTAATATCTTCTGTGTTGAGAAAAGGCTCTGGAGAGAAACTGAGCCCAGGGAGGAGAGTAGACCAAGGTGAAGAGAGGCAGGTGAAGAGGGTCTGGCTGCTGTAAGATGTACAGAGAGAGGCTACAGTTCAAGTGACATTTGAAAGGAGGTCAGAGGTAGGCCAGAAAGCTCTGAGAGGAAAGCAGCCCCCGAGAGAAGCTAGTAACGGCAGAGCTCCCAAGGAGCCAACGGGGTGAGTGGAGAGAAGCTAGCGACGGCAGAGCCCCCAAGGAGGCAACGGGGTGAGTGGCAAGGGCCAGCCGAGCCAGGGCGGACCTAGGAGGGAGAGCAGAGAAGCAGCAGAGGCAGGCCAAGCATGGACTGAAGAATAGGCAGCCACTAAATGTAGGTCCAGGAGAGGTGTCCTAACTGTAAAACTCCTAAGAGGAGGTAACTCAGAGTGTGAGGACCTGAGTTGGATACCCATCAACAACAGACAGCTCACGAGAAAACGAAAGAGAATGGGGTGGGGTTCTCTAGATAGTGATTGAGGGCCCACCATTCCTGAGCTGCAATATACCCATAGAAACCCATGGCTAAACTTCCTGCCTCTTTTGTTTTTGTCTCATTAATATAAGTAGGACTGGCTTTAATCACAAGGTGAAGTACTAGAGGATGGGAGAAAGGCCAGTGAGGGAGAAGGACACCAAGAGCCAAGTGGATGCTGGTATTATTTTTGGCTTTATTTGTTTGCTTGATTGGTTGATTGGTTGGTTGGTACTTTTTAGGTTTTTAAAGACAGTTTCACTTTGTAGCCCAAGCTACCCTTGAACTTATTATATATCCCAGGCTAGCACCCAAACTCTTAGTGATCCTCCTGTCTCCACATCTAACCATCTTTCCCTCCCTCCAACAACATTCTATAGTCATTGCCCACACTGTTGTCCCTTATCCACCACTGAGTCCATATGGTGGGGAGAAGAAAGAGAGAGACCCTGTTCAAGTATCAGGATTACCCACAATCAGAAGGTAGAGCCTTCCCCACTGAAGAAGTTGCTTGGGGATCTCTGTGTTTAGTAAACAGAGACAAGTAACTAGTCATAAAGGACTCTGCCCCATCCCAGTGTGTCCTCTAAAGCCAAGAATAGGGGCAGCAAGAACCCAAGTCCCCTGTACTAAGCCCTGAAGCAAACTCAGAGCCCTCAGCAAGAAATCGTTCCTGAGCTGGAAGCCAGAGCGGCACGCTGTGTTCTCCTACCCCTCAGAAGTGACGTGCCCCTTCCTTTGCTAATGTCCCCTTTCTGTCTGGAACATGGGGAGGACTACAAGTGCCCCCCCCCCCAAAAAAAAAAACACACACACACAACTAGAGCTGGTGACTCAGAGGCCACCTGCATCTATTTTCTAGCTCTGCCTGTGGCACATCCTCTGCTCCTGCTTCCAAGCTGCTAGTGAGCAGTGCCCTCTGCCTGGGCTACATCTGAACACTGAAGCATTCTTTCAGGATTCGTCACTTTCTGAGAGGGCTTACATAAAGAGGAACTGTTTCCAGGACTGAGCAAGGACTCACCAATGGAATTTAGAACAATCGTCGGAAAAGCCAATCCCCCAAAGAAGGGAAAATTCCCTGCCCTAGCAGACTCATCACTTGCGAGCAGCCCTGAGCCTGCAGGGACCCTCAAAGGAGAAGAACAGCAGAGAACCTAACCCCTGAGCCCTGTGCTCAGGAAGTTTTACAGGGCCTGGGTGCTAGGGCTGAGTCTATGGAGATGGGATGAGAAAGCTCTCACTACCCTGCCCCTTCTCAGTAAGCACACATCCCAGCCTACAGCTCTTTGATACCAACTTCATGTTCCCCACACTGCTCTCGTCTGCTGGAGAAGCTCAGATGCTTCTCGAGTGTCTGAAAGACAGCAGCCAAAGCTGATCTCTGAATGCTTGGCCCAACTCTGCAAAGATTCCCTGCTTGCTACCTCTATCTAATGACTTCAGATTCGGGCAACCTGGGAGTCAGGCATGAAGGCCCCCTGCCCACTAAACTGGACTGCCAGCTTACACTCAGAAGCGCCTCCTGTGAGATGAGATCAAGCCACCATCACTTCCCTCATAGACTTTGGCTTAAGGCCCTTTAGTGGAAACTTCCTACCCGGTTCTCACCTTCCCTTAGATTTTGCCTCAGCGGTGTCTCTTGCATTCCACCTTCACCCCACTTCATCTGACTCTACTCTCTATTCATCTACTCGTGCTATTCTTCAACTGGTCTTTCTATAGCATATTTTCTTTACTCCCTCAGAGCCTTAGCTTCTTTAAAGAGGGTGGTTTACTATGTAGCTCAGGTTGGTCACAATACATTGCAGGCAAGGATGACTTTGAACTCCTGAGCCCCTTGTTTCAACCATCTAAGCACTGGGATTTTAGGTGTGGCCTTAACATTTTTCTCCCTTCTTTGTGACTCTGTGTATGTTGTTGATTCTCTAGCACAGTTTTCACATCTCAGGGTCACCTCCCAGAGAGCTTATGCCGATACCCTCTTTCTCCCTTTTGGTCTTCCCTTTATTTCCTATATAGCATTTAGCCAACTCAAGGCATATTTTAACAATAATTATATGCTTGCATGTTTCTTGTCAGTCTTCCCTGCTATTGCTTCTCATGAGCATAGATTGGAAATAGGCACTTCAGAGAGCCCTGGGAGACAGAATTGGGGCTCAGTGGCGAGAACAAGATTCCTTGAGGGAAGAGACCATTTCTCACAACATGTTCCTACTGTCTATCTCAGATCCCAGCAGAGAATGTTCCTGGATGGATGGACAGATGGACAGACGGATGGATGGATGGATGGATGGATGGATGGATGGATGGATGGATGGATGGATGCTGGCTGCCTAGATGAATAGATAGATAGATGATGATGTATAGGTAATGAATGGCTGATAGGTGAATGGATAAGTGATGGTTGGATGGGATAACTTTAGCTTTGAGCAAAAAGTAATGGAAACCATGCCTAAGAATTGGGGAGTTGTGAGAATAGACTCTGTACCTACAGGAACCTTGGAGACCCATTTCAGAAATGTGGACAATGTCATTTCAGCCTCTGGATGAGAAAACCCACCCATGAGTGCACTCAGGAAATACCTTCCTGAATGATGAGATGGAAAATGAAAACCAAATGGCTGAGGAATGTGGCCTGCTTCCCTCGTTCTTCATTGGGGGCAGAGCTGCTTGGGTTCAGCTGGATCTCGGGCTGATGAGCTGATGAAGGAAGGATGACCCACAATACTCTGGGATGTGTTTACATGACAGGACTTGGTTTTGCAATATCAGCACACTTCCCTAGAACATCAGGGACAAATTCCAGAGGAGACAACTTGCTATATCCTATCTATCAATTCCCAGTGACTCATACAACCAACGAAAGGAACACAAATGAAAGAGGCAGCTGACTGTTGGGTACAGATCAACACAATGACAGCTCAACACAATGAAGCAGGCAAGTCAGCCTGTACCAAATGCTATTAGAATGAGTTCACATGGAAACTTCTAGAATAGTCGGTGAGAGGCAGAGGATAGTGGCTGCCTAGGCTCCACACTACTATATTCACTCAGCATGCCTAGGCCACTCACAAGCTGCAGAGAATGGTGAAAGAAATGAGTTATTTTGATGTATGGGAAATCAAACCCAACACCATCAAGAAAGAATTGAGAAAGACCCCCCAGCTAAAATGTTGCTTCTGGTACCAAGAGAATTGTGTATCAAAGGAGGCAGACAGGTAATTTAGAGGAAGAGATGGTGGCACTGGAGAGTCCCTTGAGGACATCTTTGATGTTTTCTGGAGGAGATGAAGGGATGATGCAGAGAGAAAAGAGAGGTAAACATTGTGTGTAAGGTTCAATAATGTTAGACTTACACAAGGATGCAACAAGATTGGCTTTGCAAAAGAATGTGATTTGTAACAGATGTAAATGCCTTGATGGCAATAAAGGAGCTATAGCATGCTGGCCCAACTGCTGAGGCAGTTGAGTCCAAATTTGGATTTTCAGAGAGAATGGGGAATGGTTCCAGAAATTCAGTCTGTGTGCAGGAAGTTCCAGAACCATGGAGAAGATTGGTCCCTCTTAAAGATAAATGTAAAGGCGGCAATAGAAAGAAGACTGGGAGAAGATTCTAGAAGATTGTGTTGGTTGGGAATTTTTGTCAATACCAGCTAGAATCATCTGAGAAGAGAGAACTTCAATTGAGAAAATGCCAACATCAGATTGGCCTGTGGGCATTTCCTTGACTGAGGATTGATGTGGAAGGGTCCAAACTCACTCATCCAACCATTCCTAGGCACTGCGGTGTATAAGAAGCAAACTGAGCAAGTCTGGAGGAGCAATCTGTTATGTTTCTCCATGGTCTCTAATTCAATTCCTGCCATCAGGTTCCTGCCTTGAGTTTCTGCCCTAGGTTCCTGCCCTGACATCCTTCACGATAGGCTTCAAACTATAAATTGAAATAAATTCTTTCTTCTTCAAGTTGTTTCCGGTCATGGTATTTTACCAAAACAGTAGAAATCAAACTAGGACACACAAATTGACAAAGAAGTATAAAAAATGGCTAAAAAGAGACCAAGAACCTCCAAGACCAAGGAGTGGAGCAAGGAGATACTGTCATGTTAGGTCAGGGCCATGCTGATCTCATCCAACAGGAAGACTGGGCCATGTGGGTAAACACACAAAGCTGACTGAGGTAGTATGTATGTCCCCGTAGACAGTGTCCACTCTTGACGATCAAACCTCAGCCATCATTTGCCCAGGTCTGATCGTCAAACATGGAAACCTCAAGTCTGTGCCAAATGAAGGTGTGTCAGCATAGTATCTGCCCAGATGGAGCTACATAATCATCTAGTACAAAGTAAAAATCCCATGAAAGGTTCTTTTCTGATATACCACCTTTGTTAGAAAAGCCCCTCCTCTGGAAAAAGTAGTAGAAGAGACTGTTGAGAGAGCATGTAGAATAGATGGTCTTTGATCCAAACCGAGAAGAACAGGGACACTACAGTGGAGAAACATCTGGGAGCAATGCACAGCCTCCTAGATTTGTGTGCTGGTCAGTTTTGTCAACTTGACACAACCTAGAGACACCTGGGAAGAGGGAACCTTAGTTGAAGACTTGCCTCCATTAGATGGGTATGTCTGTGGGGCATTTTCTTGATTGCTAATCTGTGGAGGACAGCCTTGCCGACTATGGGTGGTGCCACTCCTGGGTGTGTGATCTTAGATCAGACAAGAAAGGTAACTGACTAGAAGCCTGGAAGGAGCCGGTAAGTAGTGATCTTCTTTGACTTCTGCTTTACTTCTTGTCTCTAGAGTCCTTCCTTGGCTTCCCTTAATGATGGACTGTAAAATGTAGAAAGAAAAATGCTTTTTTTTCCCCCAAGTTATTTTTGGTCATAGGTTTTCTCACAGCAACAGAAGACAAACTAAGACAAATGGTGTCCACTGTCCTAATGGAGGACCACCTTGGCCTGCTGGCATTTTATGTGCAGGAGTGAGGGAGCTAATCACTGTAATCTTCACTTGCTATTGTGTTGTTCTGCTACAATTACAGAAATGTTCTAAAAGTGGAGTGAAGAGTGAACACAAGCATAGAAGCTTTGACTTTGCACAATGTTTTAGTGACTTCATTTATATAGTCTTTCATTTCTCTGTGACAGGATACAGGACAGAAGCAGCTTAAGGGAGGAAAGATATATTTTGGCTCACAGTTTCAGAGGGCTTCAGTCCATGTGGTAGGAAAGGCATGGTAGCACGGCTCAGTTCAGTGTGGAAACATATCACAGAGACCATTCATAACAAGGTGGATTAGAAAGCACAGGGCAGCAGGAATCATGGTATAACCTTCAGAGGTTACAATGGTTAATATTTGCTGTTAACATAGATGAATTTCCTTTTTACATTTATTTATTCATATATAAAAGTGTACACACATGCATACATGCCTGTCACCACATATATATGGAGGCCAAAGGACATCTTGTGGCAGTCAGCTCTCTCCTTACACCATGTGGGTCCTAGAAGTCTCTAGTCTAGTCTCTGAACTCAGATCCTCAGGCTTGGCAGCAAACCCCTTTACCCATTAAGCCCTCTCACTGACCACTTAACTATATTTAGAATCATTTTAGAAACATCCTTCTCAGTGTGTCTAGAAAGGTGTTTCTAGAACGGTTTAACCAGAAAAGGGAAGACCTACCCTAACTATGGGCAGCACCATGCCACCCACGGTCTGCAGTGAGCACCAGTGTTCATCTCTGCTTCCTGACTATGGACATGTGACCAGCCACCTCATGTTCTTGCTACTTCCCCTCCGCCATGGACTTCCCCTCAAAGTGTGATCCAAAATAAACACTTTCTCCCTTAGCTTGTTTTTGCCAGATATGTCATCACAGTGACAAGAAAATAGTGCAGAGGCCCACCCTGAGTGACCCGTGTCTGCCAGGTAGGCCTCAGCTCCTAAAGCTTTCATAGGCTCCAAAGTAGTGTCCGTATCTCGGGAGCAAGCAGTCACTCTGTGGTCCTGTGGGGGTGCTGTTAGTGGCTGTCCTTTGAGCCAAGCAACCACCATCTAAGGATTAGCCAAGCTGGGCTGGTGGACTGTTTACACCACCCACGAAAAGAGAGGTAGGAGGGGCCACAAAGTGTAGCCAGCCACCCCCTATTACCTATTGTGTGCACCTCTGCCTTAATTGTACACATCCTTGGGAGGGTCTAGAGTATATGGGGGCAGGAGGGACACTAGGGGAGAAGGGCTCCACTTGTGCAGCTCTGGGAAAGCCCTCATCCCTACTGGGTAAGGCTTTTCAGGTGTGCTCTCTTGGGGAAGGAGCACCCACACCCTGTAAGTAACCCCTTACCCGTGTTCTGTAAGGAAGGCAAATACACTCATTGCCCCCCCCCAGAGTGAACTTCCGGCAGAGGGGTGCCTCAGTTTGTTGTTTGGACCTTAGTTTTAGGAGAAGGTTGGATTTTGCTTACGTCTTCCCCTTGAAAGGAATTTTAGCAACAGAGGACATTTTAGAATCAAACCGTAGCATCAGTGTTCATGGTGAAGTTAAAAATAACAAAGTAAACAGAATGAACTCATGGGACAGGCATGTAGGACTGGATGGAGGGGAAGAGAGTGGAGTGAGCTTCACTGAACCTGAGCTGCAAGTCCAGCCCAGCTGCAAACTGCGGGGGCAGAACTCTTCAAAGCGCATGTCTGTTTGATATCAGTGCTGTGGTTTAAAACTGAAATGTCTCCCACAGGTTCATGGGTTTGAACACTTGGTCCCCAGCCGGTAATGCTGTTTAGGGAGGTGATAAGATCTTTGGTACGCATAGCCTAGCTGGTGGATATGAGCCTCTTGGGCCCTGCACTGTACCTAAGATCTCTATTTCCTGATGTGCTGAGATGTGAACAAGCTGTGCTGTGAGTTCCTACGACCGTGGCCTAGGCACTTCGGCCACCATGCCTCCCTTGCTGTGATGGACTGAACCCTGAACCAAGTCAAAGTAAACTTCTCCCATGTGCTGCTTCTATTAGGGGATTGCTCACAGTGATAGCAAAGTGACTCATAATGACAGCAGGCCAATTGGCAGAAGTGACAGAAAGAAAGGGGGGTCATAGAGCCAGGAGAAGCTGCTCCCCTAAGAGGGAGCAGACACAAAGATTGCAAGTGGACATGGAGCCCCAGACTGGCTGAATTCAGGAAGGTGTAGACAAGAGCAGGCTGGTGGATGCTTTTCACAGCAAGGCAGGGAGGACTTGAGAGCACTCATGCAGTGCTCCTTCCAATGAGTCTTCCACATGGAATACACATAGAGCCATGGTCAAGATGGGCTCCAGACTGGAGGTAAGAGTAGCTCTCGCCACAAGGTGCTGGAGAAAGAAAGAAACAGATACAGCAAGGTATACATGCCTAAGACAAGTATATGGGGGAAATGCTAGCTTTATACCCCACCCCAAGACAGACGACTAAGAGCAATATCTTGTTCAATGGGTATGGTGGTTTGAATGAGAATGGCCCCCATAGGTTCATAGCTTTGAAGGCTTAGTCACCAGGGAGTGGCACTGTTTGAAAGGATTAGGAGGTATGGCCTTTTTGGAGTAGGTATGGTCTTGTTGGAGGAAGTGTGTCACTAGGAGTGGGCTTTGAGGTTTCAAAAGTCCAAGCCAGGCCCAGTGTCTCTCTCTCTCTCTGCCGCCTGTGGGTCCAGACAGAGAGTTCTCAGCTACCTCTCCAGCACCATGTCTTTCTGTGTGCTGCTGTGCTCCCACCATGAGGATAAGTTAAGTGCTTTTTAAGTGAGCTGTCATGGTTGTGGTGTCTCTTCACAGCAATAGAACATGAAGGCAATAGGTTTCAGGATGACTGAAGAGACATGAAGCCCCTTTCCCCTTGGATCCTTTAGAAGTGAACACTCTGGACTGCTCTGGGGATCCTTTTCTCTATTCCCAGAGGAGGAAAAGATTCTCTGCAAACCCCATTCCATGACTCAAACTCCTTAGTTCGAGCTGAGACTTGGGTGAGATACCTCCTCACTGCTGGCCTCAGCTTTGCCAACAAGATTGAGGGTCCATGCTCACCCACGCACCCTATACCCTGTGAGAGACCACCCTGCCAGGGCCTATGACATATGCTTTCTGATAATTTCCCCAAGGGTCACACTGGCCACACCCGTGGGGTTTGGCTCCCAGCTCGAATTCCACCAGCAAAATTATCTTTAATCAATGCTGCTCAGTCTACAGCTCCTCCCAGGGGGCCGCTGCTAGGCAGCCTGTTTCACAATCACTGGCTCCACATCAGGACCAGAGGAACAGGGTGTAGTGGGAAGAGCACCAGGCTGTGAGGCAGGAGCCCCGAACCAGCCCTCTAGACCCTAACAAAGTAGTCTGTTTCCCTTCCTTATCCCCCTTTCAAAGGGTGAGGCTAGGTGAGAGTGAAGCTGTCTAGAATTGTGTTTTACTCACAAGCACATCCTATGAATGAGAACACGCACATCAGCGTGGTGCCTCGGGGTGAGCTCCCCTTAGCCATGTTTATGCATGTGATTCTGAACCTCTACCCACAGCTGATGGTGCCTAGACTCTGTCCACACCTCAGATAGGGCCAATGAGCACCTTTCCCCAAGTAATTTGGGATTAAGGAGAGGGGGCGGGGGAGAGGACTCAAATGCTGGAGCCATGTTCTCAACTGAGCCATCTGGAGACTTAGAAAACCCACTGTAAGGAATGGGGATTGAGGAGGGGGTGTTAACAGGAAAGCCTGGCAGAGGAGGAGGGGCAGCAGGAGTCTAGGGGTTTTCAGTTCTGCATTTCAAGTCTCCCTGAAACCTGGGACCTCATGTGTGTGTGTGTGTGTGTGTGTGTGTGTGTGTGTGTGTGTGTGTGGCAGGGGGAGGCATGTATATCGATGCAGAGGCTGAAGGACAATCTCGGCTGCCATGTCTCAGTTGCAGCCTATCTTCTTTTTGAGACAGGGTCTCTCATTGACTTGGAGCTCACCAATTCATCCAGACCGGCTGGCCGATAGGTTCCAGAGATGTTCCTATCCCTGTATCCCGCCCCAGTGTTGGGACATAAGCTTTTTATGTGGACACTCATGATTGATTCAGGTGTCTAGGCTTCGGAGTAGTAACTTGACCATCTAAGCTATCCCTCCCCCAACAACCCGAGCTGGCTTTTTAAAATGGGTTTGAGGGCTCTGATCCTCCTGACAACTTCAAGGGAGTGAATATTACCAAGCCTGTGTCTTGCTGGTCCTTCTATCTTCCTAGTCCTGCCCCAGCAAGCATCTCAGCCCCCATTCTAGTTCTCATCTGCACCCCCGCCTCCACCCCACACCTCAGCCCAGTGTTTTGGCCACAGTAAGTGTTCTGTCAACTCGTGTCAGGTTGAGACAGAGAAAACCTAAAGCCATCATTCGTCTGTGAGGTGTGTCCTTCAGGCTAGCTAACTACTCCTCCTTCCCTGGGCAAGGTTGTCCACAATGGATCCATGACCCCACATAAGGCCAGGGCTCAACCCCTGACACAGCCAGCCCACAGCTTCCCAAGTTTTATTTTTATTAACCCAACTGGAAAATTGGACTCCACTCAGGGCTGTGCTGCAAAACAGATGCTGGATCTGGCCTCTGGTTTCCTAGATAAACACATTGCGATAATATGCATCTACCAGTGAAATGCTCTCTGCGGCGGCACGTGGCAGCTCTCCAGAAGAAAGAAAAACAGTGTCAATGCTACATTCGAAGCTTCTCACTCCCCTTCCTGGCCAGAGGCTCCACTGAAGGCTAACGCCCTCCCTGCTGGCTCTTCTTGTCCTCTCCTGCCTCTGGCCAGGAATTTAACAGCTTCTAGAAAGAACACTGGGCTTTACTCTATTCTTGTGTCTCGGACAGGACCTTCCTCTGCTCCCCCACCATGCCCTTTGTGAACTCCAGTCCAGCACAAGGGCACACTAAGGACTTCAGTTTGCCAGGGGTGTCTGCCTCCTCCAGGGAAGCTCCCTAAAGTTAGGAACAGAGCCTGGTACATATTGTCATGCAGTGCCCAGAAATGGCCCTGGCATAAGAGAGAGGACAGAACAGCTAATGTTGCTGAATGAGGGAATAAAAGTGAGTCATGTTCACTGAAGCCAGTGAGGGAGACACGAGATTCAAGAATGTGCCCTGGGTGTCCTCCAACCTAAGCTGGGTGTGGGGACCAAGGGATTATCACACATCCCAGCCTCCAGAGTACTGTCCTCTATACGAGGAAAAGGGATATATTTCCCCTCATGTCACCCCACTATCCTTGTGAAGAGGATCTCTCTATCTCTCTCTCTCTTTCTCTCTCTCTCTCTCTCTCATCACTGTCACCAGTGAGTGGAAAAAACTGTTAGCATAAAACCCCCAACCATGGAGGGCAATTGATCCAGGAAAAAGAATGGGAGAGTTGTAGCTCAGTGATGGAGAGCTCTTGCCTAGTGTGTGCAAAGCCTTGGGAAAGGAGGAAAGGAAGGGGCAGGGAAACCATCACCCATCACCAGATGCAGACGCTGGACCAGAGCACTGAGCTGGGGGGGGGGGGATGTGGGGAGAATGACTTGTCTTGTGCCTCCTTCTCTCTCTTTTGAAAGACATCAAGACCTGAGAACATCAGGTTATGACACCAAAGGGTCTTGAATGAAGTTGGGATTCAGAAGAGGCCAAAAAGCACACAGAGGAAACCTGGGACCATGAGGGAGGTGACAAAGGCCACCTCTCCAAGGCAACTTGGATAGACACTGATGAATGATTGGGTGGGGACATTAAGTGTCAGGGGTACCCTCCAGACCTGACAGGCTGTGGTATATAGTGGTGCACAGGATGGTGGAAGGGTTACAGCCATCCTCCAGTTGGGCACATCTGAGGACATACAAGCACCTCCAGGGACACAAAGAGTAGGGGAGAGCAATTGAAAGGACCCAAAGAATCATTCAGAAACATGTGCACCCCACCCCAACTTGGGTCCAGGTCCTGTCAGTGTCTCCCTTGCTAATGTTCTGGGCCTCGCTGGACCTCAGCTACCACACCCATGGTGGGGAGTGAAAATCTTGTGCCCAGGGGTGAGGCTTGTGTTGGGAGCGTGAGCACAAGGACTCAAATAGCTGCCAAGGAAATGACAACCCTACCCGAGACTTTTACCAGAAATGTTTCCCTTTCACCAACACAACTCAGAACGTGGTGTTGTGTTCTGAGGACGGCAACATCAGAGAGAGGCATGTGACCGCTGTCCCTCACCCAGAAGCCTTTGGCCTGAAAAATATGTCATTATATAGTGAGACAGAGCCCAGATCTCACTCAGGGAGCACTGGGAGGCAGAGCAGGCTCTTCAATAAAAAACAAAGACCAGAAGAGGTTCTAGCCGATAAAATGTCGTGTGCGTACACACACTCAGGTTAAGATGTGTCCTGTTTTGTACGGAAGAACTGATTATTTTAAAAATGAAGAAAATCTAGACGTTTGGTTTATATTTAAAAGAGAGAAAGTTGACACAGTTGTGGCTGCCACAAAGGTCATTTTCAGATGACACACTTTTAGTGAATTTCAGTGTCATGAGTGCCTCCAAGGAACGGCAGGATTTCCCTTTGTTCTGACTAAGGACTGTTCCTTGAGAGTGATCTGCAGATCCTGGAGAGCCCCCAGGCTGCCCAGATTCTCTGAGGAGTGAGCATCTTTCCCTGATACCCTTTTCCCTAAAATCCTGGGTCCACCAGAGCTCCCAGTCACTCTTATCCTTTTTCCTCTCTGACAGCAGCCTCGCCCCCTGAGGGTTTACGGCCGCTGTGTGTTTATGAATCTTGACATTCTGGTGTGCTTACACTTTCCCTCCCCTCTACCTTTCTTTTCCCTCGTCCTTGTCCACGCTTCTTTCCCCCTCAGGCTATCCACGAAATTCACTGTTTGTCCAAGACTGGTCTACTCTTATGGAGAATAGACTGTGAGACGAACCTAAGGAAGGAGACAGAGATGAGGTAGACAGAAAACCCCAAGAGACCCGGGAGCAGGAGCTGAGTCTCAGAAACAGGCTGATATGGTTCAATGACAGGAGTGACCTAGAAAGAGAAGCAGAATCCAGAGAAAGGGAGACTGAGACACTGAGAATTTCCATGAGACCCCAAAGTGATTACAGTGCCTTAACCTACACAAGAGCTGTCCACATAAAGAATCAAGCCGGCCAGGCTTTTCCTCAAAATTTTAGAAATTTAGGTGGTCCTGCTCACCTCAAGACTTTTGTTCTGATTTATCTTAGTGTTTTGGGGTTTTGTTCATTTGTTTTGTTTTTGTTTTTTAGGTAAGGTCTCTCTGTGTTGTCCTGGATGTCCTAGAATTTGATATGTAGACCAGGCTGGCTCCAAACTCACAGATATGTGCCTGCTACAGCAGCTCAAGTGCTGGAGTTGGCCCCCACACCTGGCCAATAACATTCCCCTTCACGGGGTCACTCCGTATCTCCACCTTCTGTGCTTTCAGACACCTGTGGCCAACCTTAGTCCCCCAACATAGAAAATTTCAGAAATAAACAATTCAGAATTTCTAAACATTTTTACAGTATATTGTTCTAATCATTCTACTTTATTGCTGCTATTGTCGATTCACTGTGCCTTTATAAATTTGACTTTGTTGGAGGCATATATGCGTGCATGTAGAGAGGGGAAGAGCAATACTGTCCTCCATTTAAAGCATCCATGAAATGTCTTGAAATGTAAACCTCTGGGTAAGGGAGTTTGGCGTCCCTAACCTTCTTTGACTTTGTTCTTTAGTGTTATTACCATAGTCTGTTTGAATGCTTGTTTTTCTATATGTGTGGAAAGGCATTTCAGCTTAGTTCTTTTCTAAGTAGGCACCTCTAATAACATCAAATAGTGAATATGCCCTACCCATTCTCTACCCCTTGGCCTCAAATACCCCCTTGGTATTTGAAATACCCACCATGGAGACCAACCTGCTTCTGTACTCTCTACTGTCTTCCATGGAAGTATCTGTCTATCCCCATGCCAATCCTACAATGTTTTAAACACTGTAGCTTTATTGTAGATTTTGATATCAAATAGAGCAAATTATTCTTTTTTTCAAAATGTTCTTGGCTGGGCTTGTCTACTTTCTATTCCAGATGAACTCCAGAAATCAGCGGTCATAAAAAGTTCAGAACTCATCAAATACCTTGTTTTCTGAATGTTCCTCCTTTTCCAGTTATTAATCGGATTCTTCTCCTCCCACCCCCATTTCCTCTGAGCAGCACAATGGGGCATCAGCAAGATCCTCCCTTCACACTGAGAACTGAACACTGACAAGCTTCATTTGATAAAATTAGAATCATGCAGAGATGCTATTCTTAGGGTCAGGAGTGGAAAGCACAAAGCACTACATTCTGATTAGATGCAATCATTTAAAAATATTTATTGTACTGTTAATTGTATAGATGTGGGTGGATATGTGCCTGTGAGTAACAGTGCCTGCAGAAACCAAAGGTTTGGTTCCCCCTGGAGCTGCAGTTGGAAGCAGTTGTGAGCTGCCTGAAATGGGTGCTGGGAATTGAACCCACGTCTTCTAGAAGAGCGAGAGTACAGGATGAACCACAGAGCCATCTCTCCGAGCCCAGTCATCTTTTTTTCTTATCGAAAAAGAGGATAGCCTGGCATGGTGGTTCCTGTCTTTAACAGGCCACTCCAGAGGTAGAGGTAGGCTGATCTCTGTCAGTTCAGAGCCAACCTGGTCTATGTTGAGAGTTCCAGGTCAGCCAGGACTGTTTAGTGAGACACTATCTTAAAGAAAAAGAGAAGCTATTGACTAGGGGTAACCAATGCCTCTGTCCCCACGCCCTTCTGTCTCCCATTACCAATGACTTAGAGCCAACACACCAGGCACCTGTGAGCTTGGATGGGGCCGCTTCAAGCATTGACAAAAGCGTGTTTCTGAGCCGTCCTGGCTGAGACCCAGGCTCCAGCCAAGGACACTTCTCAAGGCGAAGACTGTTTTGTGGGCCATCTGCTAAAAGTGAACAAGCATCCCCTGGCAGCAGCTGGCCTGGCCACATGCTTTCTTTCAGGATGGTTTGCCAGCGTTCCTCTCCTAGTAAGCGAAACAATGGATGGCTTCATGGGCTTCCTAACCTTTCTTTTCTTTGTCAGTTGGAAGTTTTCCATGCACCCTCACTTCCTATGCACGTGTTTATAATGCCAGGACAGGCCTCCACTTCCTCTTGGATTTCTCTCTTTTACCTGAGTCACGCTAGACAGCTGGCCATGGACATAGTCGTCCTAATTCTGGATTTTTCCGAAACAGCCCAGATTTCAAATATTCTGAACTTTAGCCTTAAGCTGTTAAATACTTGGAATTCTAAGGTTTCCATGCCCGGCTAACCCCTCCCATATTGCATTAACACTGGGAAATAGCCCAAAACAATTTTGTAAGATGATGTGTCCTTAAAGTTGGTTTGAGTCTGAAAAAAATTCTGTTATAAAACATTCCTGAACAATGACAAACACATCCCTTGACTGTTTCTAGCTAAGCACTCCAGCTCTTATATTTAGCCAAAGGAATTCTTTATTTGGACTGTGTATTCCTTTTTATACATCATGCCTGTTTAAAAAAAAAAACTTGAATTAAAACTTTCTTATATTAAAATGAAATAGAAAGGGAGGAGGAGGCGGGGGGGGGGGAGAAGAAAGAAAGAGAGGGAGAAAGAATATCGTCCACATCCACAGCACACAAGGTGTCCCAATAGGGATGTTCCAGTCACTGCTGGGAAGTATGGAGCTGTCCACGGGGGAGGTGCTGACTATTAGCTGTAGTTGAACAGGGGCTGCCCTCCAGGGTCCTGAAATAGTTTCTAGCACCATCCTATCAGAGAAGTGTAACGTACCACGAGAGCCTAAAACAACTTTCTGTAGTCCCCTTATGCAGCAAAAAGGCCTCCAGAGTTCTCTGCAGCTTTTCCATACCAGTCAAACCCGGCATACAGTCAGCCCACATTGGATTCCTCTGAACACTGCAATACCTGCTGTAGATGCTTCTAGAGGGTCTAGCAATCCCTATAGATGCGTATTCTGGTGAACCCAATAGAAGGCAGGGTCAGCCGCTTGAGGATGGAAGGGATGTGTACCTAATCTCTCTACTTCCTGATGCTTCTTTATTGTTCTGTTTCCATGTCAAATCTAAGGACATAACAGCCTACCTTTCTTTTCTTCTTATTCACAGATGTGTAGAAAAAAGATTATTATTTAGAGGGGGAACAATTAGCTTAGATGTTTGCAATAAAGTGACTCTAAACAAGTTATTTTTCCCTCTAGGCTTGATATTCTCATAAGCGAGGCAAGAAATGCCAGGGACTCGGAGTCTTTATGTCCTCCTGTCCTTGAGCCTTCTTTCCTTTGACCCTCAGTCATATGCCTTCCACTAGGCCAGCAACAGCCTGTCACTCAAGGTCTCCATCACTGAAGACTGATTTGTGACCTCAAGCAGCAGGGATGGGGCCATTATTTACTGAGGTATTGGATGAGCCTAAGGGCCTTTGGCTATGGACAATGTGGGATGTACAAATGGGAGACCCAAATGTTGTGGGAAATGTGGAAGCATTGATATTCTCTCTCTCTCTCTCTCTCTCTCTCTCTCTCTCTCTCTCTCTCTCTGCTTTTATAAAAGCATTATATACCTACTATAAGAAATTCTAACAATATTAAAGAAAAAGTCTTGAATCTTCAAAATAATACCACCCCAAAGTAACATAGCTGGCATAAGAAAACATTATTGTGTCTTTCTTTATGTGCATAGACAAGTAGGTAGGTGAGTAAGAAAGAAAAAGCAAATAATGCATTATGAATGGATGGATGGATGGATGGATATAGTATAAATTGATAGATGAATTAATTGATAAATGAATGGAAGAGATCATAAAGGGATCATACTTTAATGCAGTGGTTCTCAACCTTCCTAATGTTGCCACCATTTAATACAGTTCCTCATGTTGTGGTGACCATCAACCATAAGATTATTTCATTGCTACATCATAATTGTAATTTTACTACTATTATGAATGGTAATGTAAATATCTGATATGAAAACCCTGTGAAAGAGTTGAGTCACTATATATATATATATATATATATATATATATATATATAAACACTAAGGTAACAGAATTTCTTGACTTTATTTCTTTTCCACAATAAATGTTTCTTAGCCATATATGGTAGTATATACCTGTGATCCCAACATTCAAGAGGCTGAAACAGAATTGGAAGTTTGAGACCAGCTTGGGCTACAAGGTAAGAACTTGTCTCAAAACAAAACAACAAGAACAAACTTTATTTAGAATACTAGTTTGAGACTAAAACCCCCTTTATCTTATTATAATCCAGTTTTAGGCAATATCAATTGACCGAGCCAGCTCAGTCAGTCAACAGGTTCTCCAGCGCAGGAGCGAGGATTAAAAAGAAAGAGACAATTAGACAATGCTGCAGCGTGACCCCAGTCAATTCTGAGACTGAAGGCAAAGTTTTATTTTCCAATCCACTTTTAAACCAGTTTAATTACATGCAAGTATTTTGGGCAAGCAA
>LR749795.1:1204690-1284368 GCA_902729485.2 Mus minutoides
TTCCACCCTAAAACTAAAATTCCTGCTTTATCTTACTTCTCTATTACAACCTAAAGTTAGCTTTTTGCTGAAACTTACTTCCTTATTCTGCCCTGATGTCAGATCTCTGCCTGAGCTTGCTCCCAAGGTCAGATTCCTGTCTCAAAGCCATTTCTATGTCCTTGCCAGTGTCAGACTGCTGCCAAGCGGTACCCCAAAATGCTTCCCACAATTAGCACTTTTATACTGCATCCCATCTCCCCTCCCCCATTTCCCAAGTGCCGTGTCTAATATATTTCTTTCCTATTTTTGTGAGTCACCGCTGGGGCATGCGATTGGAATTAAATGGTGCCTATAACAGAGATGCGATGGCATAGATGTGTTGTAAACACTAAAGAATACCAATAAAATAAAAAAAGACCATCTTAAAATGTCTCTTGGTTACACAAACATAATAATAAATTCAACTATTTATACGGATCACTGACCTAGTATGCCTAATTACCATGAGTCATAGAGATGATTGCGTAGGATTATCTTTGAGTATTATGGTTTCTTAAATGAAGTTAAGTGAACAGGCAACCTGGGTAGTCTCAAAAGGTCATACGGCATGACAGCATTTGAAATCAATCTCCTTGGCGATCTCCTGGGGGAATTCCCATTGGAGATGAGAACAGACTGACTGCATACTATGCCAACCATACTGAGAACTCACTGCCCATCAGACGTACGGTTGAGAACTTTACATATAATGACGCATTTAATCAGCCATCATTCTGATGAGAAACTTACTTGATTTCCAATTTTAAACATGAAGAAAAGGAGTGGTCGAAGGAATGATCAAGTTCTCATAACTATTGAAGCCTCAACTTCAGACCATCGCAGTAACAGAGACAGAAACCATGTGCTCAATAGTGAGACTGGGCTGTTTTATGTGGGGCAGATATAAGTATTTATGTGGAAGCATGTGTCTGTGGGTATATCTATGCACCTGTGTGTGCGTGGCTAGAGCTGGTGCTTTGTGGCTTGTTTCATTTATTGAAACAAGGTTTCTCAGTAGACATAAAATTCATAAATTCTGTGAGCCTGACTCAAGGATCCATCTCTCTCCTCTGCCTCCCCAGTGCCAGGATCATAAGACATAGGGCACTGCACACAATTTAAAAAACAAAACAAAACAAAAAACATGGGTTCTAGGGAGCTGAACTCAGGACGTCATGCTTGTGTGGGAAGCACTTCAGCAACTTCCCTGGCTATAATAACTCACTGGCTGTGTGGCCTTGAGTTAAGCACTCAACCTCTCTGGGACATAGTATCCTCAGTAAACAAGAGACTAATAAGGGCTTCCTTGCTGTCGCCAGAACTCCACTGAGTGTGCCTGGGAAGGAGCTTAGTAGATGGCGTCATTATCTTCTTCCCTCCAGAACTCTCAGAGCACAGCCGGTAGTGTTGGTTGGAACTCAGTCAGGAATCAGCCCCCGTTGATGAGAAAAACACCACCCAAAGCCACAAAAACAAAACAGTCTTCTTGCCAGAAGACAGACAGGGAGGACGGCAGTTCCGATGGCCATGAACCTTCACCAAGTTCAGGTTCAGTATCAACCAGGATACTATTTGTTCACACGATGCATTCCCAAACTATGATTTGACAGTAGAAGTCATTTCCTCTGGGCACTACCAAGCGAGCCACTCACTATCATCTGCATTCCTTTGGCCAAGCTTTCTTCTACAGCTCTGGATCAGACACTCTGGGCAAAGCTGAGCTGATAACTTGCCTCTATGGATGTGGCACCTGAAAGATCAAAGCCAAAAAAAAGGTTCGTTGGAAGCCTGAAGAAGGAGGCTGCAGGCCAGTACTAGAAAAGCAGAAAGCCATGAAGACAGAAGAGTTTATTTCTGGCCCCAACTCAAAGCCAAGACCTTGGATGAGTCTCATGTCCTCCAGGCAGAAGGGCTTGTTTTCTCCTCTATAACACACAGGCTTCCTGGATGCTCTCCCAAGGCCTGGCTAACTCTGCCTCATGCTATTCTGGAAGAGGTGTAGGGTTGACATGATAGCTGTGATTTATCTGGGAGAGTTTTCAGAGAAAGGAATCCAGCGAAAATCTAGAGACCACAGACTGGAATATGAGAAATCTTGGTGAAGGGCACGTGACAGAAGCAGGGTGATTCATTACAGGACAAAGGCAAGAAGACAGCTCTGGGGTTCATATGCAAGATGCACCAAGAGCTGAAGAGAAGAGATGATGTATGAACCCAAACTCAGCATGTCAGGGTCTTCCCTGATGCAAATGACAGTCTAGGAGGGTAATATGGAAGCTTGTCCTCTCTAAGAAAAGGGAGGGATGAAGGGAGTGAGCAAGTCTGTAAAAACAAAAAAGGGGGGGAGGCCTATTATTTATTTATTTATTTATTCATTCATTCATTCATTCATTCATTTATTTATTTAGTGTGTGAGCATGTGCTTCTGTGCATGCATCTCTCTCTCTCTCTCTCTCTCTCTCTCTCTCTCTGTGTGTGTGTGTGTATGTTCTCATGTATGCAAGTGCATGTGGAGGCTGGTGGTCAATATTGAGTGTCTTCCCCAATCCTTTAATTCCTTCCCTGAGATAGGGTGTGTTAGTTACTTTTTGCTGTGATAAAATACCATGACTAAAAGCAGCTTAGGGGAGGAAGAGGTCTATTTTTAGCTCCCAGTTTTGGAAAGACAGACTCCCATAGCAGAAAAGGCATGAAAAATGTACCAGGAAGCCACACTTTCATCTACACAAAAGGGAGTTGGATAGGTCAATAAACTCTCCAGATCTGCCCTCAGGGACATACTTCCTCCAGCAGGCACATGCTCATAAAAAGACTTCATAATCTCCCCCAAATAGCACCACCATCTGGGAACCAAGTGTTCAAATAAATGAGACTATATGGGATATTTCTCATTCAGACCAGCATATAAGCTGTCTCAATGGACCTGCGGCTCACTACTGATTCAGTTAGTCTGGCTTGTCAGCAAGACCCAGAGATCCTCCCGTCTCTGCTTCCTCAATGCTACCACACAGGAGAACTGTAACGTTCCACTGTGCATGGCTCTTTATGTGGGTGCTGGGAATGCAAGCTCAGGTCCTCCTGCTTACACAGCAAATACTTTACTAAATGAAACATTTTCCTAACCCAAGGAGTCACTTTTTGATCTTTGATGGGATAGCATGTCAAAAGGTATGTGGGGGGCATGCCTCATGCCTCGTCTAGGGGGTCGGGAAACCCCATTAGCTAGACAGAAGTGGGACTGCTAAGTACATCTCAGAGTTTTGGAAAGGCATAAGTTACTCCCAAAGTCTTGACAGTCACGTGCTTTCAGAAGAAGGCGACCCCAACTCATTCCCATACTATCGTCAAGCCTCACAGAGGAGCTTTCTCTGAGAACCTGGGAGCCCACAGGTGAGGCCCAGAAGAAGAAAAGAAGCTGATGTTCTAAGTTGTCAGGCCTTAGGCTGACATCCCTTGTTTGCTTCCTGTGATTTGCTGCAGTTCTAAGTATAGCTCAGATAGACCAACAGACATACATACAGATAGACAGGAGATAGTTCATTTGGAATTTCTCCTTGGCCAAGAAATGATAACCATAAGGGACATTGTTTCCATGTGTTGCCAGAACAGTTGGGGCCAGAGCCTTGACTGGCATCCCTAACAAGCTAGGATCAACTACTTGTCATCAATAGGTCAAAAATGACAGTGAAAAGTGGAGCTTCACTCACTATAACCACAATTGGGAAGATGACAAATAAAAGGATTCAATGACCACCCTAGTCTGCGGTCAGGGTACTAGCATGTGGCTAACATTCTAATAGACAGCTATGGGTATGCAGGGTACTAGCATGTGGCTTACATTCTAATAGACAGCTATGGGTATGCAGGGTACTATCATGTGGCTTATATTCTAATAGACAGCTATGGATCTGCAGACTCAGCAATCCTGGCCCAGGGGTCAGTCTGCCATTGTTTCAACTCCTGGCCCGTCCTGCAAGGTGGTCTGACAAGACGTCACCCCTGTGTGAAATCTCTTCCTGGCAGGCAAGTTCCTCTTCTGGCTGGCACTAAGATTTGGCCCTTCCTTTCTCCAGCATGAGATTCCTGGGGAAATTCCAGTTCCCTGGGGTCTACTGTTACAACAGTGTGATAGCCAAAGCAAGGGACACAGGCCCGTAATTGCAGTACTTAGGAGATAGAGGCAGGGCACTCCAAAGTTCAAGGTTATCCTCAGCTACAGAGCAAGTACGAGGCCAGCCTGGGCCACATGAGACAACCCAACAAGATAAATATGGGCTGGTTTAACCTCGTTTTGATCTTTAGGGTTTCCTTCTGTGAATGAAACTGTCAGACCGTTTTATGGAGAGCAGTGTTTAGATTTAGGGATGAGCAAGCAAAGCTACGGCTGTAAGACTCACTCTGGCCCCGAGTCAGCACAGCTCATTTGTTATTTGTAACATCCGTGTTTGACATGTCACTAGGAAAGCATGAATCTTGCAGGCACTTTTGGCTATATCGTTTGTGTTGATGTTTCTCAGCTCTCTGGCACCATGGGAGAGGCCAACAAGAAGCCCTAAAGAGGATCTCTTTCCTTCCTGTGCCCCCCAGTTTTCCACACTCCTATTCCTCCACAGTTCCAACAGGTGCATCCTTCCGTGGGTCCCTTGTTCTAGAAGATGGTGATTGTCTGGGTCCTCTCTTTTTATTCTTTAATATTTACTTGTAAAATTCACACATACAACATAGCATTTATCAATGTGGGGCTGGTGAGATGGTTCATCCTGTAAAGACTCCAGTCACCAAGCCTGATGACTGAGTTCCATCCCAAGGCCATATGATGGAAGGAGACTATCAGCTTCATAAAGTTGTCGTCTGAACTACACACACACACACACACACACACACACACACACACACACACAGCTAAAGCACCTGCACTCCAACATGTATGCATACAATTAAAAAAAAATGAACAATGGTTTTTGTTCTGTTTTTTTTGTTTTGTTATTTTTAAGGCAAGTTCCAGGACAGCCAGGGCTATACAGAGAAACCTTGTCTCAAAAATACAAAACAAAACACACACACAACAACAACAACAACAAATACTGTAGTCACTTTTAAAAACAGTCTAATAGAATTAAGTATATTCATATTGTCCTTGTTCTAGCTGGTTTTGTGTGTCAACTTGACACATGCTGGAGTTATCACAGAGAAAGGAGCTTCAGTTGAGGAAATGCCTCCATGTGATCCAGCTGTAAGGCATTTTCTCAATTAGTGATCAAGGGGAGAGGGCCCCTTGTGGGTAAAACCATCTCTGGGCTGGTAGTCTTGGGTTCTATAAGAAAGCAAGCTGAGCAAGCCAGGGGAAGCAAGCCAGTAAGTAACATCCCTCCATGGCCTCTGTGACAGCTTCTGCTTCCTGACCTGCTTGAGTTCCAGTCCTGACTTCCTTTGGTGATCAACAGCAATGTGGAAAGTGTAAGATGAATAAACCCTTTCCTTCCCAAATTGTTTCTTGATCATGGTGTTTGTGCAGTAATAGAAACCCTGACTAAGACAGTCAGTCCTTCACCATCTCTCTATTCTGCAACTGCATACAAGTCTTAAAGCGACAGGGTCACCTTTTGTGATTAGATTGACTCCAGGAATTCAACTCCTCTTTGCTCCTGCACAGAGCTGTGCAAAGCTGAAGTGCAAGAGGCTCACGCTTGGCCTCAAATGCACCCCACTAATGGCTATTATTAATCACCCACATTTGCTGACTCTGTGGATAAAAGCAGGTCAGTGCCCTCAGCCAAGAGCCTTGGGCCCAGCCGTGGCAAGGGCTTCCTTCCAGGGGACCTGCCCAGCAAAGGCAAGCTCTGAGCTTCAGGAGTGCATAATATAACACAACTTAGATGCTCCATGTCAGATGGGGGCACTAGAGTACTGTGCCTTCCAGAGTGGCTGTCACCTACCTGTATGGACCTTGCTTCCACCTCAGAAGAAGCAAGTTATGTAATGCCTGGCTCTTCACCTGTGAAATTCAAATAATATCCACTGTGTTAATTATTCTAGAGTTAGATGGATAGTAGATAGGTTTTGTTAAGTTCAGTTTTTAATGTATTTCATTTATATTTGTGTTTATATTGTATTTATAATATGTTCTATTTATATTTTACAGGATTTGATATTTCATCATATGTTCACCTCTTTATCATGGAACAATTCAGTCAATAAAAAGTGTATGTGGAATGGCTACATCAAAGTAAGTTTCATATCAATTACTTTACATATTTACTTTTTTATGTGAAAACTGTCCTAGCGATTTGCAACAATATGTTAACTATAGTCACTGTGGGACTGTGAAAGGCAGCCTGTTTTCTGGTCGAGTGAGACTTGCTCTGGAAACCCAATAGAAACTCTACAAGGGACGGAACAGTGAGCCATGCTCCCAGACAGACATGCTCCTAACCTAATACCACAGAGCCCCCAGCTCCATAATCCTGTGACTATCAGTCATGTCCCCAAACTCCTGGCATTCTGGCTAGACTCCACCCTCACAGTTCCCTGACAATAGCCAGGTACGCTCCTCCCCACAGCTACCCTGCAATTGCAAGATAATCTAGCCCATTATAAAAGGGGCTGCTTGGCCCCTCCTCTCTCTCTTAAGCTCTTATCTCTCTTATTCTCATCTTTAGCTTTCTTTCTCCCTCTCCCTTCCCCCCTCTCTCCACATGGCCATGGCCGATCTCTCTCTTTCTATCTCCTCTCTTTCTCTCTGCCTTTCTACAATAAAGCTCTAAAACCACAGACTGTCTCTGCTCATCAAGACCCCCATGCTTGAATGATGGAATAGGCTTTCCTCTGAAGAGCCAAGTCTAATCTCCCGCCAGAAGGCCTTCCTGCGTTCCAGCCACGGACCGGACCAAGGACACTCGCCCACTTGAGAACCACTCAGTGCCCCCTCTCCCCATGCCCTCTTCTCTCTTTGGCCCCAGGGCTAACCGAACTGCCCCCTAGGCCCCCACTTCGTTCTCAGCTCTTCTGCAACATACAGCCAAGACTGAGAACCTGTCATCTCTGGCCTCCATGAGGCCCAGAGACCCCAGGCTGCTCCCTCTCTATCCCCCAAGGACTGAGGTTCCATGGCTTTTCACAGTCAGATGCCCACCCGGGGCCACATGGAGAGCACATAGCAGTCCCCAGAGTCCACCCACCCAGAGGACTGGAACTCTGGTGAAACACCAATTCTCTCCCACCCCTTTATTTCCCCACACCAGAAGTCCCACATAGTCACTATGCAATATATTAGGCTTCTTGAACTTCTTGTTTAGCTGGAGAAAAAAAAAAAAAAGGAAACAGGGTCTCACTGTGCGGCCCTAGATGACCAGACACTCTCTATGTAGAACAGGCTGACTTGCGCTCACAGAGATCCACTTGTCTCTTCCTCCAAAGTGCTGGGATGAAAGGCATGCGCCATCACACCCTGCTGCAACTGAACTCATACCTTTTGGCCCATATCTGTCTGTCCTTGATGTGAAAAATGCTTAAGCAGTAGGAGGCAGTGCTCACGGTTATTTCTAGATGACAGGTTTCTAATGCTCTGCAAGCTACAAGCATAACTGGGGGGGGGGGGGCTGAACAAAAACTCCAGATTCTCCAGCTCACACTCCCCCTTAACATGGTAAGCTGTCACTCCAGCGGGAGTATCCCACTGGCTGACTTTGCTTATAATGGATGTATGTGACTCTGTGGGGCTCTAGTTTCAGAGGCTGGTCCTCCCTGTCAGCCCCATCACTGGCACATGAGACACTGATGATGTCATATAGGCTTTGTCTCTGAGTGTCACACCCAACGATACTCAGGGGATGTGGCTGTCATGTCAATGTTTCTTTGTAAAAGAGCTTCATCTTGCGCTTGAAAGTCCTTGAAACACAGGACAGGCTTGAGCAAGTCTCTCGACTCACCTTGAAGCTGCTGCAGCTGTTGCTCAGTTGGAGTTTTGATACACACACACACACACACACACACACACACACACGGCCCTGGGTTCTATCCTCAGCATGGGATGAACCAGGTATGGTGGCAGAATGCTGAAATCCCGACATTAAGGAGGTAGAGGTGGAAGGACAGAACTTTGAGGAAATCCTTGGCTACATGGCAATTTCAAGGCCAGCCTGGCTCCTATGAGACATTAGCAACAAACAAAGGCGTTTTTAAGGGATAAGCACTAAAATGTGTTACTGCTGGTTTTTTCTCTCCTGAGAGAAGTGCTAATCCTAGATAGCTCTTCACAAGACCATCTGGGAAACCGGGCCTTTGGTACCAGAACAGCCATGCCACGGTGGCTAAGTCTATCCCAGAACAAGAGATACATCTGGGCTAAGCAGAGACTTACCATCATTATCCTTCCACACTTTAGTGTCCCAAACATAATCTCCCAGCCACACTCCCTGTATCCATTGTTTATTGTTATATGATGTTTCCTTCTAAACTCAGTAACTTAAAATAACACACATTTATTATGGGGTCAGGAATTCAGGAGTGGTGTAGCAGGGTTGTCTAGCACAAGGTCTCTCCTGAGATTATCATCAAGGGTTAGACAACCATCAGAGGTGGTTTGGGTCTGAAGCACCTATCTTAAGATGGTTCGCATGGCTTCTCATGACATGGCTTCCCACAGAGCAAATCATCCCAGGTGGAAAGAATGACCAAAACCAACACAGATGTCATTCATCACCCAATCTTGGAAGCCACCGCTGCTGTCACACCCCATCACAGCCATCGCAGGGGCCAGCCCTACCAGATGAAGAGCAGCAAATGCTGGGTGTGGGTAAGGAAGATGACATGAGCCACCTTGGATGTCAGCCACCACACACTCTCTACCCTCTCTCCATCTCTACCCTCCAGTCTTGCTGGAGAGGAGCCCACCCTTCTCCATGGTCAAAGAAGAAAGAACTTTAAAGGCCTCAAAGTGGGAACTAAGCCCAGGAATGCTTGAGTGATGATAACCAGGTAAAGAAAGGGGGAGTGGGAGTGGTGGGAGATAGCGCTCAGTGGATAAAACACTTACCACGCAAACATGAGGAGCAACACCCACATAAAGTCATGCAGGTGTCCTGACCACCCATAACCACAGCATTCAGGAGGTAGACACAGGATTCCCCCAGGGCAAGCCAAATAGCTGGATTAGTTAGAATTATGAGCTCCTGGTTCAGTGAGAGACTCTGCCTCAATTAATAAAATAAAGACCAATTGAGAAAGAAACCCAACTTCAGTTTGGGGCATCCATGTGTACCTACACATGTATCTCCAAGAGAAAAAAAGAGGGAGGAAGGGAGTGAAGGACAGAAGAAGGGAGAGGGGAAGGAGAGAGGGAGAAATTCACTTAGAAGGCCCAGAACCTTTAGGAAAGAAAATCAGCATGATTGGGGGAATAGACAGGAGACCCAGGTCTGCAGTGGCATTTTGTGAATAGAAATCGCATTATAACAGCAGAGCCGTGTTTTCCTCATCCCTGTCCATACTAGAGGTCAGTTTCACTTATGGTAGAGAGAGCAGCTGCCATCTTGAACGACGTCCACACCACTGGCAGGAAGAGAATCCTGGAAGACCTTGCATTAGCGATGAAATACTCTGGCCCAGGGATGATGTATGTCCCTCTCATGCACAATCCACCAGCCATAAATTGTCACTCTGTCTCCAGCTAGCCACAGGGAGCCAAGAAGAGCAATCCTGTCACGTGCCTGGAGGGGGAGAAAGCTGGAAATAGTTGGCAAACAAGACTCATGACTCTTCAGCCTAAGAGAGCAAACTGCAGAGAGGCAAAGGAGGGAATGGAGCTTGGGATTTAAATCCCGGGCAGGAAGAGACTTCTGCAAGGCTGTGCTAACTCATTAATAATTCATGAAGACTTTGCCAGTTACTCCCTCTCCCTGGTCATTCTCTACAGCCTCCTCACATGCCAGCCCAAAGACTAAAGATCGCTTGAGCACTCTGCCTCAAGTTTGGGAATCTCCTTTACTTCCCCTCATTCTTTACCCAACACCCTACCCTCTCCTCTCCATGGTGAGGGTGACTTGAGGACTTGAGGAATTCATGGACTTGAAGTCACATGCCCCATCAATTTCATCTTCCAGACCACCACCCAATCCCCCGGGATCTTTAAAGGTAGCCCCCAACCCACTTCACAGAGATGGGCTAACCTCTAGGCCTAGCCTGACCACTGACCCTGGTTCTTATTAGGCCCAGTTGAGCCAAGCTCATATCAGCCTGAAGACCTGCTGACCCCAATTCTCTCCCTTGTGAGTAGATGTTCAACTCCCAGGAATCTCAAGTACTTACACACACTACTTGGCCCAGCCTCTTTTATCCAGGCCAAAGCATCCATCTCCCCAGAAGGCCTTCCCCAAGGGACCTGGGGGTGGTTGTGACATGGTGCATTGTAACACTCTCTTGTCTTGCTGTAGACTCCGTAAGAGCATGCAGTTTTGTTCATGTTCTCATATGTCCTAGCTGCTGTGGTTAGAGCATATTTTGTTATTGTCCAGGCCTAAGGCCTCTATGTGCTCGCTCGGAGACTAGTAAACATCCATTGTCTATCAGGGGAGCCAGCACCATCTAACCCCAATCTTTCATTTTCCAGCCTCCAAGTCAGTGTGACCAAAGTCGCACAGCGAGCGACACGTGAAGGATTCAGACCCCAAATCAGTCAGACTGTATATGCTGTGGTCTTAGCTTTAAATGGCCTCAGGAGAGATAGCAAGGAAAGTTTCCTAGAGTGCCAACGAAAGGAACCAAAGTGCGTGGCTCAGGCCTCAGCATCCGGTTTTGTTCACCGAGAGCTGGACAGAAAGGCTGGACATACAAATTGTACAAATTGTTTCAAAGAGCAAGACAAAGAATTGCAGAGCTGCACAGTCAGGCTACACCAGACCCTCAAACTCTGCGGGTAGACATCCAATTCCTATTTCCCTTGTAGGTGGATTCCTGCTTTGAGTCTGCCCTGTGAGCCTTCTCCTTGGAAGCAGCCATGGAAACAGCCGGAACAAGCCCAGGGCATCCTTGCAACAATCCCTTCAAATCGGCTCTAGGGAACTTCTTGAATCTTCAATACATCCTTGAACGACGAACCTCGGGAAGTGGGTCCTGTTCTTATTGTTTGTAGCTTATGAGAAGCCACCACCAGGACACACACGGTGGCCAGGGGGCAGGCCAGGGCTGCAGAGAGCCAGAGGCGGAAGCCCAGCTGGGAGAACTCCTGCAGGAAGTGGGCGGGGCTTGGGGGAGAGCCTCCATCTGCAAGGAAATCCCCTCCCCTGGGTTCACTCAGAGGACAGTTCAGGTTGAAACAAAGATGCCAGAGAGCAGGCAGCAATGCCAGACTCAAGGGGAGGCATAAATGCCAGAGACAACACTGTGAGAGGCAAGAAGAAAGCCAGGAACCGACTGAAGGTCCTGGAGCGTGTCTGCATTCGGCCAGCTTCTCTAGTTCAGGAGAGCAGAGAGGAATTTAATGGGAAGGGAATAAAGAAAAAAAAAAAAAGCTATTCCATTCATTTTATGAGCTCATCAAAACTCTGATAACAAGACCTGTCAGGAATAGCACACACACAGGAAGCAACACAGGCAGAAAAAAAGCAACACTTACAAGGTCAATAAAACATGTGGAAAAGAAGCAGCCACGGTAGTGAGATGGGGCTTCCTCTGGTGACTAAAATTAAATGGCTTGGGCTGGGGGTGTGGTTCAGCTGATACAGTGGTCGCCTAACATGCACAAAGTCCTGGGTTTGATCCCCACCATCGCATACACCTAACATGGTAGCACAGGCCAACACTTGAGAGCTGGAGGCAGGATGATCACAAGTTCAAGAGCATCTTCTACTACATAGAATGTTCAAGGCCAGCCTGGGATCCATGAGATCTTATGTCAAAAGAGAGAGGAGATGCTGAATGGCTCAGCTGGTAAGTTCTTGCTTCACAAACTTGAGGACCAGAGTTGGAACTCCAACAACTATGCAAAAGAGCAGATTGATTTAAGCACAGGGAGGGGGAAGGGAGTAGATACAAACAGATCCCTGAACTCATAACCAGCTAGCTTAGCCTAATTGGCAAGCTCTAGCTCTCAGGGAGAGACCCGTGTCAAAAACCAAGATGGAGACTGGAGAGACGGCTCAGCAGTTAAAAGTACTGGCTGTTCTTCCACAGGACCCAGTTATGATTCCCAGCACCCACATGGCAGCTCACAACAATTTCTAACTCAAGTGCCAGGAGATCTAATGCCCTCTTCTGGCCTCTCAGGCACCAGGCACACACAGTACAGAGAAATACATGTAGGCAAAACATTTGTATACATAATAAAATAATAATACAAAAAATATTACAAGGTGGGTGGTGCCTAAGGAATGACACTAAAGGCTGGCCTCCAACCTTCATGTGTATACACACACACATGCACACACATGACTGCACACATACACATACAGGTTTATACAGCTCATCAGTAAGAAAGCAAGCCATCAGATCCACAATCTGAAAAACACTGGCTAAAAACCCACATCCATCTCTGTTTGTCTGTTTGTTTGTTTTACTTTTAAAACACAGGAAGGATAGCCCAGTATCTCTTGGCATAATAAAGGGTGGTAGTATCTTATTTAAAATTAAAATACAATGAAAAAGAAATAAAAGAAACATTTAGTTTATTCATTAAAATCAATAACTCAAAAAGATATTAGTTTCAGTGTTATTCCTTAATATTGCTCTGGAAATTAAGGTGAACACAGTAAAACAAAACACAAAATAAACAAGATGTATATTTTTTAAACATGGCATATTAAGAAAACAAAATTGTCAGTCAGATCTTAGTTATCAATGCTGTATATTAAAATCCCACTGTAACTTCTAGAAACAAAGTAGTCATTAAGGAGATCTTTAAAACTCACCAAGAATAGAATAAAATGAATTAAAACAATTAACAGAATAAAATGTTAACAATCAAAAAGTTTGAGACCATGATGAAGATGTATCTCGGACACTGCTGATGGTATCTTAGAGGAAAAGCCAGTGTCTTATATTTCTCTAATCCTTTGAAGATACCAGCTGAGTGAGTCACCATTTAACTCAATTCTGAGGGTTGCTGCCCACAGTTTATGCAGACCCCACAGGTTAAGAGCAAACAGCTTACCTGTGCCTCTCCATCCACCAGCTATGGCTTGGGAGTTCCCACAATTCTCCACTTGTTTTCAATAATTTATTACAATGGCTCAAAAAACTCAAAGCAATACATTTACTAGTTAATATATAATGACAGATATGACAAAAGAGACAGGGAAAAAGGAGTGCATAGAGGGGAATCAGAATGGAGCAGGTCTCAAGGGTGTTGCTCTCTGCCAAGCTGCCATGCGCCACCTCTCAGCCTATGGATACAGTCACACACCCACACAGCCATGCCTGTACCTGATGGGTGTTTGTGGGGACCTCCTCACAGAAGCCTGATCAATATTTAAGTCTGCCTCCAGCTCCTCTTCCCTCCCTGGGAAGAGAGGAGTTAGAGCAGAAAATTGCTGGGTCTTTCTGGTGGCCAGTCCTCCTCCAGGAATTCCCCCAGTCATTTTGTTAGAGCAAAGATATTTCCAGCACATTTCCAAGGGTCTTAGATCTGTGTTTGGGACCAAAGAACTGTAGATACACATTCCTTGCTATTCCACAGTATTGTATATTTGTACAGCCAATGTAAACAGTGTGGTAATACTTTAAAAATCATAAATATGCATCTTTTTAATCTATTAATTTCTCTTTTGGATACTAAATTATGTAACAAATGTATGCAACATACTCTATATTATCCTACAGATAACCTTGGATCCATGTTTTATGCGTGTATGTACAATGTTATTTCTATCTACTTTTTCTACATTTTAAAAAGTAGAGATGACCTAAACAACCATCAGTAAACCATCTCCATTCAGTGGTGCATCATGCATCTGTGAAGAAGGATAAGGAAGGAAGATTTGTATGCTGAAAGGGAGTGTGTACCAGCGATATAAACTTTAGTAAAGAAGATTGTACACCTGGGTATGGTGGCATGCTCCTGTATTTTCAGTTTTTTTGAAAGCTGAAGCAAGAGAATCATTTAAATGCAGAGGTTCAAGGTTAGCCTGTGCAACACTCATTTATACACAAAATACCTATGGGTAAATATGCAAGAGATTAGTATAGTAATATTTACTGTATTTGTGATACTCCAATCTATTATTTGAGTTTTCACCCAAGTGAATATATTACCTGTTAATAAATACATTTGATTTTATTTTATGAAATAAGATCTATAGCAATGCCCCTCCTCCCAAGACAGGGTTTCTCTGTGTAGCCTTTGGCTGTCATGGAACTTACTCTGTAGACCAGGTTGGCCTTGAATGCACACAGATCCGCCTCTCTTCCTCTCGAGTGCTAGGATTAAAGTAAAGATATACACCACCATCACCTGCTACCGCAATGCTTTTTTAAAAGATGAGATCCCCTTTGCTTTGCCAGATAGAAATGATTTAGTTCAGAACTATTGTAGCTGATATGCACACCTGCAATTCCAGCACTCAGGGAGCTGAAGCAGGATAATCACAAATTTGAAGTGAGCCTAAGCAACACAGAAAGTCCCTCTATCAAAAAGAAGCCAACTATAAAGTAAGCATGAGGGCACATGCTTGTAATCCCAACACCGAGTAGGTAGACACAGAAGGATCAGGAGTGAAGACCACTCTCAGCTACAAAGTCCAGGGCCAGCCTGGGCTACATGAAACCCGGCTCCAAAATAAATAAATAAACAAACAAATAAAAATGTATATTTAAAATACTACTAATAAACATCATTAAATGACAATACTGGCAAGAGTACTTGACAAATATGTAAATCAGTAACTTAATATGTGGCTAAATAAACATAAAAAGAACTATGAAATTATTCAATACATCATTTGGTAAAATAGCTCTTTGACAAAGATATTATATTGTCACTAGAACCACATATCCAAATAAGTTCTGTATTATTTTAAAAACATTACATGTGTGTGTGTGTGTGAGCCTAAGTGTGCACGTGTGAGCACCTGTGCCTGTGTACACAGAGGCCAGAGTGACATCCCAGTGTCTTCCTCTGTCACTCTCTACTGCATTGTTTGAAGCAGGGTCTCTCACTGATCCTGGAAGCTCTGATCCTCGCTACAGTTATTGGCCTCTAAGCTCTCAGAAGCCACATTTCTCCTTGGCGCCCCCTGCCTTCAATGCTGGGATAGCAGGCATGCATGGCCATTCCTAGTCTTTACTGGGATGCTGGAGATTTGAACTCAAGCCCTCATATTTGCAAAGCAAGTACCCTTACCCACTGAGCCATCTCTCCATCTCTGGTGTTCAATTTTTCAAATATACAAAATTAAACTCAGCAATACTGGGTAAAATCTGTGAGTAATTAACTTCCGCCTACTGGTGGATTTTCTGTTTTGAATTATAAATCAACCTCTCATTCCTGGAATAAGCTCCATTTGGTCATAATTTGCGTTCCTTTTCAGATAACTATTGATTCCAATTTACTGGTATTTATTTTAAGAGCACATGAGGATGTTGGTCTTCATTTTTCTTGTAACATCTTTATCTAGCTGTGGGGTCAGGATAAAGCAGACCACCTAGACTAAATCAAGTGACGTCCCTTCTATATTGTTTAGGTAAGTTTGTGGGTTGGTAGTATTCCATTCTAATGCATCATAGACCACTCATTGAGCACCAATTGTTCAGTGTTTTCTTTTATAAATACCTGTAGGGTCTGTTATGATGGCCCTTTTGCACTTCTCAAGCACCCACTGCTTTCCTGCCAATGTTATTAGCCTTTTATCAGTTTTGTTAATTCTGCTATTTTTCTGTTATAATTTATTGTTTTCCACTCTTTCTTTTTTAGATGTATTTATTTATGTGGATGATTGTTTGTCCCTGTGCATGCCTATATACTACCCGCATGCTTCTTACCTGCAGAAGCCAGAAAGGGCACTGGACTCCCTGACACCAGAGTTACAAATGGTTATGAGCCACCCACCATGTGGGGGTTGAAAACCAAACCTGGGTCTGTAAGAGCAGCCAGGGCTCTTAACCCCCAAGGCACCTCCAGAGCCCCTGATTTCCACTCCTGCCTCCTTCTGACCTACAGACTCCCATTCTTCATCATTTAATTTGTGTTTGTAGGACAGGCTTGTGGGGCCTTTCTTTTCTAATATGAATACTTCAAGTTAAAAAGGCATTTGAGCCGGGCATGGTGGCACATGCCTTTAATCCCAGCACTCAGGAGGCAGCCTGGTCTACAAAGTGAGTTCCAGGACAGCCAGGGCTACACAGAGAAACCCTGTCTCAAAAAAAAAACCCAAACAAACAACAACAACAAAAATGATATTTGAAAGTGCTGTCAGCTCCATACTAGGTCTGATGTCATGGTTTTCGTTGCCTTTCAGATCAGCCTGTACTTTCCCTCCTGTGACTGTGATCTATTCAGAGAACTCATTTAATGTCCAGATATCTATGAATTTTGTTGTTGTTGATGGTTTCCCATTTTTTTTCCAACTTAATTCATCTGCAAGTCCATGTAATTTCAACTCCCAAGTTAATTGAGACATACCTATTAATGTGTTCTATTTGGAGACTGTTACACATGGGCTTGCAAAAAATGTGTGGTCTGCTGTAGCTGAGTACTGGTGTTCTGTAATTGTTAAACAGGTCAGTTAGCGGTCGTGCATCATCCTTTGTTTGGATTTTTTGCTTGTTTGTTTGGTTGGTTGGTTTTATTTGGGGGTGTTTTTGGTTTTGTTTGGTCTTTTGAGACAGGTTCTCATTTTGTCTTGGCTGGCCTAAAACTCACTTTGTAGACCAGGCTGGCTTTTAACTCCTAGACATCCATCTGCCTTGACCTCATTAGCTGGGATTAAAGGCATTCGCCACCACACCCAGCCCTTTGTTTTAGTTTTGGAGCCCAGGCTGGCCTCTACTTTGGTTCCTTGCTGAGGATGACCTTGCTTCTGGTCTTCCTGCCTACACATTGCTGGGCTGCCATGCTGGGTTCCTGCAGTGGTAAGGATCAAACCAAGGACCTCCAGGTTTGCTGGCCGTACCAGCTGAACTGTTCACCCAGCCTAGGTTCTTAATTCTTACTGGCCCTGTGCTTGCTCTACCCATTCCTAAAAAGGAATGGTAGATCTCCAACTATACTTGTGGTTTGTCCATTTCTGTTTTTGCTTTTGAGTCATCTCCCTAGCTCTCTTTTGTCAACTTTTGACAAATGTGTTTTGAAGCTCTGGTGGGTGTGTGCATTTAAAGTCTTCATTAAGCGATCTGTTCAGTACTGGGCTAAGTCCCTCACAGCCTCTGTAGTTTTTCTTGGCTTGAAATCTATTTAGCTTTGTATTAATATAGCCTCTCCACTTTTCTAATATAACTTAGTGTTTACAAGGTATATCTTTTTAATTAATTTATTTTTTTATTTTAACCCATCTGGATCTTTACGTTTAATGTGAGCTTCCTCTTGTAAACAACACAAAGTTGGTTCTTTGTGGTTTTTGTTTTGTTTTGTCAACTCATTTTTAAAGTCAACATACAAAGGAATAGGTTTCACTATGACAATTTTGTATGTGTGTGTCATTGTACTTGGTCTATTTATACCTATTCCCCACTGCCCTCCCCATATACTTCTCCCCCTTATTCCCTCCTCTCCCTTCCTCCCCATAAACAGCCTTCTTGTCTGGTTCATATCTCATGTATTCCATTAATGCTTCCACTCCCCTTCTTAAAATCTCTTCTTCCCTTTCTTATCCTTTCTGCTTCCATGTCCTACATAGCTAACTATAAGTCCTGTACCTCTCTGTGTGTGTCTCTCTGTGTCTGTGCCTCTCTCTCTCTCTCCTACTGCTCCAGAGCCATGCTCCCTGCCATGAAGATGGACTAAGCCTCTGAAACTGTAAGTCCCCAGTTAAATGCTTGTTATCTATCTATCTATCTATCTATCTATCTATCTATCTATCTATTACTAGAAACATACATTTATTTAAGTATATCAAATATTTAACATTTTATTTTTTATTTTATTTTTTTATTAGGTACTTCCTTTACATTTCAAATGTTATTCATTCCCTTTCATAGTTTCCACTCTGAAAATTCCCTATCTCCTGCCTCTTCCCCCTTCTCCCCAACCCACCCACTCCTGCTTCCAGGCCCTGGCATTCCCCTATACTGGGGCATAGAACCTTCACAGGGCTAAGGACCTCTCCTCCCACTGATGACTGACTAGGCCATCCTCAGCTACATACACAGCTAGAGACACGAGTCCCACCATGTGTTTTCTTTGATTGGTGGTTTAGTTCCAGGAAGCTCTGGGGGCGCTGGTTAGTTCATTTTGTTGTTCCTCCTTAGGGGCTGCAAACGCCTTCAGCTTTCTCCTTTTTGAGTCCAGTTGGTCTTGGTGTCTTTTCACAGCCTGGAAAAATGATGAAGACATGCAGCAATAAACATGGATATGCAAGTATTCAAGGATGACCTTGAACTTCTGATCCTTCTGCTAGCACCTCCTGGGTGTTGGGATTCCAGCCAGGTTTCTGTGATACTGGGGATTGAACCTGGGGCCCCATGCATGCTGGCAAGCAGTCTTCCAACTGAGCTACTGCTGTCTCACCTTCATCCTTAAAGAATATTCTTTCTAGGTAGACAATTCTAAGTTGGCAGGTTTTACTGTTAGCCCTTTAAAGATGTTAAAAGAACAAACAAACAAGCAAAGACTTGTTCTATGGTCCCTCTTATCTTTATCCCCTGTACATAATGTATCTTTTGTTTGGCTGAATTTCAATTTTTTTCTTCCTGTATCTTTGAGTTCTAGTAGTTTCGTTGTGTTGTTCCTTAGAATGGTTTACTTTGTGTCTTTTTTTATCTTACTTGGGGGTTGTTGAACTCTCTGAGTCTGTGGAATTGTTTTTTAATCAGATGTAGAAAAGTCTCTACCGTGATTTCTTCTGTGACCTCTTTGGGATTCCAATTATTCATACATTATGCCCTTGTTAATGCCCTAGAGGTGACAGAGGTGGTGGACAATTTTTTCTGTCTTTTTTTTTTTTTTCCTCTGCAGTTCAATTTGAATGGCGGCTACTGCTTTATTTTCAAGTTCTACAGTGTCTGGCCTGTTAGTGATGCCCATCCAGAGAATTTGCTCTCCTCCATGTTATTCATGACCTGTCATCTTGGTGTTTCCATGGCTCTATTTTTATCTTTCTCAGCCCCTTCCTTGTTAAGTTCATTATCATTTAAATCCTCAGGTATTCCTTTCTGCTAGTCACATTGTATTTTTAATATCTATCTCTGTTTCTATTAGTAGTTTTTTTTCCCTCTGATCATGAATTACACTCTTGCTTCTTCTTGCGAGTAGTAATTTTCTCCTTTTATTGAAACTGCTTTTTTGCCTCACATACTATATCCTGATTGTGGTTTTCCCTTCCTCTACTCCTCTCAGTTCTTCCCTGCCTCCCCTCCTATTCAGATCCACTTTCTTTTTGCCTCTCCTTAGCAAACAAACAGGCTTCTACAGGATAATAATAAAGTAAAATAATAAGATAAAACAAAAACTAGCACTTGAAAATTGAACAGGACAAAGAAGCAAAATGAAAAGAGCCCAAGAGAACGCACGAAAAGCAGAGACCCACTTGTCCATACACTCTGGAATCTCATAAAGACACAAAAACTGGAAACCATAATGTATACACAAAGGGCCTGCTGTAGACCTTCGCAGGCCCTGAGCATTGCTGCTTCAGTCTGGGTGAGTTCATATGAGTTTTGATCCTATTGATTTAGAGGACCTTGTTTCCTTGATATCCTCCATGCCCTAGAATCTTATACTCTTTCTGCCTCCACTTCTGAAGGGTTCCCTGAACCCTCGGGAGAGGGATTTGATGGAAACATCCCATTTATGGATGAGCGTTCTAAGATCTCTCACTCTCTGCACACCGCCTGGCTGTGGGTCTCTGCGTTTGTTCCCATCTGTTGCAGGAGAAAGCTTCTGCATGGGTTGCATGACTAAGCAAGCTGTGAGTGTAATAAAATGTCATTAGGAGTCTTTTTTTTAAGCAGTACTATTTGGTTTTACCCTCTGTCTTAGTCAGGGTTTCTATTCCTGCACAAACATCATGACCAAGAAGCAAGTTGGGGAGGAAAGGGTTTATTCGGCTTACACTTCCATACTGCTGTTCATCACCAAAGGAAGTCAGGACTGGAATTCAAGCAGGAGCTGATGCAGAAGCTATGGAGGGATGTTCTTTACTGGCTTGCTTCCCCTGGCTTGCTCAGCCTGCTCTCTTATAGAACCCAAGACTGCCAGCCCAGAGATGGTCCCACCCACCAGGGGCTCTTGACCACTAATTGAGAAAATGCCTCACAGCTAGATCTCATAGAGGCATTTCCCCAACTGAAGCTCCTTTCTCTGTGATAACTCCAGCTGTGTCAAGTTGACACAAACCTAGCCAGTACACCCTCCATCCCTGGGCTACCTCAGGCTCTTGGTTACCCAAGCAGTGTTGGGCATGAGTTGCATCTCCTAGAGTGGACCTTAAGCCAAATCAGTTATTGGTTGGTTGTTCCCCACAAGCTTTGTGCCACCATTGCCCTAGCATATCTTGAAGGCAGAACACCATGATAGAGCAAAGGGTTTGTGGTTGGGCTGATGGTCATGTTTCTTTTTCAGTAACGTGCAAAGTGCCTTTCTATACCAAGGATGTTGAATGTAGGGAATGAAGACTCTATGTAGACACCAACTAAACCTCTTCATGTTCAGTGAGTTGTGTACCTGTTGTCGTTAGCTGTCAGTTTGTGGAGAGCAACCTATAGTCTTGGCAATAGCCTGGGTTGCTGGGAGATTCCCGCTGGAGCTCATATTCTAAGAACTCAATTATATGTAACCCAGTCCTGGTACAGGAAGCTTCATTTGGTGATGAGAAATGTCCAGCTGGGGCTCTGTCTCTCCCATTATTTGGTAATTTCATTCAGATCCCCTACATATATGCATATATTTTAGAAAGCTTCGAACAGTAAGTTTGAAATGCTGGACTTGTGAGGATCGTGTTGTTACATAGTACTGACTGCTGCTTTCCAATGTCAGCAGCTTCAGATCTGCCACAGAAAGGGGACATTGGCAAGGGAACTGGTGACATTAAATAGAGTCTGTAGTTTAATGATAGCATGGCAATGTTGATTTCTTTTTTTTTTTTAAGATTTGGATTTGTGCACTTTGTTATATAATATGCCTCTAAATAGCTTTAAAAATATTGTCTTGGATTGTAAATGTTTTTCCGGGTGTTTTAAAATCTTTATATTGGGCTGGTGAGATGGCTCAGCAGGTAAGAGCACCCGACTGCTCTTCCGAAGGTCCCAAGTTCAAATCCCAGCATCCACATGGTGGCTTACAACCATCCGTAACGAAATCTGATGCCCTCTTCTGGAGTGTCTGAAGACAGCTACAGTGTACTTACATATAATAAATAAATAAATCTTTTTAAAAATAAATAAATAAATAATAAAATCTTTATATTAACCACAAGATTCTCATAAATACAATTCCACAAAATATTTTTTAAAAGCTCTATGAATATACTTGGTGAGTGGCTGCAGGAGCTGAGACACAGGCAGGACTGTGGCAGGAGAGGCCAGGCTGGTGCTGGGCTGGGGTGCAGGCCTTCAGTGTCTGAACAGCAGCATCCTCTCCGAGCACGTCTGCCCTATGAGGTTTACTGTACACACTGTGCTGTACACCCCGGCACAGCGGCCTCCTCACTTGGGTCTTTCTGGTGGTTTTTATGAACATCATAAGGCATGGTGGATGGTCTGTGAAGCAGTGTTCTCTTCTTAATCTGGAGAGATGCATCATGGTTATGTTTACCATGGATAAGTTAGGTAAAGGCTATATAGGAATTCTGTGTACCGTCTTTGCAATTTTCCAATAAATCTAAAATGATTCCTGAAAAAGGCTTACGTTACGATTTGCAGGGAAGTGGTATATGTGGGTCTGTGTGTGCTCACCAATGTGTACACATGTGGGGGCCAGGTGGTGACATTGCATGTCTATCTTTATTGGTCTCTCAATTGTTGTTGTTTGGGTTTTTTTTTTTTTTTTACAACAGGGTCTTACCATACCTGGCTGTCCCAGAAATCACTCTGTAGACCAGGCTGACCTCAAACTCATGGAGATCTGACAGCCTCTGCCTCCCAGGTGCTGGGATTAAAAGTGTGCACCACTATTACCTGGCTGTTGTTTTTAAACAAGGCCTCTAACTGAACCTTACTCTCAATGCTTCAGCTAGACTGATGACCAGCAAGCCTCTGGGACCCGTGTAACCCCATCATGCTACAGCACTGGGGTTACAAGTGCAGGCCACCACACTTGGCTTTTCATAAGGGTGCTGGGCATCCACATTCAGGTCTTCATGATTGTACAGAAAGCATACCAAGTAATCTCTCCCAGTCCCTCCACCTTATTTTTTTTAGATAAATTCTCTTATTGAACCAGCCTACAGAGGACAACTCTCTCTTGGGAGCCATTTCTGTCTTTCTAGCCTGAGATCTGGGGATAGAACTTAGGTCGTCAGGCTTTTGCTTTGGCAGAAGCAGCTGCTTTTATCTCCTGGAGGTTGGCTCTCCTCTGAGGTTTTCTAGTTCTAGTGTGAACTCTGCTCACTGAGGTTTTCTAGTTCTAGTGTGTACTCTGCTCACTAGACATATGCTATGCTGCATTCTGATCTCTTGTTGAGTGGGTCTTCCTGACACACATATTTGGATTGTCTGTAGGCATGTGATAATACTGTTTATTCCTTTTCTTTACAGGACCTTTCACCCTGATATTTTCTATTTGGTTACATTGATTATAGAAGAGCTAAATAACATTGCTGGTGGTGGGGAGGGGTCAGACAGCCTTTGTAAGCTCACAGGGCTCTTCAGCTGTTCCAGTGTCATGTCAACAATGGCAGCTCACATTCTAAAATTAAAGGATTTTTTTTTAACAATCGTTTTCTTCTGCTGGCTCTTTTCTCCTGCCCCATGTTGACCTGAGCCTTCTCTTACTTTAGTTTCCTCCACCCTTATCCTATTAAAGCTCAAGTCCTCTCCTAGACTGATACTTGACGGGTAAGTCCTGTCTCAAAGTGTACCCATGGGTCCCTCCATCTCAGGAGTTCATGTACAAAGAGGCCGGGGCAGAGTATTCCTTCATGTCTCCTTGCAGCTCTCTGTTCTCATCAGCCCTTGACGTGACAAGCCCTTCAGCTCTCCCTGCTGCTCTCAAATTGAGCATCTGTGCCTTCTGCCCTTCCTCTCATCGTCTCTCAGGTCTGCCTGCTGCCTCCCAGGTGCTGCGATTAATTCTCGATGTCCCACACAGATGCCCATTATATGACTGACGTTGTTGGCGCTCCCCACTCTGATCCCCGCCCCCAGGTTTGTTGTAAATGTTCCCAGGTGCCTAGTTTTATCAATCAGCTGCTCTGAGTCTTTTATGGTCATTCAAGAGCAATCATACATGATGCAGCCCTGTGCCAACAGTACTAGAATTCGAGCATATGCTTGAGTGTGTGTGTCACCTTTTAAATCACACCAGGAAAAAGAAACATTACACACTCTTAAGTAACTTTTATATTTCATTTGGAATTCAACCAAAGTGATGAGAAAATTGAAAGAAACTAATGGGTTTTTAATAGTGGTGAGATGGCTTAGCAGAGAAAGCCCTTGCTGCCAGGTCTGATGACCTCAGTCCCATCCCCAGGACCCCTGTGGTGAAAGAAAAGCCCCTACAGGTTATCCTTTGACTTCCATACATGCACTGTGACACAAATAAATAAATACATATGATTATTAACATATTTTTTAAATTAGTCATCTGAGTGTGGTTGAGCTGGAGAAATGGCTCAGTAGCTAAGAGCATGCACTCCTCCTGAGAAGGACCCTAGCTCTGTTCACAGCACCCATGTCTCAGGGCTCACAACTACCTGTAACTCTAGCTCCAGGGGATCTGATACTTTGGGCCTTCACCGACCCCTATGCTTATGTGCACATACAATTAAAAATAATAAAATCAATATTTTTTTAAAATTAATCCATTGAAACAAGGGATTAAATATTGGCAAAAATCACAGTTTCACTAAATTACTTACTGTATATGTCCATGTTTGGCATACTACCTTCACAGTGGCCACTTTAACACCTCCAGGAGATTTTACTGAATAAATGTACCAAAATTCAGGTAGCTTCTTATTGTTGAACATGTGCTGCCTCGATTGATGATGTCATAAATATCTCTGTGTGCTTTGCTGATTGTTTAGTTGAATTATTTCCTTATGAAAGAATCCCATGGGTGGGATGACTGGGTCAAGGGTAGGAACATCTCCCTGACTCCAGCAGTTTATAATCTGAAAATGTGTTTAGAGAATTAGTTGTCTTATTACAGGGTAAAGGTCGAGGCTCAGTTGTCAGTGGTGAGGAGGCCCCAAAGGAAACCCTGTTTCCCAGCGTCACTGCTAATGTGTCCTGTCTCCCAGCTCTCCTTCTCCCCTACTCATTCCATTCAGCTTTCCTCTTTTGGAAACATTTGTGGAGTGCCTGCTCTACAGCAGCCACTGGCATTTGTCTCTGCCTCACTGCAGTGAACCCCACAACTCTGTCCACTGCTCTGATCAATGACTGCTTCAACGTGTATGAGGCCAAGTGGGCCAGGTCAGAGGTGCACTCCCCTGTTCTTCCTGAGGAACAGGAGGACACTGGAGCCTGCAGGAAGCTCCCTTGTATCCTTGTGTCTGATACTGTCTAGGGAACCCTAGAATCTTCTACTGGAGAGATCTGGTGTTAGCAATCCATCCCTCTCCATAGGTGGGAATAAGCCCATCCAGGCCTAGCCTTGTGGAGAAAGAGGAGACTCTAAGCAATCCCAACTGCACCAGCAGACCCATAAGAGCATCTCACTACTGCTAATCCAATAAACTGCTGATCTAGAAATAATCGCATAGTGAGCCAGTCACAACCTTCCCATTCTCTGAATTCAGCCCACACTTAACCTTCACCTGATTTTTTTTCTCTGCCTAACTTCCCAAGATCCCTAAAAACTAAATCTTGGTCTAAACCCAGATCTTCCAGGTTCAAGTTCTGGCTGTAGTTCCGAGTCTCTGCTTATTCTAGTAGGCATTTCGTGACTTGACAGTTATGTTCGGTCACCTAAGGCTGAAAACTAAGACCTCGGGCATGTCTCTACTTTGTGCTCCATGTACAGACCTCCCACTCAGTGAAGCCTGCAGTCACAAGCTGTCCCAACCATCATAGAGTCTGTATAGCCCCTGTCAGAACCAGGCAATTCCCAAGGCTATCCATGCTGCCAGTGAGTTAGTAATCACACTGCTTTCAAGGTTAGCAATCCAAGGGCCAGAGAGTAAATACGACTTTTCAGAAGTCAAAGAACAAGCCTACACTCATATCTATTCATGGAGCCTGCAGTCCCTGATTCCCAGGAGGAAATGAGCAGGTGGAATATTAGAGAAGAAATGTAGGAAATTATTCTAAATCAGAAATTCAACAAGTCCTAAGACCTTCAGAACAGAGCAAGAGGGATGGCCTGAAACTCAAGAATGGGACAAGTCTTGCTTTCATTACCTGAATTTAAAGTCAGGAAAATAGAATCAGAGACTGATTTTAGGTGGAGTCCCTAGATCATTGGACTGAGTTTAGTTAAATAACTGCTTATATTGCCAAACTGTCCCAGTGTCCTGGAGTAGGGACTGGCCAATTGGTGAAATGTCTTTCTATAAGACCCAAAGCACATATCTTCTCCTAATACCACTTGTTAAGGTTCTTCAAGCCTTCTTCCTCTTCAGCACATATGAATACACAGAAAATGTTATGTCTTGAATGTGAAATGTCCCTCACAGGCACTGTGTTTGAACACTGAGTCTCCAGCTGGTAGCTCTTTGAAGAGATTATAGAACCTTTGGACATAGGTTCTATGTTCAACCTTTGGCTGTCAGAGGTGGAGCGGCAGAAGGGGAGCTGGAAGGTTAAAGCCTAGACAGGTTGAGAGCTCTGCTTCCTGGATGTGTCATGTGACAAGCCATGGCAGCACAATCATGATCTACTCCTGTCACTATGCCCCACCCCCATGGTAGACTGTGTCTCCTCAAACAGTAAGGCAAAATAAATTCTCCCTCCTTTAAGTTGATTCAATTGGATATTTGTCACAACAATGAGAAAAAGTAACACAGAAAGCAGACACGTTCTGATACATCATTCAGGCCAGAGCCAGCAATGATCACCTTATTCAAAATGGACTAAGGAAGACATTTAGAACATACTACTTCTTTCAAAAGTATGCCCCTAGCCATGACATCTCAGCTGAATCCCAGAACCAAACTAGGAAAGTCTGATCTGCCCTGTGCCTTTAAAGGCATTTTATAGACTGCTATTAGAGGCAAGAGGCCCCAAGTTTGGCTTTTATTTGATGAGCCAAAATTGTGCCTGTGACAAGCAGAGAATCTCAATGTTTTCAGGCCTGTGTAAACTCCCAAAGCATTCTCAGGCTGCAAACTGGCCCAACTTGTAACTTCAACTCAAGTGCCAAAATCATTCGGCGAACATTCCATGTGGTCCAACTAGGTAAGCAGGTGAAAAGTGAAACTTCAAGACACGTGGATTGTCCCAGACACGAGCTACTAGCGAAGACAACACGCGTTTGTCATTCTCAAGAGTTATATGGGTCAGGAATTACAAAGGGCATGACAAGGGCAGATGTTGTTTGCTCCACAGTGTCTAGAGCCTCCACGGCTGGGGATTACCGAATGGCGAATGGCAGGATTCAGGAATTAACTGCTGATTCTTTTACTCATCTGTCTAGTATTTGTGCCCCTCCCCCTCTCTCATTTCTCACAACCCAGTGGCTAGTTTCTATGGTAAGAAGCCTCTAAGATGGTTCCCAATGATTCCTACCTGCTGGAACTTACGGCCTGAGTGATTCCATCTCCTGGGTAACTTGCAGCTAACCAATAGAACATGGCTACATTGAGAGAATTGTTTTCCCATCATTAAATTACAAAGGCTTGTGATGGATTATTTCTCTCCATCACTCTTGCTAGCTTTACTAGAGCAAGTTGCCAGACTGGAAAGGCTCTGACAGCCAGTGGGAACTGAGGCCTTCAGTTTAACAAACCATAAAGAACTGAGTCTTCCCTTCAAACCAAAGTGACCTTGGAAGGGTTTATTCTCCATCTGGACTTTCAGATGAGATCCCCCCCCAGGCCTTTTCAAAATCCTCAGTCACAGTCTTATAACAGGTCCCAGATCAGAGGATCCAGCTGAGCCATGGCAAATTGTTAAATGAATAATGAATGTATATTATCTTAAGCTGATGCTTTGCAATTCGTTCTTTTTATGGAGCAGCAGGTATCTAATACAGGCTCCAAGAATGAATATCCCATAGAAAGCAGGCAGAGGGTCTGGGGAGATGACTCAGTGGGCAAAGTGTTTGCTGTGCAACCTGGGTTTGATTCCCAGTACCCACATTATATTAAGAAAAAAAAAAGCAAGGGCAACAGAGACAGGAGGATTCTATGGCCCACTTGTTCACTGACCAGACTGGGGAGCCCCATATCCCAGTGAGAAACCTTGTTTCAAAGCACAAGGTGGACAGAGCCTGGAAGCACTGAGGATGACCTCTGGCCTCCACGTACACATATGTGTATGTGCATGCACACACATACAAACATGCACACACACTTGATGAATTAATTAATTTAATTTGAAGAACAGGCAGAAGCTATATTATTACATCACCACTGATGGCCTAGAGTCAGAAATCACATACAGAGCAAGGCATGTAAGTCAATGGTAAACATTTGCTAAGTATACACAAAGTTCTGAGTTCGGTCCCCAGCATGCCTGTGCACACACACACACACACACACACACACACACACACAGACATTCCATAATATTACTTCTCTCAAAGTTACAAACTTGCTGATTCAAGATGATGGGTGGTAGACTCCATCTTTCAAAGGGTAGTGCACAATGTCAAAGTTTCATCTAAAACAAGCATGAGGCAGAAGAGTTGCACTGATGATCTTTGGAAAATAACCTGTATCACGCAGTTCTGTGGCCAGTCCTCTAGCATAGCCTTGTCTGTTCGATGTATACATTTCAAGAATGTTGTGTATTCTTTTGCTATTTTGAAACTGAAGTTTTGTTTATGTTCTTTCTGATTTGTCTCCCCTACATTAAAAAAAATGTTCCAAAATTTCTCAGCATGTCACAATCTAATTGGGAGTTTCCCCTCCTGCAGTCAGAGAGACCTCAGAGCCATAATTTCCAAGAATGACCATCTAAAATACAAGACTCTCCACTTAAGAAAGACTCCGAATGGATTACAGCATTGCCCTGGCTATGTGTGCTGAAATATTCCAACATTGCCCCACAATTCATGCCAGAAAAGAGAAACACACCGGAGGGAGAGGTGGAGTAGACTGGTGGGAATCAGACCAGACTGACTCTAGAGGGGCCTCTAGCACCCCATCAGCTCCTAGAACGTCTGAGGCAGCAGGCGTCTCAGAGAGCCATCAGTTCTCTTCCCATGGGTAGCTACGGTGGCAATGTCTAATGAGGCCCAGTGGGCAGCAGTCCCCTAACAGCGATTGGGTTGATCTCAGGGCCCTGCAGCAGCCTGAGTCAGACTTCACCACTGTAAACTCATACACCCACTGGCTGGCTGCACATCACTGCAGCCTGAGTCTCCCCATACTTATTTTCAAGGTGCACAGACAGGCTTTGCCCAAGCTCCCCTGGAGAATTCCTACAAACCCCAGATAGTTCTCCTGCTCTTTCCACCTCTGCCAGCTCTCTGGCTCCATGCTGTAGATTCTTATGTCCAAACATCTGCCTCTCTCAGAATCCAACTTGCCTGAACTTGCCTGCCTGCCCTGGCACGAAGCTGTGCAGACCGCACCACTTCCCTTTGTGATAACCCACGCTGGGCTGAGACTCAACAATCCGTTAGTAAACAATTGGAGAGGAGAGAATTACAACACAGAGAATCTCACAAGCAGATCCCTCTGTTCAGATTCCCTGGGTCCTAGAGTGACCCCACATTCCTTTCTGCTGTGACCAGACTTGAAGCAAGGGCCAACCACCTCCCAAAAATGGGAATTTTCTTGATTCCCCCAAATCCTGAGGTTCGGGGAAAGGAGATTGCAACTTCTCCACACTCCAACCTATAAGGCCCATATCCCACATCTTTCTTTTTCTGTTTTAGGACTGATCTTGTTCCAGGTGGCCTGAGAACAGAAGTGTCCATTTCATGGAAATATCCAACTTCTAAAGGATACCAGAGCAGGCATCCAGACACAGAACACCACGTTTGTGATTCTAACAATCCCCATTAGAGTCAGCTAGGGGTTTTTGTTTTTATGTTTTTTTATTCTCTTTCTAACAGGAGTCTGTGATCAGGGTTACACTGTTCCCCAGTCATGTGCATTTCCTAGCTCCTGTGACTAAAGGATGACTTAACCATCAGAATATTTCTAAGAACAGGCGATAATGGATTATTTAAATACATACTTGGAAAATAAACCCCTGTCCTGTTAACCTGACACAGCCTTGAGTCTCCTCGGAAGAGCAAACCTCGGTTGTAGAATTACCAATTACCAATTATGGATTGACCCATGACCAAGTGTACGAGGAGTGTGTCTTGATTGATGATTGATATGGGAGAGCCCAGTCCACTGTGGGTGGCACCATCCCTATGAGGTAGACCTGAGATGTTAAAGGAAGCTAGACAAGCTAGTAATAGCATTCCTCCGCGGTTTCTGCTCCAGGTTCCTGTCTTGAGTTCCTGCCTCAATAACAGATTGTGACCTGGAAGTGCAAGCTGAAATAAACCTGTCTCTTCCCTAAGATGCTTTTGGGCAGAGTGTTTTATCACCGTAACAAAATAAAACTAAGCCAGGGCCATTTGGAAAAGTCAGCTCTGTAATTCATGTCAACAACTAACCTAATTTTGCAAAGTAAAAAGTTCAGGTTCTTAGAACCAAGTTGTCAGATCATCCTCATTCCAAATTCAGGTTTGGTTTGTTTATTTGCTTTTTGTTTTTCTTATAGCTGAAACTGGAGCACAGCCAGTATATTGTTTGCCCAGCACAGAGTCCTGGGTTCAACCCACAGCAGGAAAAACATTGGGTATAGGTTCACTCACACCTGTAATCCCAGCACTTGGGAAGTAGAAGCAGGAAGGTTAGGAGTTCACAGGTTGTCTTAAAAAATAAAAACAAATAGCATGGTGGTGTATGCCTTTAATGCCAAACTCAGGAGGTAGAAGTAAGTACATCTCTGTGAATTCAAGGCCAGTCTGGTCTACAAAACAAGTTTCAAGCCAACCAAGGCTAGATTGTGAGACCCTGCCTCAAGAAGAAAGAAATCAAAGGTTTTTAAAATCTAATTTGTGTGGACATTTTGGCTTGGATGATGAATATGTGCATAAAATATATTTCATGCTAAAAATGTAAAGTATAATGCAGAGCTCCAGAGCTTCCTTTTGTAACGCCAACCCTAACTGTATACAAGTTCATTAAGTTTATAGACTCAAGTCTGGTTAATTTTGATATGTAAGCTTTTATTTACTCATGATTTTTAATAATAAAGAATAGGAAGCACTTCCTTAGACACTTCCTCTTTTAGGAGACAAAACAGCTTACAAGTTATAAATCAAAGGGTTACTTCGTTTCACTTTCTCCATCAAGGGGATCCAAAAATCTTATTTTTAATTTATAGTACTTTTAATGGGGAGGGGGGGAGGAATGTGTACAAGTTCATGCAGGTGTCTGGAGAGAGGTCTAGAAACAGACAGTAAACCCCTTGGAGCTAGAATTACAGGCAGTTATGGTCTTCTGACATGGAAGCTAGGAACTGAACACAGATCTCCGGCAAAAGCAACACAGTACAGGCTCTTAACCACCGAACCATCTCTCTAGATCCAGATCCAAATATCTTCAGGTCCAATCTCATCCGCTTACACTTTGTTCCATGTGCTTTATTTCTGGACAGAGAAAAGTGGGGTTCTGTGGACATCATAGTGCAAACGAAACCAGTAGAGAGTAGATCCTAGCTACTCTCGGTCTGCTGGCTCCTGCTGTCATGCCAGGCCATACTTGATCTGAAAGGAAGTGTCACAGATCACAAAAACACACGGTGAGCAGACTGGCCAAGTATGCAGCCAATTGCTCCTGTTCAGCTGGAGGCTAAACCGGACAAACAATAGAGCTACTTTCAAAGTGAACTTCCGTTTCCAGGATGAGAAGGAAACACTGGGACATAAGCTCTTAGGAGACACCTGTGGTGAGCAGGCGCCTATGCCAAGGAGGGTAACGAATTAGGAAAGAGAGGGCTTGGGAGTCATCACATGGACTTGTCTGTCTCCTAAGCTTTCGCCCTTGGGTGCTCTTGTGCCTGGCTTTGTGCTAAGAGGCAGGCAAATGACTCTCAGTAAGTCAGAGGCTCCTGCCTGCCTGAGCCTCATATTGTAGGGAAAGAGAAATTATGGCAACACTGAGGACATGTGTGCCACTGAGGACAGTGGACTCTGAACTGGTTGTCATTTCCTCGGTCTACCAACCGTACTGTCTGGAAGGCCAGGACACCTAGTGTGACCCCTCCAGACCTCTGGAGTAGCTCACCGTCCTCAAGTCATTTACCCTGGAATGACTACGCATTTGAGGCTCAGCCATTGTCAACAGGCAGTGACACAAAGCACCTGCCATTTTTGGCAAAGACCAACTGAACAAATGCTTAACTCAGAAGCCTGTTACAGTTTCTGAAAAAAACAAATTACATCAGCACTTACTCAGGAGTCTCCCAAGCAGGCTTAAGAGTGCTGTCTTTACTGCGTGTGTGTGTGTGTGTGTGTGTGTGTGTGTGTGTGTGTGTGTGTGTGTGTGTGAGACGGCTGTGCTCTGATCTCATGTAATGTGACAGAACTCAACAAAGAGCAAAGTGGGACAAACATCTCCACAGTGCTTTCCTAGGCTACCCAACACAGTCCTCAGAAAATGGTGTAGCATATATTTGGTTGTTTGAAACAGAGTTTCTCTATGTAGCCCTGACTGTCCTGGGATTTGGTCTGTAGACCAGGCTAGCCTCAAACTCACAGAGATTCATCTGCCTCTGCCTCCTAAGTGCTGGGGTTAAAATTTTGTGCCACCACTATCCAGCAAGAATATATTTTAACCCTTTACACTACAGAAAGTGTATGTATATATATGTGTGCATGTATGTGTGTGTATGTATGTATATATGCTTATATATAATATATACATACATATATAATATATATCACTTTATTTAGCCATTCCACAAAGTATACATATTCAAATACACTGTGTTGTACATGATAAAGACAGTCTGCTCTCCATGCCCACATGATTCATATCTTCAAAGTCAACTGAATACAGATGGGAAATTCTGAGGGAAGATAACAAACAAAAAAAAACAGGCATGGTGGCTCATATCTGTAACCCCAGCACTTGGGACGCTGAGGGTGGGAGTGGGGTTGAAGGCAGCCAGGGTTTCACAGTGAGTTCAAGTGAGAAGAGATTGGGCTTAGCAGGATCTGCCTCACCAAGAAAAGCAAAAAGAAAAAGAAAAGAAGGGAGGGAGAGAAGAAAGGAGGGCAGAGAGGGAGAAAGGATGAACAAATGGAGGAAAGAAAGAAAAATTTTAACTTCATGTATACTGAATATGTACAGATAATCTTGTTTTTATTCCCTAAGCAACAGAGTCTAGCAACTACTTGTGTAATATTTACACCTAAAGATGACTTCAAATTAAAAGTCCATAAAAGGTTGTTTTACAAAAGTGCTAAAGGATTTTATGTAAAAGGCTGGGATATGTTTGAAGATGCCATGATGAAACCCATTACATTTTATGCTAGCCTAAACATTCAGTAAATAAAGAGGTCAGGGCCATCCAAAGATTTACATCTGCCTGGGAGAATCTTGAACTAAACTCCTGTGGATAACAAGAGGAAGTTGCAAGAAGAACGAAGCCCAAAATGTGAACACTTTGCCCCTTCTTAGAATTAGGAACAAAACACACATGGAAGGAGTTTCAGAGATCAAGTGTGGAGCTGAAACAAAAGGATGGACCAACCAGTGACTGCTGCAGCCAGGGATCCATCCCAAAATCAGGCACCAAATGCAGACACTATTGCATAGGCCAGCAAGATTTTGCTGAAAGGGCCCTGATATAGCTGTCTCGTGTGAGGCTATGCCAGTGCCTGGCAAACACAGAAGTGGACGCTCACAGTCAGCTATTGGATGGAACATAGGGTTCCCAATAGAGGAGCTAGAGAAAGTTCCCAAGGAGCTGAACCTATAGGCTGAACAACAATATGAACTAACCAGTATCCCCAGAGCTCATGTCTCTAGCTGCATATATAGCAGAAGATGGCCTAGTCAGCCATCATTGGGAAGAGAAGCCCCTTGGTTTTGCAAACTTTATATGCCCTAGTACAGGGAAATGCCAGGGCCAAGAAGTGGGAGTGGGTGGGTAGGGGAGCAGGGCAGGGGATGGGGGAGGGTATAAAGGACTTTCAGGATAGCATTTGAAATGTAAATGAAGAAAATATCTAATAAAAATGGGGAAAAAACAAGAGGAAGTTGTATATTCAAAATTATTTCTCAATTAAGTAAATCATAAAAATTCTTAATCCCCTGTCTCCATTGCCTTCTCACCCCCTTCCTTCTCCAGTCTTTCTAAGTTTCCTCCAGCAGAGTCTCCTACACACACCCACAGCCTCACCCCCACCTCTCTCCGCCTCTGCCTCTCCATGGACATGTCCTTCTTTTTAAAATCATACTTTACTGGGGCTAGAAACACTGCTCAGCAGTTCAGAGCACAAATTGCTCCAGAAAAGGATCCAAGTTAGATCCTAGAGCCCATTTTGGATGGCTACACACTCTGTAAGCTCCGGGGGCTATGGGTGTCTTCTCGGGACTCCACAGACATCTGCACTCATGTGCACAAACTCACAAACATATGCACACATAATTTAAAAATACATAAATATTTTTTACATTGTTGTGGGTTGACCTGGTGCTGCTATGTATTCAGATGCCAAATACTGGCCCTCAAGATCTCGTGGCAGTCCAGACAAGCACATTCTCACCTACCCACAATGATGTTTGCTTTGTTTCTGACTGGATAAATAAATGACTGACAGCCAATTACTGGGGAGAGTAGAGGTAGACAGGGCTTTAGTTCCTAGTAGGGACCACAAGGCAGAGAGGGACGGAGGGGGGAGTGGCCTGATGGAGTAAATTCAGTACAGACAGGACAACTATTGCCAAGTAACTTGGGGAACATAGCTGGGAAGTAGCCAGTCTATCATAGAAATGAAGTTTAGGGGTAAATTGCCCAGTAATTGTGCTAACACTGATTAAATAAATCAATAGGACTCTGTAATTATTGGGGGGCTGGCCTGGTCACAATAACAATTAAGAGAGTTATTAACTATCCAACAACGTTATATTACATTTTATTTATTTTGTGTGCATGGCAGATCAGAGGATGTGCTGAGAGACTGGGTTCTCTCCTCCAAGCATGTGGGCCACAGGGATTGGACTCGGGCATTCAGGCTTAGAGACAATCACCCTCTAAGCCTTCCTGCTGGCCCAGTACAGTCTCCTCTGTAACTTTCTATATCTCTTGCCAAACCTCACAAACAAAAATATAACACATAGCCGAAACCAAGAATATCCAATTATCCCTCTGGTAGAACCCTTATGGGGCCAGTTTTTAAAAATGCATTCTTTAATAATTAATGGGCAAGAAATCAAATTTGGAAGCAGAGGTCTGCAGTAGACATGATAGGCAAAACCATTTTCTTGGATGACTTTCCACAGTCCTCAGAGCCACCTATCCTTACACATGGGAAACTGGGCTGAGGGTCAGAGGATCCCACAGAGACAGACACACCAACCCAGAGGCCAAAGTCAGTACAGTAAAGGCAGATGACTCACTCTAACTAGGCTTCAAGTAACCAGCTAACACCTGGAGTCTGAGCATCCCCCACATCTGGAGAACCAGAGGCTGGTGGCAGAGGCAGGCGTCACCTGACAAGATAGGCCTTGGAAGCTAGGCCTACTGACTCACATCCTTAGTCACAGCTGAGGCACGAGCGTGGTTGACAATTCGAGGCTAACCTGGAGCTGCACAGTGAATTCCAGGCCAGCTTAATCACATATGTGAGACCCAGCCCCAAAAAGCAAAGGAAAAAGAAGAAACAGACGGTCCTTGGAAATAAGAAAATCTAGCTTAAAATTCCAAGTCAGCCATTTACATGAATCGATTACTTAATTTTCTCTTAGTCTCGGTTTCCTCATTAATAAACTACAGATAAAATTAAAACTTCTACCCATGGATAAGCATAGAAACTACCCTTCGACAAAGAATTATGTCATTGCAATAGAAGCCCATTACAGAAAACTATAGCTGATCAAAATGCAGAGTTGTGGAGCTGAGCCCCGAATGATAGATCTAAATATAGCACACTTGCACCTAAGGCTCAGGGATCATAGCAGAAGATGTGGTGGGAAGAATGAAAGAGCCGGAGGAGCAAGGAGTTTCCTAGAAATGTCAGAGATGTCACACCCATGAAGTCTTAGCAACGTGGCTGCCTGACACGATCTGAACCAGAACAACACAAGTAAGCATGCAAACATGGAAGAATTCATGAGGCCCCCGTGCTAGACAGAGAACCACAGGCAACATGCAAACATGGAAGAATTCATGAGGCCCCAGTGCTAGACAGGGAACCACAGGCAGCATGCAAACATGGAAGAATTCATGAGGCCCCCGTGCTAGACAGAGAGCCACAGGCAACATGCAAACATGGAAGAATTCATGAGGCCCCCGTGCTAGACAGAGAACCACAGGCAACATGCAAACATGGAAGAATTCATGAGGCCCCGTGCTAGACAGAGAACCACAGGCAACATGCAAACATGGAAGAATTCATGAGGCCCCCGTGCTAGACAGAGAACCACAGGCAACTGAGGAAGGCTGAGAGCAAGAAAGAGAGTCTTCCTCAGGAAGAGCCTCCCAACTGGTTATCCAATGCCCAGTAATCAGTCCTGAAAGTAACGTTAAAGATGGAGAAGGTGGCATTTATAAGTTTAGGACCGCTTATATAAATATTAAAGAAACAGAAGCCAAGAATTCGAGAGAGGGCAGGGGGTGGGTACAAGGGAAGGGGTGGAGAGAGAAGAAGGAATGAGGAAGAGGAAAGAATTATATTATTTTAATTTCAAAACAAATTTTAAATTGAATTGTCCAGGAAGAGACTATGATCAAAGTGCATTACATGTAAGTATGAAAATGTCAAAATGGAACCGATTATTTTGTACATAAATTAAAATATAAAGTTCAACCTACCTGACAGACTACAAATATAATACATGCCACATACACATGCACAACCCATAAAATCCTCACAGTCCTGTGCCAAACACCACAGAACGTGGCGGTAGCACAGAGTAAGTAATGCATTAGTACCTGTTAGTTCACTTACATTTGTTGTCTGTATTGTTAGGTGGAGAAACTGGAGCAAGGGTGGAGCGATCCCTCGGAAGATAAGTGCTTGCTATGCAAGTCTGCTGTTGTGAGTTTGAGCCTCCGGACCCACGAACAAACAGAAGGAGTCAATTCCACACACTCATGTTCTGACATACACGCGTGCTTGTGCACGTGCACACACATGCACATGAACAACAAATAAAATAAATTCTTAGAAAAGAAATAAATTGGATCACGCTTGAGAAGGGAGGGGGAGGGGGAGGGGATTTTCGGGATAGCAGTTGAAATGTAAATTAAGAAAATATCTAATAAAAAAATGCTGAGGAAAAAAAAAAAAGAAGGCAAGCAATGGTGCATACTCTAAAGTCAGAGAGACGGAGCACAATCTCACACAGCCATTGCTCACATTAGTCAAGGAATTAAAAGAAACAACGTCTCTCATAGAAACTTTCCCACTCTTAGCAATGACCACGTTTGCTTGGCTTGAGGACCACTATACCAGTGAATTGTTTTGTAGCAGCCACTCTGTGCAGTATGCTTTCTATGAATACCTAGGTTTTCATGTCTTCCCATTTCTTGGATTGGGTTTCAATGCAATTTCTGACATGTGTCTGATTCAAATTGTGTTCTGAGTGTAAATGGAATCAAGGACAAATAAAATACTCTAGTATTAAGTGCAGATCTCCTTTACTAACAATAGTGTCTGAATGTATGACTAAGGAATATAAAATTCCTTAACAATTCTTAATTTCATTTTAATGTTCTTTATGAAAATTAGAGATCCTATTCAACTCTGGCCCCAGGAATAGCTGTTGCAAAAATTTCTCTAAGCTTCTGAATCTTATACTAGGCGAATTTTTTTTCTCTACATTTTTTTTTCAAACAGACAACTAAAGGGAGCAAACTAATTGGTGTTTGATACTCTAGTTTTCTTGAAGCAAGAGTAAAGGTTCTTTTATTTCTTTAGAAAGAAAGAAAGAAAGAAAGAAAGAAAGAAAGAAAGAAAGAAAGAAAGAAAGAAAGAAAGAGAAAGAGAAAAAGAAGAAGAAGAAGAAAAAGAAAAAGAAAAAGAAAAAGAAAAAGAAAAAGAAAAAGAAAAAGAAAAAGAAAAAGAAAAAGAAAAAGAAAAAGAAAAAGAAAAACAACCCAGCAAATATCCAGCCCACTGCCCATCTGGGAATGCCGGAGCCAGGAGACGCAGAGCTGACCCCGAACCTCAGAGCCCAGAGCTGGTGCAGACTTGTCCTTGAATTCCAGGAAAGAGTTCTGTCATCAAACCCCTTGCTTACCTCAAGATGATTTGCCTTGGGATTCTAGGCCTGCCTGTGCACATCCACCATAAATAAATAAATGTAAAGAAATAATTAATGATTAAACAGACACATATATGGATATGTGAAGAAATGTTTATTTTAATGAGCTCAGTTAATTCCAGAAGTGTGTGTGTGTGTGTGTGTGTGTGTGTGTGTGTGTGTGTGTGTATTCAAAACATTATGCTGTACATGATAGAGTTTGCCTGCCTACCCACATGCTCCATATGCAAAGAGTCAACTGGCTACAGATAGAAAATACTCAGGAGAAAAAGCCAGGCATAATAACACATATCGGTAATCCCAGCACTTGGGAGGCTGAGGCAGGGTGATCTTGAGTTGAAGGTTGCCTGGGCTGTGGCATTGTCTCCATTTCCCGGCTATTGTGAATGAATATGGCTAAGATGGGATCTGTGGGGTAGGATGTTGATTCCTGTGGGCATACGTCAAGGGGTGCTATAGATGACTCATAGTGTAGATTTATATTTAGCTTTGGGGGTCTCCACATTGCTTTGCAGTTTCACCAACAGTGAATAAGGGCTCTGCGTCCTCTCCCGCACCACGGTTTGTTGCTCTGCTGATCTTGGACATTCTGACAGGGAGTAAGTGAAACCTCAAATTATTTTGATTTGTATTTCTCTGATTACTAGACATGATGTATAATTTTTGAGATATTTCTTAGCCATTTTCCCTACTTTTGAGAAGTCTCTGTTCAGGTACCAGGGTCATTTTTTGACTGAATGCTATGGTTTTGTTAATTTTTGCTTCTTTTTTTGTTGTTTTCTGAGTTCTTCATATATTCTTGATATTAATCCTCTGTCAGATGTTACAGCTGACAAGATCCCCATTCTGTGCGCACTTCTTCTGTTGTTGTTGTTTGTTTGTTTGTTTTTTGTTTTGTTTTGTTTTGTTTTGAGACAGGGTTTCTCTGTATAGTCCTGGCTGTCCTGGAACTCACTCTGTAGACCAGGCTGGCCTCGAACTCAGAAATCTGCCTGTCTCTGCCTCCCGAGTGATGGGATTAAAGGCGTGTGCCACCACACCCGGCTCTGTGCGCACTTCTTTAGCTGTGCAAAGGATTTTGAGTTTTCTTTTTTTTTTTTTTTTAAAGATTTATTTTATTTTATTTATGTAAGTACACTGTAGCTGTCTTCAGACACTCCAGAAGAGGTCGCCAGATCGCGTTACAGATGGTTGTGAGCCACCATGTGGATGCTGGGATTTGAACTTATCACCTTCGGAAGAGCAGTCGGGTGCTCTTACCCGCTGAGCCATCTCACCAGCCCAATTTTGAGTTTTCTGAGGTCCACTCATAAAACTAATTGTTGGCCTTAGTCTTGAGCAACTGGAATCCTATTGAGAAAGTTCTTTTTTATGACTACACTGTGCATGGTACTTGCTCCCATGTTTTTTGTTTTTTGTTTTCTAGTCGTTTGAGTGTCTCAGATTTGGCCCATTTGGAGTATGGCTTTGTACAAGGAGATAGAAACAATTCTAATTTCATCTTCCACATGTAGACGTTCAGTTTTCCCAGCACTGTCTGTTGAAGATGCTGTCTATCCTCCAGTGGCTTTTTCTTTGTTTGTTATTTGGCATTTTTGCCAAATATTAGATGGCTGCAGCTAAGTGTACACATGTTTGGGTCTTCAGTTTTGTTCCCTTGGTCTACATGTCTGTTCCTGTGTCGGTACCATAATGTTTTTATTACTGTAGCTCTGTAATGTATTTTGAGATCTGGGATGGAAATCCCTCCAGCATGATTCTACTGGCTATCCAGGGTCTTTTGTGGTTCCATATGAGTAGTTTTTTGTTTGTTTTTTTGTTTTCTGTTTTCATGAAGAATAAAATGGAGGCTTTGATTATAAATGGTTTTTGGTAGAATGGTAATTTTCACTATACTAATTTGCCAATCCATGAGCCACACTCTTTTAAAATTACACTTTATGGGAGTTGAAGAAGTGCTAAGCAGTTAAAAGCATATAATGCTTTTGCAGGGGACCCAAGTTTAGTTCCTAGCACCCAAGAAGGGAGGCTCATAACCCTTAACTCCAGCTCCAGGGCATCCCACAGCCTCTTCTGACCTCTTCCTAAACTCATATACACAAATCCACACCCAAATACACATAACTTAAAAATAAATAGATCTTGGGCTGGACAGATGGCTCAAGAGTTAGGAGTTCTGGGCTATTCTTCCAGAGTGCCAGGCTTCAATTCCTAGCACCCATATGGCAGCTCATAACTGCTGCTAACTCCAGTTACAGGGGATCTTACTGCCTTTTCTGGCCTCTACAGACACCAAGTACACACAAGGTATCCAGACATACATTCGGGAAAAACATCCACACACATAAAATAAGTAATAAAAAATTTAAAAACAGATCTTTTTTATAAAGACTGCATTTCAATTACCTATTTTGCAAGTATGAGAGACAATATAAAGATTCAAGGGTTTGACAGTGCATAAATGGAGCTGTGACACAAAAGGCACAGCTCGTACCTCAACAGGAAGAAGACTTAAGTTTATTCTGACAGAGACAGACAGAAAGAAACAGAGAGGAAAGGAGACAGAGAGTTAGACACAGAGAGACAGAGACAGACAGAGAGTCAGAAAACCTGACAAAGACACAGCAACAGAGAAGAACAAGGAAAGGTAACTCAGGAGATGATGGCATCTTGTTCCCAGAACACAGACAGACAGACAGAGACACAGACAGACAGAGAGACAGAAAACCTGACAAAGACACAGCAACAGAGAAGAACAAGGAAAGGTAACTCAGGAGATGATGGCATCTTGTTCCCAGAACACATTGTTAGGAGAAAGAGTGGAAAGGCTCACAGTTTGGTTTCTAAACAGGACCAGCAGTAAAGAAAGGAGACCAATAAAATATCATGTGGCCAACAAAATATCATGTGGCCAATAAAATATCATGTGGCCAATAAAATATCATGTGACCAATAAAATACCTGCAGGGTCTGCTCAGTGGACTTCCAGCCTTAGGTCTCTCCCATACAGCAGGGATCAAACTGGCACTTACCCTTAATACTCAGCTAAATGTGGTTACCCCTCAAGCACGACCCTCACAAGCCTTGGGTTTAAATTCATTATTTAACAGGTAGATGGCAAATCTCCAGATGTAAGGAATGTGGAAGAGCAGTAATAAGTGCAGTACACAGTAGGGTGTGTTTCCTGTAGACTCTGCTGGTCTCAGAGGCAGCCATTTTTACTTGTGAGAAGTTGGGTTCAGGATCAGCATATCCCACAGAGACAGAGACATGGAACATGGGAGAAAAAAAAATCAGCCCAGGAGTACCTACATATCCCAGTTAGGCCTCAGGAGCCATCCAGAACCCTGGAAGAAGATGAGAGAGAGGCAGAGAAGTGGGGAGAGGGAGAGAGTAAGAGAGGGAGAAGAAGAGACAAAGAGACAGAGAAACAGACAGAGTCAAAGACAGACAGACAGAGACAGAGAGAGTCAGACACAGAGAGACAGAAACAGAGAGACAGAGAGGGAGAGAGACAGAGACAGAGAGACAGGCAGAAACACAGAGACAGAGAGGGAGGGAGACAGAGATGAAGAGACAGAGACAGACAGACATAGACACAGATAGACAGACAAAGAGACAGAGACAGACAGAAATAGAGAGGGAGGGAGACAAAGATAAAGAGACAGAGACAGACAGACAGACAGAGACACAGATAGACAGAGACAAAGAGACAGAGACAGACAGAAATATAGAGGGAGGGAGACAGAGATAAAAAGACAGAGACAGACAGACAGACAGACAGAGACACAGACAGACAGGGACAAAGACAGAGACAGACAGAAAGAAACAGAGAGGGAAGGAGACAGAGAGTGTCAGAGAGTCAGACACAGAGAGACAAAGACAGACAGAGAGACAGACATAGACACAGACAGACAGAGAATATGTGGGCCAAGTGTCACACCATAAGAACAGCCCTTGGGAATCAGGTACAATGATTCACTGACAAAAGGACATCTGCAACCTCAACAGAGGCATCAGGAATTTTGAGAGACTCGATAGCCTGTGGCTACATAGTGAGTGTGAGGCCGTTAGCCTGTGGCTACACGGTGAGTAGTGAGATCCAGCTTTAGAAAGAAAAGTGAGAGCACAGACAACCCTGGACAGCTGGAGAGAGTGTATGCTAATGTTTAGGTCAGATGCTTGCATGACTCAGTTACTTCATTTTCTGAGTCTTAGTTTCCTCATAAAATAGATATGAGGCAGAGGAGACAGATCTCTGAGTTTGAAGCCAGCCTGGTCTACATAGTGAGTTCTGGGACAGCCAGAGCAAATAGTGAGATCCCGTCTCAAAAAAATTCGTTTCCAGGAGAGTAATATGACCAAGGAACATTTTATATGTGTATGAGAGTCTCATGATGAAGCTCACTATTCTATAAAATTAATGTATGTCAGTTAAAATGTAAAATTTAGCTCACTTTATAAGACTGTAAAAACAATATATGCACATATACAACTTGCGAAATCCTCAAACCCAGAGTTGTGCCAAATTGCACAGTATATATGTTGTAACACATAGTAAGTGGTATAAGTAGATAGTGCTTGTTTGTTAATTTATATTTGTTATTATTATTATCAGAAAATTGAAACAAAAGCTGGTGATGTGGCTAGAAAGATAAACTGACTGCTGTGCAGGACTGAGGGCCTCGGCAGGGCCAGCATTTGAGATGATTTAACCGGAAATCTGTTCCTTGACATTGATGAATCCTAACTCAGCACAGTAGAATCCACCCGACTCGAGTCCTACAGATGGTTGATGATGCTCTTCTACAGAGATTTCTATGGCTGAGAGTGTTGCTCAGTTAGATGTATGCGGGTCTGGGTACCACCCTCGGCACCACAGGGACTGAATACCAGGCAGAATTATTCCTGTTTCGAAGAGCTTGGAAGGTAGAGTCAGAAGGATCAGACGTTCAGTGCCGTCTCAGCCAACCTGGGCTCCAGGAGACCTTGTCCCCCCAAAAAGAAAAAAGAAGAACAGAGAACCATTGGGATGCCTTAGCAGATAGAGACGCTTACTGGCCCAACTTTGATAACCTGAGTTCAGCACCCAGATCCCAAGGTGCAAGGAGAGAAACGAGTCTGAAAGCTCTTTTCTAATTGCCACTCACCTACGACTCATACACATACATAAAGGCTAAATAAACAATTCAAAATATGTAAGTCAAATAAACCCTTTTCTCCTGAAGTTGCTTTGGTCATGGTGTCTCATCAGAGCAATAGTAACCCTAACTAGGACATCCTGTTTCAAAAAAACAAATGAAGAAAGAGAGCTCTTTGTTTCCTGTTGATTCACTGGTCTGAGGAGTCCCGAGAGGCCCTCACATATGTGTCAGTGTGCCACGTCTGAATTCCTGCCTTGTCACTAAGATCTTGAGAGCAGCAAAACCTAAAGTGGAAGCAACAAGAAGAAAAAATGCCCAGTGGATTACTAAAAGCAATAGTAAAAAACAAACAAACAAATAACTCATCTCTGTTTGATTTTTGGACTCATAAAAACTGGTGATGGGAAATAGAGCAATGTGTAAGAGTCTAATTTAGAGCATATGTTACATCCCAGAGGACAGTGCTCCAACACTGTAAGGTGCTCCAACCAACCTTCACTGCCTCTGAAAGGCCACCCCACCACTGTCCCAGACAACTGCTCTCTGGAGTTGGGGAAATATACCAAGCTCAATGAATTCTGTGAGTGTGAGACCTTTACCACACGCCACTCACAGTGAGTTCCCTAGTCAGAAGCAGGGTTCTGTCCGTAACGCCTGTACATCCCTAAACAGTGGGTTTTTTGGAGGAACTTCTCTGAACTGCAGCCAAAGTGTTTATTTAGTCCAGCGGGTGTGAAGTCTGTCCCTCCATGACGGGAGACCATTTGTAAGCAGTTTCTCACCAGTTAGCTAAGCCGTGTGCCTCTGAGGGGATGTTCACTTCTGGCCTCCTGTTAATCAGCAGTGATTGGAAGATACATGTAGCTGAACCTCTGGACAACTTATGGGACCTTCTGTTTATTGGCCCAAGACCAGAGTGGCCAAGGGAAAAAGATAAGGGAACAGGTCACCTGACCTACCTGCTTATTGAGACGCCTTTTTGAGAGGTTACTGTTTAATGACCATTCACATCTTCATGTTCTTTTCTTTTTCTTTTTTTTTTTTTTTTTTTTTTGGTTTTTGGTTTTTCAAGACAGGGTTTCTCTGTGTAGCCTTGGCTGTCCTGGAACTCACTCTGTAGACCAGGTTGAACTCAGAAATCCACCTGCCTCTGCCTCCCGAGTGCTGGGATTAAAGGCGTGCACCCACAGACTGCTTTCTCAGACCTCCTCCTAGTCATCTCCAATCATGAGCCATGGCTGTCCAGCCAAGCCGTTATCTACTACCCCTAATTCAATATAGATCCATACTGCAACTGAGGGGATTTCCATCACCTGTGTCATTCAAAGCCACTTCTGGGTAATGCCACGAATAGTACACACAACTGCCTTGAAACAGGCCCTAGGGTCTCTCCTCATCATCTAACCTGTTATACAAAACTAGTAGACCACAGATGTAACCCCGGGGAAGAGGCATTGGTACCCTTTGCTTATGAAATTACTTATACATTCAGGACTTACATGAGCCTGATTCATGTATAGCATTTCCATTTAATGATGGAATGCTGTTGTAAATGGCCAACTTTATGCCTTGAAGGACCAGACAGCACCCAGTTCATAATGGAGAATTTAGATCCCGTGATAACTTGGTGACTTATAATCAAGCATCAACAGTCATCCTTCAAAACACATCTGCCATAGAGAGCTATTATCACTACAGGATGTATATATGAGAAGACAAGCCCACAAAGATGTCCACACACCATAAAGTGAACAACTTGGATACCTGGGAATTTGTCTGTTTGGAGGGAGGCAGGGTGATTGGCTGGTTGGGTTGGGGTTGAGTTTTGATTTTTTTTTTTTGAGGGTCTCATATGGGTATCCTAAACTTACTATGTAGCTGAGGCTGGTCCTGAAATCCTGAACCTTCTGCCTCCATCTCCCAGACTCTGGGCTTGCAACCCCGTGCCAGCCATGGCCACATTGAGAGTGAGGATTTGAATCCACCATCCACTATAGTTAGTCATTATCTTACTATATTCCTTTATCATAATTGCTATGTAAAGACATACCAGCCTCTTTAGAAACTGTGTGCGAATTAGTTATCCAAAAGGTGCTGTTTCCAGATGTGAAGGAGCACTGTGCTAAACCAATAGGGATTGCCCACGCTTTGTGTTTCCCTCTAGAGTGGGATGCAGATTAACAGATTTAATTATAATACAGTCTTATGAAGAGCAAGAAGAGAAAAAAAATCAAGTCCTATAACAATATATGGATGGAGCAGGGCATGGTGGCACATGGCTGTAAATCCCATCACTTGGGAGGCAAAGGCAGGCTGCTATCTATGAGTTTGCGGCTAGCCTGGTCTACAAACTGAGTTCCAGGGCAGTCAAGGCTATAAACAGAGAAACCCTGTCTGAGGGAGGTTGGGAGGGGGAAAGAAACAACAACAAAATTAGACTCTTCTCTCTGGGTGTGGTGGAGAACACATTTAATCCCAGCACTCAGGAGGCAGAGACAGGCAGATCTCTATGAGTTCAAGGTCAGCCTGATCTACAGAAACAGATCCTTTCAAAAAATAAAAAGGGGAGCTTTCCTGAGAGGAAATTATATTTGCATTGAGATTAGAAGGTTCAGTAGGAAGCAGGCAGATAAAGTGGGCCAGGGCGAACAGAAGAGGCGAGAGGCGTAAATGTGGTTAGAATAAAGAGCCGGTGCCAGGTCCCTGACGTGACTGTCCACACCGAGAGCGAGGCCCTTAGAAGGTAAAAGAAGAGAGGGCCGGGGGTGAGGTTAGGTGACTAAGCTGTGTTTGTCCAGAGAACAACAGTCACTGAAGTTTCAAGGACAAAGTCAGTGTCACAGTGTCATGTTTTATGATGTTTCTGTGGCTGGCAGGGTTGTAGCAAACAACATAGAGGGAAGTGGATGGCTTGGTAGGACACTGCTAAAATTGGCCACTGCCCACAGTGGCTCACATTTCCCAGGCACTGGGGAGGTTGAGAGAGGGGGAGCACTGTAAGTTCAAGGCCAGCCTGGTTTACACAGTGAGTTCCACGACAGCCAAGGCTATATAAGGAGACCTTACTTTAATTAATTAATTAATTAATTAATTATAGCTATTTGTCCATTAATTAATTAATGGACAAATAGCTATAATGTTAAAACACTTGAAGTAGATGATTAAATTTTATCAGTGAATTAATGTTATTGTGCTATTTTTAGAGTGCAAAATACACCCCGGGAAATGGAGTCTAGTTGCTAAAACATTGGCATTTCCCAGGTATTCTTGAAGTTTATAGAGATAGAAAACTGAAGTCAGTCTTGTCCAGTTTTTCCAAGCCAGGTGCCAATGACACTTCTCTGGACACACTTGAACAGCTCCTGGAAGGATCTTTGGAATAGAAAAAAAAAAAAGAAGAAGAAGAAAAGAAAAAGAATATATCTGTATTTTTCTACAGTTTATTAGAGTGTTCCTAGAAGTTGAAATGTAGCTGTTTGGAAGTAGAAGACCCGATAGTCTTCAACTGTTTCAGCAGAGCTGTGAGGTGTATCGATCACAGTTGCATCCAGCCGAGAAAGGCAAGAAAACACTCAAAGCCACAAGCACTGGCTTAACCAACAGGTTCTTGGTATGCATTGTATGTTAGAATTGGCAGAGGCTTAGTTAGGTCTGGTCATCGGAAATTCCAGAGTGAGCTAAGCAGCAGGGACTCATTTGAAAATTTTCACTGGCTGTTCTAGTGGGAAGCTCAGAGTAAGAGCCTGTTTAATAGCTTAAAAAGATAAAGACTCTGTGGTGTGTGTGTGTGTGTGTGTGTGTGTGTGTGTGTGTGTGTGCGCGCACACGCGCGCGCAAGTGTGCATATTCCCAAGTGTGTGCATTTATATAAATAGGTCATAGGTCAACATCAGGTGTCTTATTCAGTCATTCTCCACCTTATTTTTTTAGGCAGAGTCTTTCACTGAACCTGGAGCTCTCTGATTCAGCTAGACTGGCTGGCCAGCAAACTCCAGGAATCTTCCTGTCTGCCCCTCCAGGGCTAGGATTATAGGTACACACTGTCTGTTTAGCTTTGTACATGAGCAGCAATAAGAATCCAAATTCAGATCCTTGTGCTTTGATAGCCAGCGCTTTGCCAATGGAACCATCTCCCCAGCCAAATGCTTTTCTCTTTGGAAAAAGAAAAAAAAAAAAAAAAAAAAAGGAATGAGTGACCTAGAACATTGTAGTTGTTAACAGGCATCACTGGGGCGTCAGGATCCCCTCTGTATGTGTTCCTTGCCACCCTGAGCTTTCAACTTTCCCGATCTTGGTCACAGGACAGCTCCTGCTCCTAGCGTTGCATTGAAGCTCCACGCTGGAAGAAGGTAGCAACAATGGCTTCTGCTCCTCACTGACCTTTGCCACTCTATGCAGAAGTGGAAACCTGCACGGATGGAGGCTACCAGCTTCCCCAACTGTGCCACACAGCCGTCTCCGCTGGAATGGAGTCTGGGCGCTTGTCCATGCTGCAGCCCCTGTACCGGGCAGGGGAGGAGGCGGTAGCTGTAAACACTCCTGACTGAGCCAATATACAGTGTCAGCCAAGAGCAAGGGGATTCCGTTTTAAAGAAAATGTAAAAATAATGCTGTAACTGTAAGACATATAATACCTGGGAGCGCTTTCATTCAGACCTCACTCTGTACCACTTTATTTCCCATTTATACGTCGCTATCCAAGCCCCAAATACCGGCCACTTTTCCTGAGGTTGTATTAATTGGTTAATGCAGCTGCCTCTTCAAATCCCAATTTTTCATTTGGGTAGAAAAGCAGCAGTCATTAGCCTGGAGAATGGAATTACCACAAAATCCTCCCCACAAAGTCCTGGCCTCTTTCTGTCTCATGGTCTCCAAAATAAATTTTCATTTCTCTGCTGACCCGAAGTTCACATTCAATTATTTACTGCCAAGGGTTTGAATTACTGCAAATGCGCCCCTTGGGTCTAACCCAGTTGAATCCATTATCAGAGACCCCTGCTTGATCTCTAGGTTGGGAATTACTCCTCTCCCAATCTCCACTCAGAAATGAAGACTCATAATTTCCAGCTTCCTCCTGGACAAGAATACCTTGCTACCCCACAGGTCAACACACCCCGGGATACCACTGCACTGCGACCTCATCAAGCTCCCTCCCAAACCCCGTATCCATGTCTGTATCCATTACTTTCCTGGTCCTGTGATGAGACACAATGGCCGATGCAACTTATACAAGAAAGTTTATTTTGGCTTGTGGTTCCAAAGTAGGGAGACATGACAGGGAATGGAGAGAGAGCACCCTGGGAATGTCGAGAGGCTTCCAAACCTCGAAGCTGGCCCATAGTGACATACTTCCTTCAGCAAAGCCACACTTCCTAAGCGTACCCAAACAGTGCCACCAACTGTGGACTGAATATCCAAACATCTGAATCTATAGGGAACATTCTCATTGAAATTTTCTATACCTCCTCAAGTAAATAATAGGACTTACATGAGTCAAATAAATAAATAAATAAATAAATAAATAAATAAATAAATAAGAACTGGAAGCTAAGCACTATTTGCTCTGTTTTCTGTGCATCCACTTATCTCCTTTAATAAAGATAGAAGAGAATTGAGGCACAGATGTCCAGCGGAACATCAGGGTGTAAGAGCTTGAATGTGGGAGCTGGTGAGATGGGACGGCTGAGTGGTTAAGAGCACTGCTTGGGGATGACTCAGGTTCAATTCCCAGCACCCACAAAGCAGCTCAAAACTGTCTGACGCAAGTCCCAGGAGATCCAACGCCCTCTCCCATCATCCTCGGGCGCTTCAGACACAGACATACATATAAGCAACACATAAAATAAAAATAATAAAATATTTTTTAAAAATGGGCTGGAGAGATAGCTCAGAGGTTAAGAGCACTAACTGCTCTTCCAGAGGTCCTGAGTTCAATTTCCAGCAACCACATGATGGCTCACAATCATCTGTAATGGGATCTGATGCCCTCTCTGGTGTGTCTGACAGGTGAGCGTACTCATATACATAAAATAAATAAATCCTAAATAAATAAATAAAAATAAATAATTTAAGTCTTATTTGATGAGCACACATAAGTCCACTCCTCATTAACTGTGGCAATCTGAGAATAAAATAAAAATATGACTTAGGATCTAAGCATGGTGGTACATACCTTTAATTCCAGCATTGAAGAGACTTGCATATCATTGAGTTCAAGGCTAGCCTGGTCTATATAGCAAGTTCCACATCAACCAGGGCTAGAGAAAAATCTCAAAAGAAAAAAAAAAGACTTAAAAATAGTAATAAAGTGTGTAGAGGTTGCTTACAAGACTGGTGGCCTGAATTCAATGCCCAGAAGAAGAGAGCCAATACCCAAAGGTTGCCCTCTGACCTCCATACATGTGTACACACACACATACATACATACACACACACACACACACACACACACACACACACACACACCAAACTAACAAATAAATAAATTAAATAAAGTAGGGCTAGAGAGCCAACTAAGAGGCTAAGAGCGCTGACTGTTCTTCCTGAGGACGTGGGTTCAAGTCTCAGCACCCACAAGACCACTCACAGCCATCCATAACCTCCAGTCCCGGGGAGAGCCAACCCCTTGACTGCCTCTTCAGCATTGCATGTACATGGTACCTCTTCAGGCAAACACACACACATAAATATAATTTTTAAAATGATAAAATGAAGTGTATACATTTTAAAAACACCTACAACATAGAGCAAACTCTGAGGTTAGACCTGTTAAATCCATTCTTTCTCACTTTTAAAGCTTTATTTATTTATGTATTTTATGTAGATGAGTGCTCTGTCTTCAAGTATGTCTGCACATCAGAAGAGGGCACCAGATCCCATGATGGTTGTGAGCCACCATGTGGTTTCTGGGATTTGAACTCAGGACCTCTGGAAGAGCTGCTAGTGCTCTTGACTGCTGAGCCATCTCTAAGCCCGAATCCACTCTTGTCATGAGTCTACGTGGCATTCTTCTTTAAACTAAATGGAGATGACATCAACTGCACAGACTTTCCATAGAAATTCTCTGTATAAATGTCCTCTGGTTTTATTTTTCCCAAAATAGGTAGTATTTTAACTTTGCCTCTGAAGTTGCTGACTTGTTTATCCTCTTCTTCTGCCTCTCCCTCCTCCTCCCTCTCCTCCTCCTCCCCCTCCTCCTCCCCCTCCTCCTCCTCTCCATCCTCCTCTTCCTCTTTCTCTTCTTTTAGTATTAAGAATCAAACCCAAGGCCCCTCACAAGCTAGGTAAACCATAACTACACCCTCAGCTCCATTTTTACATTTTGATTGAAAGCAACAACAACAACAACAACAAGAGGTCAAGTACAATGACACACGCCTTTAACGCCTACACTTGGGAGGCAGAGGAAGGAGGATCACTGAGAGTTCAAGACCAACCTGGACTATAGCCTATGCTACAGGATGGACTACATCCTGTAACTAGGGCTACATCCTGTGGCACAGGCTACAGGATAAGACTCTATCACACCAATAAAGTGAAATGACTATGAAGAATGCTAGGAAACCAAGGGCGTCCTGGCTGGAATGAGTCTCGGCTCCCTTTTGTAAATATATGGTTGAGGTTGATGAGTCACAAGATTCAATTTAATTCAACAAATTTTTATTGAGCATCTACTATGTGCAAGATATTGAGTAACATCAAGGGCAGTGTGACGTGATCTCATTAAAGTACCACACAAAGCCTCGATGGAACCAGAGATGGCAGAGCTCCAGGGGACAAATGGCATAAGACTATCATGAGGTGGGTTTCCAGCTTTCTGGATCTCTTTCCCCACAGAGGCTGATACATTGTGTGTCCCTCACAGAAGCCTGCCATGTGACTCAGTCACCTGCCTCACCCAGCCCCGGCTCACATTTTCACAGACTGGCTTGACTAAAGGAGGAAGGAAGGAAGGCCAGCACAAAGTTTGTCTTAGCTGCTAGATAAAGAAGCAAGATGTAAGCTGGCTTGTGATTCATTGAGGACCATTTGTAAGACTTCTGTCCTTAGCTAGCAAAAAACCTCAAGAGCACAGATTCACAGGGATTCCTGGCTTGGTAGCTATTCATGTAAAAAATAAATAAATAAAATAAATAAAAACAACCAGGCTTTTAATTGACCACAGATTCATTCTGAGGCATTAATGGAATGTGGCTGATAAAAACAAAGGCTAGTTCAATTCTTGGACGCAGCCATAAATCTACTGTGCAGATAAGAGGGTGGCAGTTTGATCCTGTTCTAGGCAGACCACACCGGAGCTCGACTTTCACACTGAGGCATCCATCTCCCTGTTGGAACGTGGCACTCTTGACCAATATATTTCTATTTACAATTATCAGCTTTCCAGAAATGAATGTGCATTCACAGACAAGTGCCATGGCGTGCATCAGAGGTCAGAGAACTTGCAAGAGTCATTTTCTCCTTTCACTATTGTGGATTAAATTCAAGTCATTAGACTTGGCTCAAAGCGACTTTACCCACTGTCCCAACTCACTGTCCCTCCACCGCCACCCCATCCCCCACTTGACCCCATTTTTTGTGAAATGTTTTTCTTACACACTTTTCCCATCTTCTAGCATATTCTTTAAAACACTATATGTGAGAAGACAAATGAGCTCTTTACTCTCCCATACAGAGGGGGATAACAAAGTTTCCCTAACAAGAAACCCGGTTCCTTCCTGAAAATTCCATCATGCTAGCTGAATTAACTTATTCTGTTATTGTAGTCTCCTCTCCTTGGGAACCTGAGCCTAAATCTCGAAGTTACACACTAAATGAAAATCTGATTTTCAGCCGTTATGTGTACTCTAATTTCCCAGTCCTTAATTTTAACTAAGTATGTTGTTCTTCCCAGATTCCTAGTCTTCCTGCAAAGGCATAAAGACCAGTCATACCAAAGTTCTGTAGGAATATAAACCTACCATTTCATCTGAGACTTATGAGCAAAGATGTTACCAGAGCAAAACTGTAGAAGTCCCTCTCTGCCCTTCCAGTAAATAGTTCTTCCCTGGCCAGGGATCCATCTCAACTCTCACTTCCCCTTCCATCCCAGTCCTGATGAGAAGGGAGAGTTGGGGGAACCCTGAAGGGAGGAGGTGGAAAATGAAAACAGAAAGAGAGGAAGGAGCCAGGCCTGGGATCCTGCCTCTAATCTCAGCATCAAGAGATGGAAGCTGCAGATTACATAATGAGGCCCTGTCAAAGAATAAAAACAAAAAGGGGGCAGGCTCAGATGATTAAGAGCACCAGGTGCTCTTCCAGAGGACCTGGGATGGGTTCCCAGCACCTACGTGGTAGCTCACAACTATCTTGTAACTCCAGCTTGAGGGGATCTGCTGCCCTCTTCTGGCCTCAGAAGGCATTTACATGGTGCTGTCGTGTGTGGGCTAAACATCCACATGCATAAGATAAAAATAAATTTCACAAACACTTAAAATAGCCTAAGGAAGGAAGGGTCTATTTTTGCTCACAGTTTGAAAGTACAGTCCATTGTGGTGAGGAAGTCGATGGTGTCACAGTACAGAACAGCTGGTCACATTGCATCTAAGTCAGGAAGCAGAGAGAGGTGCACCATGGCCGGGATCAGCATTTTTCCTCCTTATTAGTCAGTCTGGACCTGAGCCCAAAGGATGGTGCTACTCAAATGCAGAGTGGAAGCCACCAAGTCAACCCCCTACAAAGCTGGGGTTAACTTTGAATGCACATATCACACCATATCCTACAGGGCTCAGTAAATGTCTCTATTGCCTACAATGTTATGACCAGAACACTGTTCTGGGTCCATTCAGTGGTATGGGATAGCCTGGGAATGTTGCCACAAAGTATAACATTGTTCCTCCTGAGGAATAGTCTTCCAGATTCCAAAGGACAGATTTGCAAGCAGCATTCTGGAGTGCAGCCCCGTGCACTGCTGGGAACTGCCTTTGTCGGACTTGTTTATTTGGGAAGGACTCCTCTGGACTTTGACCCCTGCAGCTGCCTGGAAGGAGATAACCTGGCTTTAGCCAATCCAGGGTGCGGCCAGGAGCAAAGTAAAGCTGGTAGCTACTGCTGCATATTAAGACACTGCATACTAATGCCACAGCTTGGGGGTGGGGGGAGGGCAGACCGTTCAGAGGTCTGCAGCACTGAGGAACTCACTTGAAGAGCACCAGTCCCCTCCCCACGCTTGAATATGATGGAAGAGAGAGACAAAGTTGACTCACTTGAAGATGAGAGGCATCTGCAGTTTTCAAGGACTACTGAGGAAAACCCTTCCTTTAAGCAGCTGCACTGTCTCACTGCTGCTGAATTCCTCCCACAGGCAGCAATGGGTTTGAGTGTCAATGGCCTGCCAGAGCCACACTGGCCTTGAAGATTCCTAAGAGCTATTTTGAGTGATTTCACTGCTCGTGGTCCTGGCAAACTTATCCATTTTCAGACAATATTTAGATTCTGAGGTAAGTGTGAACTAGATAATGACCTTTCAAGCCATGGCACGATGTTCTGTTTAAAGCTTTCATTTCTTCCTCAGAGCATCTACAAAGTCCTCTGACTCTTTAGCACGGCCTCCTGGAGATTTCCCTAAGGTTCTGCGCACACTCCTGTGTCTGTGTGTGCACGTGTGCGGGGGTGGGGGTGGGGGTGGAGTCGTAATGACTGAGGGCAAAATCCTCACACATCTTGGGTCCTGAGGAACCAAATTGAACTTCTGAGATGCATAGTACCAAAGCATGGTCTGAGGCATTTCATGCTCTCTGGATGTTTTTAAGGCTGGCCTCAAAATACATGTGAGCATAGAGCAGCCGTCCCCCAGTGAGCATACCTGGTAGTTGGCTGGCTACGGCTGAAACAAAAGGCTATCTGCAACTTTCCTTTTAGGTGACTCATCAGAAAAGCTATTTTAGACAGTCTGTAGCGACTAAGATTACATTTGTTCTAAGAGAAACAGACCTAAGGGACAAAAGGCTAATTGCAAAAGTGCTCTTTTTCAGCTCAGAGAAGCCTTGCTGTATTTTCTTGACAGCATCTTAGTTACCAGACACAACAGAAGGCATAAAAGCTGGTATCAAAAACAATGGGAAACAATCACGCCCTGACACCACCTGGCACACCACTTGCTCATCAAAAGGCAAGCTTGCTGAAGAAGCAACGGCCTTGTCCACGGGCTCATCACAGAGCCTACACATGCCCTTGCGTGGTAACCTCTGTCAGGCTGCGGCTATGGTGGCCTTGTGACCTGCCACCTTCTGATGTGACATCTGGAGTTCTCCCAGCACTTGCTATCCCCACTCGCTCCACCGACTCCCAGTGAAGGAGCTGGTAGAACTTTCTGGCAGGAACTTTGAGCATAGGCTAAGGCTTCTGGGGACGAGCAAGGACACAGCAGATACAAGAGATGGTGGGCTTCCACCCACGGTCCTCCACGCAATCCCGGTAAGCATCACTGAACAGTTGCTTCCCTGCCTGAAAATGAGAAGTGAAATGGCCCAGGATCTTCTAGAAGTAAGAGCTGTCAAGAGTATCCCTAGAGGAAGGAAAAACTGAAACCATTACCCCAGACCTGCAGGGGTTTCCTCTGTCTTGGGTCCCCTCACTTTCCATTGCTGCGATCACATCAGCCCCCCGAGAGGAAATATTGGCTCTAGTGGCTGGCCTCTTGCCATGGCTGAGCCAGGCTAGAACATTCCCGAAGCCTTTACACAACCCTAGAGAAGAACAACTGGACATAAACAAGAAAATGCATGAAACATAAACACAACACAGGCTGTGGACCACAGAAACAAGGGCATGACACAGGAGGAAGGAATTTTGTGCGTTATGACTTTTTGTGAATTTATCAAGAGCCATACTTACTCTATAAGCAGTGCATCTGTATATTGAAGCCTCTATAGTGTACCTTTTTGTCTCCTCGTCTCACTCTAGCACATACCATTTGTCTACCATGAGCTGTTCATCTGAGTAGCCTTCCTCCTACTCCTTCCTCCCTTCTCCCACCCCGACCCCGACCCCCTCCAGGATTTCTGCAGATGAGTGCATAGGTGATCAGCTCAGTCACTCAATAAATGTGGACCTAAGTAGGAGTTGTGACGCAAGACACTGAGTAGTGAGCCTTCGCATACCTGGTCTTATCAGGCACAGGCTGATAGGAAAAAATATCAAGGGTCATTTCCGTAATACTTTATGTCATCTAAAACCTATCAGATTTGACTTTTTAAAAAAACAGATTTATAGCCGGGCGTGGTGGCGCACGCCTTTAATCCCAGCACTCGGGAGGCAGAGGCAGGCGGATTTCTGAGTTCGAGGCCAGCCTGGTCTACAAAGTGAGTTCCAGGACAGCCAGGGCTACACAGAGAAACCCTGTCTCGAAAAACCAAAAAAAAAAAACAAAACAAAAAAACAGATTTATATGAAAATCCATCTAACAGGCTCATTAATCTCTGCCAATAAAAAGATCACTATTTCAAGAATTCCCAAAGGCAATGATGACGACAGAAAGAAGTGTACGTGTGAGTACATCTTCCCAAAGATGGCAAAGAGGAAATTCCCACTTTCTAGAACTGTCAAGACAGGTGATGTCTGTCCTCAGTGCCTGCAATCAGATGACTTAAAGCCCCTGTCAGACCCATCCAAGCTTATGACTGTTAACTCTTTACCATTATCTCCACATCTAACCTGAGCTCAGAGTCTCCCACCTAAGAGTATTATCTTCACTTCCCTGGGGGTGCCACTTCCTCAATCTGCCTCAGTTTCCTCAAAGAAGGCAAAGATAAGACATCTGATGACGTCACAAGTAAACGTGAGCTGAAGCCTGATGGCCAGCTCTACTAGGAAGAGCATTTCCAGTTCCAGGGCAGGGCAAGGGGTACTTACGAGAAATAGTACCCATTGACACGCCCTTCAGAGAACAGTCTATGGCAGGAACCAGCCTTCAATTATGGCTCATATGGCATCACTGATCCATGAGGAAGATACTCAAATTCTTAAGGGTTGGATCTTGCTGAAGGAGCTCACTGGGCAGGGCCCTGTAGGTCCTCCCTGGGTTCAGGGAGTCTCCTCAAGCTTATTCTAATAGATGGGCCGACAGCCATTGAACTAACTTAAAAGACAGCAAGCGCCCATGGGACCCTACAGTTTATTCTAGCACATAGCAGACCTGCTGGTACAGAATTATGTAAACATACGTTCCACAGCCCCCAAATTCCTCAAGGCACTTGGCAAAGATCAACCAATACACATGCCTAGACTAATTCCAGTAATGTATTTATTCCAAAGGAAACAGCAGGTGGCAGCAGAGGCATGGAATGAGAACAAAGTATCAGGGCATAATCACATCTGAGTCACCCCTCTGGCCTAGAGATGGCTCACCACCATTTTGTCATGTGAGTAGTGTAGAGTCCTCTCCAGTGGACTCTTTGCATTTTAAAAAGAGACTCTCCCAAAAGCCCCTGTCCAAAGCCAGAAGTGTTCCTGGTTTCTGTGAGCCGAGCAGGGGGCAGATATCCAGATCACACCAGCTCTAGCTATGCACCTTTCATAGCCTGTGGCCCAATGTCAGGGGGGCATTTTAGTTCGCGGCTTCTTCACAAAGGAGAGGCCCTCAAAGAACATGGTGAAGTAGCGGAGTGCCTGACAAGTGAGTTTCCACAGCAGTGCTTTTGCTCCATATGTTATCCAAAGCTAGAATGTGGGGGCTGAGAAAGGGAATTAATAGAACCTGAAGCTGAGGTACCTGGCAAGTTAGAGACCTCAGAAAGTCCCATCACAAGCAGCAGCTGCTGTAGCACTGGGCTCATGGGATGACAGAGTTATGATCACTCCCCCACTTGGCCCCATATCTTACTTGCCTTACGTAGTACTAGTGTGCACGTTTCAGCTGGAAGGTTTGCATTATTGTGCTGTGCTGGATCTTGAAGGCCAGCCCTTTGCTGAATTGCTTTGCAGGATAAATAAGTGACTGGAGCCTGCCAGGTAGCTCAATGGATAAAACTACTTGCTACCAAACCTGAGGACCTGAGTTTAATCCCTGGGACCCACAGGGTGGAATGAGAGATCCAACTTCCACCTACTGTGTTCTGACCTCTACATGCACACCATGGCATGCAAACACACAGTACTCACATGCCAGTAGACAGACAGACAGACAGACACACACACACACACACACACACACACACACACACACACACTAAATATAAGCATTGTGAATGGTCAGTTTATTTCACTACAAAATGGTGCTCTAGTCGGGCTCCTTAGAAACACTTGGATTTAGCTGCTCCATTTCCATCAAAAAATAAATGGAAACACTTATCTTTTAGAGGAGGGTAGAGGGATGGAGGAGGAGGGAGGGATGAAGGAAGATGGAGGATTCTGCTCTTTGGTAAAATGAATAAAAATTACTAAGGAAAAAAAATTGGAAATCTGGTTCCTAATATCCTAACAGATCTTGTAAACAGATGTACTCGTGGGTTTTCTTTCTGAAAGTTGAGTTGACAGAAAACTGAGTCTTGGCCCTTTGCAAGTTACATAACTGAACTTGCAGCATCCACCACTCCTGGAAGAGCCTCCGGAAAGGTGGTGTGGCAGATGGGGACAATATTCTGTGACTTAATGTGTGGCTTCAACTCCAGATATATGAGCTGGGTTTACTTTTCTACAGAAAACATAAGCTTGGGGCTGGCTGGGAGTGTGGCTCAATGCCTGCCTAGGCAGTCAGTCACCAGCAGTGAGCCCTGGTGTTACCGAAGCCGTGGCACATTCTTGCCATACCAGGGCCAGGGATGTGGAGGCAGAAAGATGAGAACTCAAAGGTCATCTTCCACTATGTGGAAGCTCAAAGCCAGTCTGAACTACACAAGATCCTGTCAAGAAAGAGAACGAAAGAGGGAGAGAGGAAGGGGGAAAAGGGAAAGCAGACAGACAATGTTACCTTATTCTGACGTCTTCAAGATGAACCTCTCAGCTTTCTTCGTGGAAAGGGTCATTTCAATTTATCAGCAAAGGAAAACATTATACAAATCCTTTGAATATAATAAACAATATCTCTTGGAGAAATACTCCAGAACTCATATCAACATTTAATTTCCCTCTGTGTGTATGTTCAACTACACAAACATGATGTTAAATCATTTAATGCAGGGAATTGACAGCACGGAGAAAACATTTGGGTGGACTGTCTGGAGTTGCCATCAGCAGCTTTAATTATGACCCACTGCTCTTGGGTCCTGAAAGAAACAGAAAATGACATCTGTGTGCCAAAATATTCATTAGAATTCCCTTCTCGGTCATTGTTCAGAAAGAAAAGTTCCCTTCTGGCCCCCATCTTTGGTATTTTAAGAGGGATCGTTGTGATGCCAGATTTTTTTTTTCAAGGATCTGTCAGAAAACAAGATTGTGTGCATACCTTGTATTTCACATTAGGAAACATCTTGGAAGAGTCAAATGTCCCTTGCTCTCATTCTGTTACCCGGAGAAAGAATGGTTTTTGCAGCCTTGAAATTAACTGGTCTTCTCTGTCCGGGCCTCTTTTTCTAAGCTGTGCTGTCTTGAAATAAGTGGGTCTTGTAAGCTTCAGAACTGGACGTTCTGGGGAGCACGTATCCAGAGGAACTGCTTAGAAAAGATGGCTCTGTTACTGGGGATCTTTGATGTTCATCTTTCCCTGAATAAAATACATAAGAATATTGGAGTTGGGGGTGGAACGTTAGAGATCCTCAAAGTCTGGCTCCTTGTATAAATTATGTGAGCTAGACCAGTTTATCCACTGCTTCAGCTTTCTGTGCTGGGTTGGAAAAAGAGCAGGTATGGACTAGAAGGATGGCTCAGTGGGTTAAAAGTGCTTGCTGAGTTCAGATTCCAAGAACCTTTTGGAAAGTCAGTTGTCTGTGCTGGGAAAGCTCGAGGTGACCGGATAGCAGTGGGGACATGGGGACTTGCTGACTGCCAGCATAGCTCCTGGCTCAGCGAGAGACCCTCTCTCAAGAGACTAAGGAAAAGAAACATAACAAGACACCTAAAGACTCCCTCTGGCTTCCATATGTGTGTACTGGGCACATGCACCTGCATACGTGTGGGCACATAACACACACACAAACATACACACACTCACTCATACATACACACACTTACACACACTCACATTCATACTCACACACACTCTCACACACACTCACATACATACACACACACTCATACATGCACACTCACACATGTACTCTCACTCATACACACTCTCATACATACCTAATCACATACACACACTCACACACACATACACACACACTCTCTCTCTCTATCACACATACACACACACACACACACACACACTCTCTCTCTCTCTCTCTCTCTCTCACACACACACACACACACACACACACACACACACACACATATACACAAGAACAGATGCTTTTTATTTTACGTTAGGACATCCTTAATTGCTCCTATTTTTAAAAGTTGCCAGTTAATGAGCATTGACTGTGCTGCCAGCCAGGGGTTGAAGCTTCCATTCACCTTGTATCATCCATTCTCACAAGCCTATAAGGTAAATATGATTACCCCGGCTTTACAGCTAATGAAATAGAGACTGAAGTTTAAGAGATTTGCCCACAATTACAGGGCTGGGAGGAGGGAGAGTCAGTGTGCAAATTCAAGGTTGCCTAACTTCAAAGCCCAAGTCCTTTACTGTCCCCTCTCTTGCCTGCCAAATGAAACAAGGCCAGAGTATAAATTGGCCAGACTATCTTGGACTCTCACATCACTTCAATGCTTCAAATAATGAGGTGAGTGAGGAGCCCTCCATGGTGATAAGGCAGCGAAGGCTGCCTGTCTAAGCAGCAGGATCTTAGAGACCCAGCTCTGTCCCACTATCAGCTTGTCACGTCCGACCTGACAATTTATTTCTAAAGCTTCCCAGCTTTTAGCCAGAGGCTGCTGGCTCAGTGTTGATAATTTGTCTATCATGTGATAAAAAAAAAAAAAAAAAACTGGTGTGGGAAATTTGGGATGGATACTTATTTGGAAGAAAAAAATAATAGTTTGGAGGACATTTTTGTTGTTGGCCTTTTCCCCCCTTCAATCAAGGTCATACAAGGCTGGAGAGCCAATGCGGTCTGAATTAGGGAATCTGGCTGTTGACTACAGTGGCACAGAAGTCTACATGTGTCACGGGGGTCACTGCCTGGAAACACCAGCCTCCCACTTTGAGGGGGAAAAATACTTTGACATTTCAGAAAAGTTAACAAAGTTAATTTACAGTCGGGATGTTGTACATTAAATCAAAGAACAGAAATGGGGCCTTCAGGAAGGAACTATGTTCACCGATTGCTAATGGAACATATAGGTGCAAAAGCAAACTAGTTTCCACCTCTAGGAAGAAATCGTATGCTTGAAGCAGGTGTGGATAACCTGTTTGGTCCATCTCTCACAGCCTCCTCTTTGCAGATAAGGCCTCTGAATCCCTCTGAGAGCAGGTATGTGCAAGGCTAAGGTGACTTAACAAAGAGCATCTCCATGACGTCAGTAACTCATTCTCTATACACTCCAATCCACACCAACATCCGATCTCGTCTGGACCATCCCAACAGCAATAATGCCCAGGTCAGGACCTGTAGATGCAAAAACTATAACGTTATTGAATGAATGAATGAAATCCAAAAGCTGGGAAGGTAGCTCAGTGGGTAAAATGCTTGTGTTAACAAGCATAGACCTGGGGCTGGTGAGATGGCTCAGCGGGTAAGAGCACCCGATTGCTCTTCCAAAGGTGATAAGTTCAAATCCCAGCATCCACATGGTGGCTCACAACCATCCGAAACGAGATCTGGCGCCCTCTTCTGGAGTGTCTGAAGACAGCTACAGTGTACTTACATATAATACATAAAATAAATAAAAAAAAACCAAAAACCAAAAAACAAGCATAGACCTGAGTTCAGATTCCCAGCTCCCATATAAAAAGCAAGGCATAGCGCTGTGTGTGCCTGGAATCTCAGGGCTGAGAGAGTAGAGATGGGAGGGTCCCTGGGGCTTCCTGGTCAGCCAGGCCAGCTGAATCCATGAATTCCAGGTTCAGTAAGAGACTCTGTTCCAGAAAATAAGGTAAAGACAATAGAAGACACTGGACAGCAACAGGGGGAAGGGGGAGGCGGAGGGCTCGTGGCTCACACACATGGACACAGGTATACATGGGGACACACATACACACACACACACACACACACACACATGAGAGAGAGAGAGAGAGAGAGAGAGAGAGAGAGAGAGAGAGAGATTCTTTTAAACCTGAATCAGTGACCCTGTCACATAACTGGCTGAGACCTGACCACAGTACTATGTCTCTGAGGTGGTAGCCATGCCTTGTTCCTGCAAATACCTTCAACAGGTATCAGCTTGTTGAGACCACAAGGAAATGCTCACGACTGGTAGATAAAGCAGGGGCACTGTGTTCTTGTGACTCTGCAGGCTGGATGTGCCTTCTTGGCCAACTTCTCTCTGTGTTCTTAGGGACCGGTCTTCTTGAGAAGACAGAAAAATCTCAGCATGGTGGCCCCCATCTGTAATCCCAGCACTCAGGAGGCCAAAGCAAGTGAATCTTAAATTCAAGGCCACAAAAAGAAATAAGAAGATATAAGTTAAATTGCCCATATCCACACTTATCCTATTTTTTATTCTTTATAAACATTCATGTGTTTGTTTGTTTGTTTGTTTGTTTTAATTTTATGTATATGAGTATTTACCCACATGTATGTATGTGCACCAGTTTCATGCCTGGTGCCTCTAGGGATGAGGCAGAAGAGGGCATCAGTGTCACTGGCACTGAAGTTATAGCTATTTCTGAGCCATCCATCTGTGGATGGATGCTGGAGACTGAATCCTGGTTAGAAGAAGGAGGAGGAGGAGAAGAAGAAGGAGAAGAAGGAGAAGGAGAAGAAAGAGGAGGAGAAGAAAGAGGAGGAGTGTACTGGCTAGTTTTGTGTCAACTTGACACAGCTGGGGTTATCACAGAGAAAGGAGCTTCAGTTGTGGAAGTACCTCCATGAGATCTAGCTGTGGGGTATTTTCTCAATTAGTGATCAAGGGGGAAAGGTCCCTTGTGGGTGGGACCATCTCTGGGCTGGCAGTCTTGGGTTCTATAAGAGAGCAGGCTGAGCAAGCCAGGGGAAGCAAGCCAGTAAAGAACATCCCTCTATGGCCTCTGCATCAGCTCCTGCTTCCTGACCTGCTTGAGTTCCAGTCCTGACTTCCTTGGTGATAAACAGCTGTATGGAAGTGTAAGCCGAATAAACCCTTTCCTTCCCAACTTGCTTCTTGGTCATGATGCTTGTGCAGGAATAGAAACCCTGACTAAGACAAGGAGGAAGAAGGGAGAAGAAGGGAGAAGAAGAAGGAGGAGGAGGAGAAGGAAGAAGAAGAGGAGGAGGAGGAAGAGGAAGAAGAAGAAGGAGAAGGAGGAGGACGAGGAGGAGGAGGAGGAGGAGGAGGAGGAGGAGGAGGAGGAGTTCTTAACTGCTGAGTCATCGCTTCAGCCCTCTTCATTTTTCTGAGTTTTCTGTCAAAGTCCTGTCCTCAGATTCTGGGCGTTAAAAACTGAATGAGCACAGCTCGGCCCACAGTATGCAAGTAACTTCGATTCTCTCTCTGAATTCCATGCTGGATTTCTTTGCTGTGCTTTCTTCTAGAGAGTGTTCTCTCATTCTTTTTATGTATTTATTTATTTACTATTTGGGGTTTGATGTTGTTTTGATTTTTGCAGTGGGCTCTCAGTAGGTATCCCAGGCTGGCCTTGAACTCACAATCTTCCAGCTTGAGGCTCGGGACTACAAGGTCACACCACGTTGCCTTGATCGATGCCATTCTTGGTGCCCGGTTGAAGGCTGCAGCTCCTGGATGCCCACACGGGCCATCAGCACACCTGTCTTGTGTTACCTCCTTGCCAGCTGGCTTGCTTCCCGTGTCATCACTGCAGCTAGTCCTCACTCCAAGCACCTGCCCTTCTGGCCGCTATTAACCCTTCCATTTCTGGCTGTTCGATTGGATGCATCACTAAGCCTAAAACAAATAAACCAACCAACTCTTGTTCTCCATCTGCCTGGAATCCATTTTTGGAACTGCCTAAGAACAACAATGTGTGAACTGAGCAATGGCACCGTGCCCCGCCCAGAGAGCACCTAGTTCAATTATCTTGGCATGGCGCTCCTATCAGGAGTGTCAGCAAAGCTCCTCATGTGTTTTTAATAGGTGTAAGAGGTTAAGGATCGCTGCTCTAACTGGCATCCATCAGATTGAGACAAACGGTTACCCAGTAGGCTCACCGCAGAAGCAACGGAAGACTGGGGGTCTAGGACCATGTGTGACTTGTATACAGGTTAAGTGAACCTCCCCAAGCTCGGTGTCACCCCAACACAGAGGCAGGTGACCATCTCTTTGGTCTGTGCTTTGTTCTAACAAGTTGAGGTTATCTCATGAGTGTCGTTTGTAATGTGAAGCAATCTGAATGTGAGGTGGGGGGTTGGGCTTAGCAATTACTCTGGATACGGGCAGGGATCATCTGTGCTGAAGCAGGACCTGCAAGAGGCTGTGGATGGCAGTCTTCCCGCAGTCAAGGGAATACAGATGACAGGATTCTGGCTCAGAACAGCTAGACCCATTTAGATGGCTGGGAGTGACTATGGGCATGTGACTGCCCTCCCCTTGTGCCCCCCACACACACACACCCATAGGAAGCTGGACTGAGCTGCCCTGTCTAGGCTGTATGCTCCTCATTCTGACCACTGTCCCGCCTCTCCACCCCTCCACCTTCTACCGCCCCCTAGGTCCCTAGGACTGGGTAGGGGCCCAATGAACTTTCCCATCAGCCTCTTTTCCACGTGGGTGAAGCCTGAGCCCGGGTGCTTCCGGCTTCACCTTTTGATTCTGAAGAGCCCTTTTCTACTCTCAACAAAACCCGCCTCTCTGCGAGTAAAAAGCTTTGACTTTCAAACTATTGCTTTTGATGTGGGCTTTAAGAGGCTATTTAAAAAGCCAGAAAACTGAACATTGACCTGTTCAGTTCAGGCTGATTCTTTCCCCTTGCACTCCGGTTGTACCAATCTTAATTCTCCTGGAGGCGATGCTGCTGACTTACTAGGGGAAAGGTCAAGTGGAAAAAGTGTAGCATGGAAAAGCAGGAGGAACGACATTGCAAGATTCTTTCTATGTAAAAAAAAAAAAAATACTGCAACACTGGTACGATGTGCTACCTGCCCCACCCATGCCCGGCAGGCCAGGCTGTCCCTGCCCAGGCCTCACTGGCGAAGTAGAGGCAACTCCAGAGCTGTCTGTGTTCTAAATGCTCTGAATCATACTCATGAATACATTGTTTTCTTCTAGAAATCAGAGGCATGAAAACAAAGGGAGGGGGTTGGCTCTAGGTTAAGAAGCTGTCAGAGATTGAACAGTTTTGTTTGGTATCTGTTTGGAACAAATCAGTCAAATGCATTTTGGAGACAAATTTGATTATAGACTGACTATGGAATGGTACCTCAGAATTACTGCTTATGTTAAGTGGTGGTTATGTAAGAGGACTTTTTTCAAGAGGGATGTATAATGAGAGTTGGGGTAAAAGGATATGAAGTTGCAGAAGGAAGAAGAGAGGAAGTAACAGAAAGGACTTCTGAAAAGAACAGCAGAGAAAGAAACAAGAATATATAAATCATAATAATTGTTAGATTGTAGCCGGGCGTGGTGGCACATACCTTTAATCCCAGCACTCTGGAGGCAGAGGCAGGCTGATTTCTGAGTTCGAGGCCAGCCTGGTCTACAGAGTGAGTTCCAGGACAGCCAGGGATACACAGAGAAACCCTGTCTTGAAAAACTTAAAAAAAAAAAATTGTTATATTGTTTTAATCCAGGGTCACAATATGTAGCCCTGGCTAGCCTTGAGCAAGCAACCTGTCTGCCTCAGTCTCCCAAGTATGGGATGACAAACAGGCCAGTGTCACCACAACCAGCTTTACTTGCTGGGTCTGAATAATATAAAAATCTTCATTATTATTATCTCTAACTTTGTCATGAGTTTGAACAGTTTCAGAGTAAGCTTCCAAATATTGCTATGCGAGTGCAGGAAATGACAAACCGAGCAACAAAAAAGAACAAAAAGAACGAAAGGACTAGAAACATTCAAATATTTACTCTTTGAGACGTTATCCTGGTACTCATCTACAAGCAGATGAACTTTTTCTTCAAATAAAACCTGACACTGAAGCCCCAATAGAAAAGGAATTGGAGCTGTTCCCCTGGAACTGGAGAAAGAGGCTGGCATTCTCTCCTGTTGTCACCCCAGAGAACTTCAGACTTTACTATGGAGACCCTTGAAGAACAGCTTTGCAAGCTGTGTCTTATTTCACACGCATGCTGGACAACTGGCTGACAGTTGGGAGAAATCCCTGCCTCTCATCATAAACAAAACAAGCTCCATTACATTCAAATGTTTAAGGAATGAAAAAAAAAATCATGACATTATTAAAAGAGAAGTGGGTGCTCTAGAATATTAAGGCAGAAAATGACTTCGCATGTCGGCTGGCCGTTGAAGATGTTGATTACGAAAGTGGCAGGGGAGCACTATGTCAGACACACACATGAGTACATGAGCCAGTCGGTGGGGAGCACACAGCCTTTCCCCCCCCCCCCCGCCCCCTCCGGCACTGGCAGGTAGATCTCTCAGAGTTCCAGGCAACCCAGCCCTGCCTGTCTCTAAATAAATAAATAGATAAATAAATAAATAAATAAATGATACATCATAATTATTCAATAACAAATGCACAGCTGTATCACTTCGCTTGGCTTTATATCACCAAGTCCTGCTGCCATCACTTGGTAGACAAAGCCTTAAAGAACAAACACAAGTTGTTTTATTCCAATCTCAGTTATTAATCTTAACTCTCACACCACAGTTACACTACACACACACACACACACACACACACTTAATGGTACAGAACAGCAAATGAAGGGTTAAAGAGACAACAGCTCTCAAATGACCTTAATGAAACACCCCAGAGCCAATGTAAAGAGCTGTGTCACTCTGTCTCAAAGCTGAGTCAGCACAGAGCTGCAGCTCTGAGCCTGGCATTCAGGAGCTCCTTCCAGACACGTGCACTGATGGGTTAAAGACAGGTGATGGGTGTGGTTCCCCAGTGCTAGGTGTTCCTCTTGTTACATGAACCAGGTGTGGGGAAGCATCCTCAGTTGGTCTAGTGTGTTCGGTAAGTTCACAAGTCTGTTTTGTTTGGGTTTTTTGTTTTGTTTTTCTGGTAGGGCTTTGACAGCTTCATTTACTTGGATATCCTCATTCACCTGAATAACTTCATGGGTGGCAGTATTTTCTGCATGTAAATGTTATTTATAAGCCTTTGCCTCCTTCTTTGTGCCAGATGTTTGCTTACACAAACAAGATACGGAATCAATGTGTTCAACTCAAACCGCAGCTGACTGCTGCTTACGAGGTAAGACACAACCTGAATGCTACTGTTCCATACAATAGAGGGTAGTTGGAGCAGGCATAGGCTGATCTCCATAGACAGAAAAAGTTATTTATGTTTTAAATACACACACACACACACACACCTACCTGTCTCAAAATGAGGCAAACAGTCTCTGTGGAGTAACTACCTCAGTCACCATAGATCAAACTTTAAGAGAATGAACCAGAAAGTTCACATTGTAATAGGAAATGAAGCGTGAAGAAGAGTCAGCTGACAGTAACTGTGCCATTAGAACAAGATTATAAATTAAGTATTTCTTTCTCTCTCTCTCTCTCTCTCTCTCTCTCTCTCTCTCTCTCTTTTCAAGACAGGGTTTCTCTGTATAGCCCTGGCTGTCCTGGAACTCACTCTGTAGACCAGGCTGGCCTACTGAGTGCTGGGATTAAAGGCGTGCACCACCACGCCCGGCTAAATTAAGTATTTCTTAAAAGCACTTACTGTATAAAGGGCAAAACCAAAACCATGAGGGCCCATGATGTGGATCAGTGAGTGAAAGCTCTGTACGAGCCAGGACCCCTAAGCCCTCCCCATGAGCCCCCAGTCTACAATGGAAGGAGAGAACCAACTCCTAACAGTGCTCCTCTGCCCCCACCTGTGTGCCACATCCACACGCTACAATCATATACATGTTTTTAACCCTGGCTGGCTTGGGACTCATAGAGATTGTCCTACCTCTGCCCTCTCCCAACCCCCAATCATTTTGCTTCAAATTATTTATCCTTAAAAAAAAAAAAAAACCAAGTCATGAAATGATCCAAAAATAAATGCAAAAGGATATACATTAGGAGTATTTTTAATAGCAAAAAAAAAAAAAAAATGTAGGAAAATTCTATTGTGTAACCGCAGAGAGGAACGGTTCAATGAATTCTGATGATTTTTGTCTAATGAGGTGCCATGAAGGAAGTGGAAATGATGTTGTGTTTATTGGCACTGAGAGATGTCCAAGATACACAGATGGGGGGGGGGGCGGTAGCAGCAAGCAATATGCAAACAGGATCCCACTGCTTTTTAAATTGCCTAGCTCATTAGGGAAAGTTCACATAACCAATAAATAAGTAAATGTGGGCATAGTAAAACCCACTAGGAATGGGTTGTGGGAATGGCAGCAGTATTACATTTGGGTTCTAGATCTTTATTTGCAGTGCTGGGGACCGACCCCTGAACCTCAAACATGCCAGGCAAGGGTTTTGTCAGTGTTCATCACATTCCCAGCTCTGAGCAAAAGCAGAAGAGAGGACTCGTGCTGTGTTCATAAGGGTCTCCAGGGAAACAGAGTTAGCACAGGATGATGGACGTGTGGATATTTGGTATAGGAATTGGCTCACACAATTACAGAAGCTGAGAGGTTCCGAGATCTGCTATCTGTAAGCTGAGGAACCTGGAAAGCCAAAGGTATAATTTAGCCTGAGGTCAAAAACCCGGGAATCCAAGGCATTGAGGGTATAGCTCCCAGTCTCTGGGGTTGGTGTGCTAAGGCCTGGAGTCTGAAGGTCCAAGGCCAGGAGTCCAGTATCTTTGAGTGGGAGGAAATGGGTGTCCTGGCTCCAGAAGAGAGAGGAATTCCCCTCCTCTTCTGCATTTTCTTGTCCTATTACCAGTCTCAACAGACCAGAAGATGGCTGCCCACTTTGGTGAGGGTGACTCTCCTTTGCTAAATCTGCTGATTCAAATGCTAATCTCCTCTGGGAACACCCTCAATGACACACCTAGAAATGATGTTTTACCAGCTAGCTGGGCATCCCATAACCCAACCAAATTGACATATATAATTAACCTTCACATATACCAGGGTTGGTAAAGTCATGGGGAGACGAGAAGCTTCACACACTCCTGTAAGATTAGAAACCGGTACAAAGGGTACAAGGGGTTTAAGGGGTACAAGGGGTACAAAGGGTTCAAGGTACATCTGCATGCCAAAGCCTCCTGACTCAGTGGTGAAAATTCTGGATACAGCTGAAGTAGAGGTCACAGAACTGGATGGATGTTCTTCTACAGGTTTCTGTGGCAGAGGCAAGGCAAGTATCCTTCATCAAGAGACAAGAACGGGCCCATGAACTGGGTATGGCGGCGCATGCCTTTAATCCCAGCACTTGGGAGGAAGAGGCAGGCAGATTTCTGAGTTCGAGGCCAGCCTGGTCTACAAAGTGAGTTCTAGGACAGCCAGGGCTACACAGAGAAACCCTGTCTCGAAAAACAAAACAAAACAAAACAGAACGGGCCCATGAGACTGTTCAGGTGGTAAAGATGCTTGTCACTGAGACTTATTTCTTCAGTTTGAGGCTGGGACACATATAGTCCCAGGAAGAAGGGAAAGAACCATCTACTATAACTCCTGATCTCCACAAGTATGTGTGTGGCATATATGCCACACACACCTTCACACACACACACACACACCCCAAAATAATAAATAATAATAGTAACAATAATAATAGTTAATATTTAAATAGTTAATACATTTAAGCCATATGCTAAAAAAAAGTTTGTTTTTTTTTTTTTTAAAAGAGGGGGCTGGAGAGATGGCTCAGTGGTTAAGTACCCTTATTGCTCTTTCAGAGGACCCTGGTTCAGTTCCCAGCACCCACATCAGGTGGCTGTGAGCCACCTTCCCTCCAGCTGCAGGGATGGATGCTTTCTGGCCTCAGTAGCCATCCGCATGGATATGACACACATAGACCGGGACATGCATGCACAAAGATACAAGGGGTAAACTTAAAAACTCAATTTTGTTAAAGAGAAGAAAACCAAAATGTCATAGAATTTCTTATGCGTGGTGAGTGAAAACTGGGAGACAACAAAAATGGAACACATTAGAGCCGTATGTTAAACATGTAGGTGGAAAATGCAACACAGTAGATCCATATGTAAAACATGTAGGTTGTAAAATGCAACACAGTAGATCCATATGTTAAGCATGTAGGTGTAACATGGTGCATTTTACGGTCCCACTTACACATGTATGTATATCAAACATTTTAAGGAGAGCTGTTGTGTTAGGGATTCACATCTGAAATCCAGTGCTCAGGAGGTGGAGGCAGGAGGACCAAGAGTTCAAGGCCAGTCTTGGCTACCTAGCAAGTTAGCGTTCAAAAATAAAAGAGGGCTGCCATCAAGGATTCAAGAAAGAGTATGAAAATTAATATATGCTATACATAATGTATGTTTTATATATAATAATATATATATTTGTTACAAGAGAGAAGCCTTACAAAGACTGGTAATGACAGCTTGCCTTAAATGGACAAGTGCATTTAATTCAGCTCTCCCCACCCAGGAGTTCCACTCATAAAAGAATGTGTCTATGTGTCTATAATATAGGGGTCTATGATGTATTAAAGTGTCAAAAAAAAAGTATAGACTAAAATACTAATGATGGTTATGGCTGGGGATGAGGATAAAGGTGCGCCTTTGCCATGCTGAATAAATACTACATAATAAGTCAAATACTTCTGCTCTTAGATAAACGTATAACAGTCTACTAAAACTCAGCTGCCTGTGTGGCCCGTCATTTTATTGTTTTTCCAAAATGTTCCAAAATAGCTCTGGAACAAGACCAGTGGGACCACCAGATATCTATCTAGCCTCACCCTTCTTCCCATGCAAATCAAGACGAACCCTCCAATCCAGCTTTGGCAAAAACCTCCCCGGAACTCAGAACAACCGGGCCTCCTGCTCCTCCGCTGGGGAAAGGAGGGGTGGCCCGTGTGGCTCCCTGAGGGTCAGACTCAGATTCTCCTTTCAAAAGCTGCCTTGGAGAGCAGAGGCCAAAACAAAAGGTCCCACCTCGAGGGTGGAAATGCTATTTGCAGCTTTGTAGACACAGGTGTTCTTCCAGGCGGCTGAAGAACTACAGTGCAGGACTGTGTACAGCCAGGAATAGCCTCTCAGAAGGCCCTTCTCTCAGAAGCCAGCTCCAGAGGCCTCAGTGTATGTTCTAACTATATTTGGCAATGCAAACCAAAGAGGCCAGTAGCCTAGCTCAGGATGAAGAAAGCCATTCCTGATTTATGATCCTTGCTTCCAAGGAAGACCAGGAATTCAAAACTCACTTCATTTCTTTCCTTTGTGCTTATTGAGCTCAGTGCCGAAGCAATTCCCCTTCCCCAACCTACTAGCCCCCATGGAAAGCTCTCAGAATCACAGGTGGGTGCAAATCACCTACTGATGCCATCCTCGGAGTTACAGGACACCCGGAGATAGCTGGCCTGAGAATCTAAAGGTTAAAATTATCTCATTTTACTCCCTATGTCTTCATAGCATCAAAATAGCCTGTAGCACTTGGGTGCATATCCACGTTCCACTACTCACTGTGTGACCTTGCCTGAGCTACTTTATGTCTCTGAAGTTCAGTTTCCTTATCTTCGAATAGAGATAATAACACCTCCTTCAGAAAGCTACTGTAAGAACTTGGTGAGATAAGGCATATAAAGTGGCTAGAAGAAGAGTTGACACCAAGCAAGAACTAAAAAAAGAACTGGTTTCTGTCTCACCCCTTCTCTCCTTTCCACCCTTAGCTGTTCAGACAACCGGTTGGTGCTGAACTTTCAAGAAATCATCTGGTACCCTTGGTTGATTACAAATGGGGGATACCATTCCCACAGCCAGCAACAGTAGCTACAGATTAAAAAAAAAAAAAAAAAAAAAAAAAGAACTGTGACTATTTCTTAGCTGTGGACAGGTTCAAATCAGCTCACAAAATGACTCAACACCGTTGATAAATGATGTGTTCTTGGCATCAGGAGGCCCTATCCTGATAACCTTCAGCACCTTATGAGAAAAAAAAAAAATCCCGAAGGCCAGTTGAACAGCCTCCAGAGAAGGGCCCGAGGCTTTGTGGTGACCTTTAGTTAATCCCAAATGCTGTACCAGGCTGGTCATAAGAGGGTCTCTGTCTGCTCAGAAATGTCTCAAGTCACAGGTTTAGCAATGGGAATGACTCCAATAGAGCAGCTGTCTGGTTCCTCTCCGGGCTGAACCACCACAGTTAGTTCTACTTGCCTTGAATTCCCCGAGGTCATAAGACTCCCTCAGACGAAGGCTAGATGCCTGTTCCCAGCTGCCCCTAAGCCGGTGCCCAACCTGTCTTTGGCAGCTTTGTCTGGTAGGTTGAAGTTCTGCCAAAGTGAGGTTTTGGCTGGAGGGCTCTGTAGCTACGGGACAAACCTTGGCTTAAAGAACTCCAGTGAGTGACTTTGAGTAAGAGAGACCACCTCTGTCAGTGAGGCCAAGGTGGTCTCTGCTCTTAGCAGTTTCCACAACCCCTTCAGACCCCCCTGAACTCTTGGGCACAGCAATTGCAGGATTGGAGCTTCTGATCATTTCCTCTTTCGTGCATTCCCTGTGCCTCTTCAGTGCCTGGCAAAGTTCCATGTGAATACTTAGCAAGAAGTCCTTGTGGCCAGGATGGTCTGTGCTGCATTTATGATCTACTGGGGCTGGGAGCTCCAGGAAATTGTTAAGATCAAATAGAACACGGAACTGGATGGGACTAATACTTCCTACAGCCAGAGGTGAGTCTATGTGCTATATAGGCTGCTTTCTTCTGAAGCAGGAGCTGCTTCTATCAGGTTGTGTGTAGATTCAGACTCAGGACCAGTGCATTTCATTGTGTATATAGGCTTCTGCAAAGAAGAAAACATCTAGCCCCATGGTCTGGGTCCTGAAATGTTCTCCCCAAACACTTCATCTTCCAAACCAAACTGCTTCCAGAAACCCTAAACTAGCTGGAGGTACAGGCAATTCAGCATGTCCAAACGGCTAGCAAAACTTTCAGGAAAGCACAACAATTGGTCTTCAGGGATTGGCTGACTGAGCCAATTGGCCGGGCCTCCTAGCTAGACAGGTACATGGCATCACCTTAATTTAATAGTCCCTGTGTTCTGGGCCTTCAAGCCTAGAGTCTAGCATTCCTCACTGGATACGGAGGTGACTGAAAGCACGGAGGAAGGAAAGAGGGAGAGAAGGCTAGATAGAAGTGAAGGCAGCATGAAAAAGGCTTGGGAAAGAGGAAGGAAGAGGAGAACTGGAAGGGGAGACGAACAATGAAGGTCTCAGGCCCTCGGAGGCGCACGGTTCCGGCTGCACGTCCATCCGCCCGCCTCCGGCCAGCAGCTGCTCGCCGCGCAGCGTGTGGGCGCTGAGTCACTGTCCCTGCACAGCAAGCCCGCGTGCAGGTCGGGGAAGGGGGGAGAAGACGGAGGGAGGGGAGCCCAGTTGGCATCTGCAAACTGCTCCCCCACCCCTTTCTTTCCTCTTTCATTAAGACTATGTGCTGACTCCCACGTAGAAGAACTTATTAAACCGCACGTACTACTCTACCGCTCTTTGGGGGGGGGCACGCATGGTGGCCAGCAGGGGGCGCTACAGCCCCGCTTATGGACGTTAGGACCCTGTTAAGACTTGGGCTGCTAGCTGAGGGTTTCCCAGAGCTGCTGTGCGAACGTTTTGCAGGGTTTCCCCCATCCCCCGGTAGCTTTTAACACCCGCAGTTGGAGCATAAACTCTTTACTTAGAAAGCCTTAAATATCGGTTTAACTCTTCAAAGAGCGCCTTAGCTCAGGTCCAGTGAGCAACCCTATAAAATTGGGAGTATATTGCGCAACTTAAGGCTCGCCTATTAGGGTTCACCCTACCCTACCCGGTCGGGTTGCCACGCAAGGAGGTGAACTCGGGTGTCTCTGAGAGCTCTTGACTCCCTCGCAGGACATGTGCTTTGTGTATCCACATGGACACCATAGCTCAAGACAGGTAAGCCCTGCATAGAGAGTTTGCTTTGCACCCACACTGCAGTTCAGTCTTCCCAAAACAAGAAGCAGAATCTTAGCACTTCCAGGCCGATGCAAACCCAGACCACCATCCTTCCCCAAATGCACGAACAGAGAGTGAATCAGCATTGAGACAGTTTATTGGTTTGCTTTTTCCCAGATCACATATTTTATGTAAATAGATTATAGGAGACACAATCTTTTTTCTTCATCCACAGGCGGTAATCAGGCGCTCTCCACCTTACACACACACACACACACACACACACACACACACACACACACACGGAACCAAACAACCTTACACCTTGCTGAGACATTCACGTCTTAAAATAGGGGAATGACAATATAATCACTTTAAAATGCCCTTAATACAATATATAACGTACAAAAATATCTCTATATATTTGAAGTTACAAAAACAAAAAACCTTGACAGCAACAAACTTAAATACGACAGTTACCTTTGGCTGGACAACAAGCATTGCACGTTCCTCGCTAGGTTTTGGAAAGTTCAAGTAGTAATGAGGCTTATGCCCCGTGAGAAACCAGTTTATGAGCGGGCAAGGCAGTGGCTCAGACCCCTGCCCGGAGAGTATCAGCCTGTAAGTCTCGGTTTCTGGCATGAGCCTGGCTTGATCTTGGGTTCCTCTGCCTCCCCTAGGGGCAGCCAGGCAGATCTCTGCAGGATTGTCTCAGTCCGCCCCGGTGCGAAGTTCTCTGATTCCGCAGGCGCCAACGGGATACTCGCCCGACTGTTCAATGCTGCCACCCGCACCTATATCCTAAAGAGTCTGGAGATGTGCGCCCAGGGGCCTGGGGCTGTGTGTGTCTGCTCCTGGGAGGACTCCACAGTCCGGGACCGGAGGACCTCCAGCAGGGAACGCCGGCGCCGGCGGCCATAGCCTTGAGGGCTGATCTTGTTTCTGGGAGCCATGCCGTCCTTGTCTTTGTCTGTTAGCTGGTAGATCTGGTGGGCCAATTTCTGAAATGTACAGGTTCCGAAGCGGCATCCATTGCTGCGGGAACCCTGGTTCATGCTCTGGCGGTAGCGTTTGACTCGAATGCGGGCTTCGCTCTGATTGCTGCGAAGAAGGAAGGACACTTCATCAACCAGGGCTTTGGTCCCAACCACCAGAGACCAGAGCCATGCAGAACCCGAGGGACCTGGAACCTGTTCCCTCCACCGGAGCCTCAGCTGCAGGGCAGCCAGGACAACCCCCCGGGGTCAGAGTAGTGGAGAGGGCACATCCTTTGCAGAGAGCATAGTTACCTGGCTTGTAGGGGGCCAGTTGTGTTCTGCTCGTCCAGGAACGGATCAAAAGTCTGGGTAGGAACTGTCGTCTCATCAGCGAGCCCCGTAGGGTAGCTGCTGGATGCTTGTAGTTCCCTCTTCCCACGACTTAGCGCCCACTTATTCCACCTAGAAAACACAAGCAGATGCGTTTGGCCTAAGTTCAAGTGATGTCCCAGCCAGCTCCACTCCCTTTGTAACACCTCCAGACCATCTCTCGGTTTTCTCTTATTGCCAGGTATTCAAAGTAAAGAAAGAAAACACGGGGCCCCAAACTCACTTCTTTCGGAACTGCGAGGGAGTGTCTGGCCCTGCGGTGTCCGCGCCTAGGAAAGCGAGTGAACCCAATAACATCAGGGTGATGGAAACCAGCTTCATTCTGTGGCGATGCTCTGATACCCTGGAAAGGAACAAGACGCCGAGTGTGAGCAACCGGGCCAACGGCACGATCCCGTCAGCACGCGAAGGGTGGCGGCAGGACGGGGAGCCGCTTGGCAGCGCTCTTCCTGGCTCAGCTGCTTATCTCCCCCCTGGCGCAGAGAAACACCGGAGGTTTTTGCGCTGGCCGGGTGGGTGACAAGCAAGGCAAAGGAAGCCAATGCAAAGTTCCAGGCTTCCAGAGGTTTCTAACTAAAAGTCCAAGGATCTCGGCCCAAGGAGGAGGGGGATCTCAGGAGAGCTCCAGCCGTGCGCATGAGCTAGACCTGGGATATGAGGTGTTCTCTACAGTGGATACCCTAAAGTGGGTTGTTCCCCTTGTCCAGCGCTGCAAGTTTTGGGGCTTTGGCAAAGCCGCCCCCCTCCCTAACAGGCTGGAGGCCAGCGGTTCCTACCTGATGAAGGGGTGCGTTGTCAAGCACTTGAAGCAGAAAGAAGTCCTTCTGACAGTAGCAAAACCCCAAAGTCCAAGATTGACTGCGATGAGAAGCCGAGAAACCAGGAGCGGGAGCGGTAACACTGGAGTTGCTCTGACTAGTGTCACCAAGAAACCACTGAATAGTGAGCGCCAGCTCCAGCGTCTTATAAGCGCTCAGGGGTGGACGGTGGGCGTGGCCTGATTTGCCCTGGCGTCCTCCCTCTCCAGCGCGCTTGCTTCTAAAACCAGACCTGCCTTGCAGCTTGCCTGTGGGTATGGGGGTAGGGGTAAGAGGTCCCCTGTGGCCAGGTATCTCAGAGATCCGCTCTGAGAGATTAGACTGGAGCAGCACTTCCTTTGCCCTAATTTCCCAGCATAGAGTTCAAACAGTGAGAAGGGAAGGGGAACCAGAACAACTCTGGTTGGGGGGAATCCTTTGCCTATAATATCTACAACCCCGAGTGCTGATCTGAGCTTCCTGGACAGTGCTGCAAGAACCGGGAGACGGGTGGGACACATGGATAACCAAAACCCTGGACTTGGGGAGCTGTGACCTCAAATGGACCGCGCCCCCTGCCGGCTTAGCACCTGACTGAGCCTCGACCCCCCATCTGTGCCCACAGGGTATACCTGGGAGAGGCTCAGTCTCCAGTGATTGAGGCTGAGGGGTTTCTTGATAGACTAGCCAGTACGATTTCGAAATAAGAGCAGAACTGGGAACAGCTGAATTGGAAATTAGGGTTTGGAGAGGGTAGTTATCTGAAGATTCGGAACTCACATTCCTATTTGGAAATACAGGAATAGCCAAAATTAGGAAGAGAGATAGTTTTGTTTTCTCGTGATACTATTATCCCTTATAAGGTTATAACCTGTGAGTCGGCCTGGCTGCCTTCATTCATCCATTCTAAACGTGAGGATTGACTGACTGGGAGCACACTAATGCCTCACATATGTTAATCACTTTACAGTTGACAAATCCCAGCCAGATCCCAATCGCTTTTGATCTCTACACACACTCCAGAGCTGGTGTTCTCTTGAATTAAAGTGAAGTGCTGAGAGGGTAAGTATATTGCCCAGTTACACTAAAGGTGAGAAGCTGTAGAGTCTGGACTCAAAAGACTGGGGCACGGCGGCTCGGTTTTCTGGCTGTGGTCACCATTCTCATCAGGTGGGGGGGGGGGGAGAATGCCGGCCCCCGCCCAGAGATATGTGCTAATTCAGGATGAATCAGTTCGAACATGTTTGCCTCCGGCTGGTGCTCTTCACAGATTCTTGAGTTCACTTTCTTCCCTTCTAGGGCCAAACTGGGCGACAGGCGCAGCTCCGCGTGCAGTGCAGGTCTCCCGGAAGGTCCCGAAGCTAAAGACGTGACCTACGCCAGCTCCTAGCCCCCAGCCCTGGTGATGTGGACACAGACAACTCATGTCCTCTTCCTGGCGACCCCGGCAGATCTCTCAGCGTCTTACCTTATCTGCCTTTAAGTGTTAGACCAAGAGCAAAACCGGCTAGGCATTCCTGTTCCGCGGACCTTGCTCACAGCGCAGACTGTGCTGAGCACTGCTGGTTCAGCCCGTTTGTCACCCTCCAGACAACCATGGACATTGCACCTGGGGGAGAAATGGCCTCACTGAGATTACTTATCCTCCTAGAACTGCAAAACTGACTTCCCCCTTGGGCATGGGACAGATTCCCAGGTTCTGCTTCTGGTAGGGGCTTGGGACACGGATGTTGAAAGGGCTGCAGCTAGGCGAACTGGCCCGCCTTAGGGACTTCTGGGCCTTGGGACAGTCACCCGCAGCAGCCCTGGCCAGTCGCTAGCCTGTCTGCACCAACAAGCACAAGTAGCACAGAGTGCTGCGTGGGTTCCCAGGAACCCTAGAACTTGACCATAATTTTTTCTCGCTTCTGTCCCTTTCTGTACCCTTCTTTTCATTTCATCCCCGGATTGTCTGTTGACACCGCGGCTGTCAGTCTCTTTGAAGATGCGACATACCTGTCGCCAACTTGTGGCCCGGGCCACATCAGGTTTTACTTTCATTTCCCTGGCCCAGTCTGTCCAAGTCAAGGGCAGCCCAGCATTGGCCTGCAGCCAGGGCAAGTCTTGTGAGCTGGACTCTTTGGCTCTAGTCTCTGCCAGCCTTGGGGGTGGGAGGTCTGTCTGAAGAAAATCCTGCCGCCTGGGCTGGCCCTCGTTGCCTCCTTGCTTCCTCTTTAAGGAAACTCAGTGACCTGAGGTTAGCTCTGGCTTGGGACATGATCACCAAATATGTTCTTAGCCGACACTATATTATTATTATTATTATTATTATTGTTGTTGTTGTTGTTAGGATAGGGTCCCCTGTAGCTAGGCTGGCCTAAAACTAACAGACTAGAAGATGACCTTGAACTTTTGATCTTTCTGTTCCACCTCTAATCAACTGAGCTATACCCCAAACCCCTCAAAATTCTTTTTAAGCCATAGGTGCTTTAACAAGGAATCAAACAGAACCCAGAGGTGGAAGGAGGGGACTCCCTGGCTTTGGCTCCACCGAGCTCCTGTGTGTGTGCCAGTATAAGGCACTGTGCCAAGAATCCCCACCTGAGCGCCTTGGCACACCCCTTATCAGACTGTGGAGGCACTTACGAGATTGTTGCCTAAGAACCAAGCCAATTCTTTTTTTAGGTGAGAAGACTTCTTTCTGGGAAGACTGGCAACTCAGAGGACTTTGATAGAAAAATCTTAGAAAGCATGTGTATGATTGTGGTTTGCGTGGGTGGGGAACCTCTGCCAATGTGCTCCCCAAAGTGCTAAAGGGCATAAGCGGGAAATAGATGAGGAATTCACCATGTCTGGGTATGTACTTCACCCTTCCTGTGAAAATGAGTGGCCTTGCTTAATCATCAGGACAGGAGGAAAGGAGATCACTAGAACAAATTTTGGGTTCAAGGTCTAGAAACAAGGCAGCAGGGGTTCTTTCCAAGATGCTTTTGCACCCATTCAAGTTCAGTGTTGTAAATTCACATTGAGCAAGAAAGGAAGCAAGGCAGATGGAGGGAGGGAGCTGGGTGGGAGAGGAGATAGAGAGGGAGGAGGGGCATTCAGGATCAAGTATGAGGAGGCGCAGAGGGATGGCCAGATGGCTATGAGAATGAATGGAAGTCTGCAGCTGACAGGGGTGGGGAATGGTGGACATCTCCAGGAAGAGACAGAGATTTGGGAGAAGGGAGGCATCCAAGAATCAATGGGGGTGACCTTAGCTATGACTTACAGCATTGGGGACATGGAACCTGAAGAGGGAGGCCACCTCCTGTGGCCAGGTAGGAACTCCCATGGAGGGATAGAGACAGCATTCTACCCACAAAACTTTTAACCCCAAATTTATCCTTTCTAAAAGGACAGGGGATGGAGCAGAGGCTGAGGGATGGCCAACCAATAACTGGCCATCTTGAGACCCATCCTGTAGATAAGTACCAATCCCTGACACTAATAACGTTACCCTGTTATACTTGCAAACAGGAGTCTAGCATGGCTGTCTCTGAAAGACTCCACCCAGCTGCTGACTCAGACAGATACAAACACCCACAGATGAACAGTGTATGGAGCTTGGAGACTCTTATGGAAGAATAGGAGGAAGGATTGTGGCCCATAAGGGGATAGGAACTCCACAGATAGACCAACAGAATTATCTAACCTGAAAACTCTTGGGGCTCTCAGTCTGAACCACCAACAAAAGAGCACACATGGACTGGATCCAGGTCTCCCCTCACATATGTAACAGATGGGCAGCTTGGCCTTCATGTGGGTCCCAACAACTGGAGCAGGGACTATCCCCAAAGCTGTTGCCTGTATGTGGGATATGTTCTACTAGCTGGACTGCCTTGTCTGGCCTCAGTAGGAGATGATGTGTCTAGTCTCACAAAGACTTGATGTGCCTGAGTGGGGTGATGCCCAGAGGGTTCTCTAACCACTCAGAGGAGATGGGGAGGAAGGTGGGGAAAGGATTATAGGAGAGGATGACCCGGAAAGGGGGGGGGCAGTGAGAAGAACATAAAGTGAATAAGTAAAAAAAAGTAATAATAAAAATTTAAAAAAATTTTTGCGGTTAAAAAAAGAAAGGGAGTGGCACATGCCTTTAATCCTAGCACTCAGGAGGCAGAGGCAGGTGGATTTCTG